>CM068954.1:62611337-62644550 GCA_035128595.1 Eptatretus atami
AAAGAGAGAGATCAACAGCCATCTAAAGACCTGAGGGAAGAATGAGCTCGAAGATGATGTGGAAGTTGGTTCCATAGGTAGGAAAAAGAGGAACGAACGAGTGGAGGCGAGCAGTAATTCCTGAGATTTATTGTAGTTTCAGGAGAAGGGAGGCAACTGCAGATGTCATACACCCCCTGCAGAATCCTGGAGGGGACAGAGCAATGGAAAGGGCAGAGGGTGCAAGCACCAGAAAGGAGGCGATAAGAGACGCCACCCACCTTTCTGTGATGTGAAAGTGATTAGCACAGAGAAGCAGAGAGTCAGCTCATTGTGGGAGACTCCGATCATTTGAAAGCAGATGTTTCCAACGGCGTACAGGCGAGCCAAGTTGTGAGGCGGGGGCGCCAGCCCATAGGGGAGAGCACTACGTCCATCAAAAAGCTGTGGAGCCAACCACCCATCCATCATTAATTTGGACGCATACTTGTACTGAGCATTGGTGCTCAAGCAGTCTCCTGGGGCTATGGGCACAATCCTGGACGGGTTCGCCACTTTCAACGCAGGATACTCGAATGGCTCCAACATCTCAGTAAGCGGCTGGTACTCATTTTGCCGACCCTCGAAGGATGACAGGCTGAGTCAACCAAACCTGGTATTAATTCACAGCCAAGCGGGATTAGACTCAAGGACCCTCGGGATCTCAAGCTCACCCCTAACCATTAACCAAAAACCAGGTTAAGCTGTGGATGAAGGTCTTGTAAGTAGAATAAAAAGTGGTAGCTCAGAGATTCATGGTCTTCGCACGTTTTGGGTTTCCAGTTGTGGGTTTCCTGTTCTGGGTCGATGCGTTGGACGTGGATAATCATTCTACTTCATCAATAGCTAAATTTCCCGACGCAGATCGGTCGATTTTTACGTCCGCGCACCGGAAGGGAAGGAGTTATGTTTTCACTCCTTTCTGTCTTGTTTTTTGTATTGCAAACATCGAAGATTTCAAAGTATATTGTCAGTCGTTTTGTTATTCTCTCTGTCTGTCTGTCTGTTTGTCTGGTTTGTCACCGAAAGGTCAAAATTTTAAAACCGATCTTCACGAAACTTCACCACATGGTAAGAGTTTGTCATAAGAAAAGAAGCCTATTGTTTTTTGAGGTCAAAAGGTCAAAAGGTCAACAAGGCCAAAGCTCCAACAACTTTGGTAGATTTCTAATATCCCTCATTTTCATCTGATGACTTGAAATTTGAAAGGATTTATATTTCATGTGAATGAATCAACCAGCCAATTATTTTTGAGTCAAACATCGAACAAAAGGTAACATAGGCCCAAGGTCAACAACTAAGGTAGTATTTGTAAATCCCTTCAATTTTCATCCGATTGACTTGAAATTTGAAAAGAATTATATATTTCAGGTCACTGAATTCAACCACCAAATTATTTTGATTCCACTTAAGCCAAAAAGGTTTCACATTCTAAAATTGGCAATTTTCAACCGATTGCACTTGAAATTTGAAGAGGAGTGTTGCATATTTGGTCATTTATTCAAACCACCAATTATTTTGAGGTCCAAATTTGTTTGAATGAATTTTGCAAGTGTCATGCGTGCTCTGCAGCGATGTCTTCTTGTTTTGTTTGTTCTCTTTGTTTGATTGTCTCTTTGTTTGATTGTTTGTGTACAGTATATCTCAAAAAGTTGTGGACAGGTTCGGTATATGACAGGGACGAACTGCTTAGATTTTGGTGAAGATCCGCATCCAGATCCGACTACTAGAATTTTTTAAGTGATTCTTCACCATTGAGAGATAGGGCTAAAAACTATATATAGCACAATATCTCAAAAAGTTGTGGGCGGATTCAGGTGAAACTTGGTGGACATGTTGGGTGTGTGACAAGGAAGAATTGATTCAACTTTGGTGAAGATCTGGATTCGGATCCGGATCTGACAACTTTTTAAGTGATTCTTCACCATTGAGAGATCGGGCTAAACCGATATATGGCACGATATCTCAAAAAGTTGAGGACGGATTTGGATAAAACTTGGTGGACAGGTTGGGTGTGGTGACCCGGACGAATTGATTCATTTGTGGTGAAGATCCGAATCCGGATCCGACTACTAGAATTTTAAGTGATTCTTCACCATTGAGAGATGGGGATCAAAAACGATATTTGGCATAATATGTCAAAAATGTATTGGGCAAGATATGTTCTCGTGGATCAAGCATTATGTGGCGGAGGTATGCGCTCTACCGAGTGCCCTTCTAGTTCTATATATTTTCGCTCTGTGTTGCTGTTTGGGTTTGACCAGTTTTCCGTGTAAAACTGTACCTTATTATTTTGTATTATCGAATTAGTGTCCCTCTGGCTCTGACTAACTTGCCCAGGCCTCAGTTAGTCCAGAGTGTAAATTCTATCTCTGCTCTGAACGCTGCCTGCTTCGTTCCGCTTCCTTTCTCTCAAGTATTGTCCTTTAAAATTCCTAAAACTTTATCTGATTCCCCCTCCTCACTTCAAAAAATAATAATAATGAACTACAGCACTTTTGAAATGATGTATGAATGCTAAATGAGGCATTTTGGCACATGCGCTGTGTGCGTTTTTACAGTGATTCTGTTTGGCTCGACGGACACTTTCAACCTGCCAATGCGAGCATAAAATGTGTAACTTAAAATAGTCTTTTAAACATAGTTTTCAGCATTTAAATGTAAGAGTGGCAATTTTCAAGATGATGAGCCATAACTGTTGTGTTCCTGAATGCCAATCGGACTAGCGGAATATAGGAATATGAGAAACATCCTTGATTGAGAGGTGTCGGGTTTGTACCGCTAATGTTAGTACACTGTGGATATAGCGGCACACACGCGCGCGCACACACACACACAACACACACACACACCACACACACACACACACACACACACACACACACCCTAATCCAGATACACAGTCTGTTCACTCGGTAACAATCCATCAGGGGGTTGTGTAACTGTAACACACATCCCTCCATTTGGGCCTTCCACCAACCCATATGGTCGGGATTGCAGTACGAGCAGGCGAGTTGAGAAAGTTCTACAAGTCTTTCGTTGTGCAGAGGCACAACCCTTTCTCTCAGGAAATTTTTGCAGTAATTTCTGGCTTCTTTCAGAATCTTGGTGAGCCATTTCAATTAACAACCTTATCCGGACACATAATATTGTTACAAATTTGGAGGCCTTGTGCACACAGACAAGACAGCGGTCCTTATAGAACAGTTATTTCGATAAGTGTGTGTTCTAGTTAGGGCCCCCTACCTGTGTCTAATGGGAATTACATACATGCGCTGCGAAGTTATTTTGATAGTTGGATGTTTTTATAACAACCACACACCAACGACACCTGTCTTCGCTTCCTTCCACCACCCGACACCGACGCCATTGCCTACGTGCATGTCAGCATGTACGTGGGCAGAGTTCACGAGGACCTGACGTCGCTCTCGCCCAATCAGGAAGATGCGAGCGAGTTCCCGACGGTCGACGAATAGGCGCAGGCCACGCACGAGCGAACCGCGCCCAAGAAGACGACGAAGGAACAGGGAACAGGGTGTGAATCCTCGGTAGCTCGCCACGTGGGCCTTCGGTATTTTGAAGTTTGGCAGATAACCCTGTCTCACGTGGTTGATTTATTGACGATTCAGGGTCCTGTAAGGGACCCGTACTTTCGGAGTTTTCCGAAAGTACGATCTAGATTCCGGGTGTTCGGTAGAGTCGACCCTACTGCTCCACCTAGCGGTCGTGCTCGCAACCGACGCCCGGCCACAAACAATATATTTTATTTCAGCCAGAACAGGTCAGTTTGCCGGGGGTTTCTGCACATGTGCACTGAGCATTTTGGGGCAGATATGTCATTTTGAAAGTGCCACATTAAAACTTAATTTATTTCACTCCAAAAAAAAATCATGAACTCAACCAGCCTATACATCCTTCTGCCTATACTTCCTGTAATGCCTGCATTTCATTATTTATCCCTACTCTTTCTCAAAATCTCTAAATTGGATCTTCATGAATGAAAATGCTTCTTCCTTTAAAAGCTTTTAACATCTCAAAATGTTTCACTTTCCTTATTTCTCTGTCAGGAATAACCATATTCTTCTGAGCAATTCCTCTTCTTCTGCTTTCTTCTTCTTCTTATTCTTCACCACAAGGCTAATTTCCCAAAACCTGTCTCACTCTGAAACACTTGGTACATAATCCCTCCTCCCATTACTGCCAGAACCACTTTTTTCTTGCCTTCAACAAATATACATTCCACTGCTCTCATGATGTCTGTCTCCATATATCGAGATTGGGATATTGAAAGTCCAGTTTTCAGAAGGTGTCTGAACAATGACAATCAATTTCTCTTCACGTCCATTAATGGTGCAAACACCTCCACCACATCCTTACACCCACGTCTCTCAACCCTACCCATCATCCTTCACTTCTTGTCCCTCCTTTCTACACCTACCTCACCCCACCCATTCAAAGCTCTCCCTTGTCCCACACCATTCCAGCTTTCCCAATCCCACACCCTGTAAGCCCTCCCCTAATCCACCCCATGCCAGCATCCCTTCTGCCTCATTCCAATCATCTTCCGGTTCCGGGTTTGTGGAGCGTCGAGAGGTCTCCTTAGGGGCTCTCTACTGACGTTCTCAAAGTTAAGTTTCCGGTCGTTTATTTGTCCCGTTTTAACTGTTTAATTTTCTCACCTACATGTTACTGTGTGTTTCTAGTTCGGTTTTGTTTCAAAAATCGTGCTATTTTGTGAGTTTTTTGTCGACGTTCTTACCGGGTGTTTGAGGCCTAGGCCTTGGCCTAGGCTTGAGGCCTACCAGTTCCCCTCGGTGTTTGCTCGGTTTTTTTTGTTTTTTCTCCCCATTACCTTCAATTTCTATCCTCCCACTTTCCTAACGTCCCCACTCTCCCAACTAATCTCTATTTCTTATCTGAAAAATAAAAAATAAAAAACAACAACAATACGCTAACCTTCTCTCGATTCTGCTTCTTCTTCTTCCTCTTATTCTTCCTCCTCCTCTTCTTCTTCCTCTTATTCTTCCTCCTCCTCTTCTTCTTCCTCGATTTTTTCTACAACACTTCCATGACCTAATCTGTTGAAAACTCTCTCAAACATTAATAATAATACAAAAAACAATCTTATAATGCTTCATCTTCCTCTCTCACACATCTGTGGTACTCTTTACTGTATCATAATGCACTACTCTTCTGCTAATTTAACAGACTGCTCTCATTTCGACCTCTCCTTCATTCCTTGCCTAAAAAATCAACTGTACAGCGTTTCTTCTCTCCATTCTCTGAATTCGCCTTTATTGCATCCATCAAGAATGTGTTAAATCGCATCTCTGACCTAAACTTTAAAAAACCCCAGTTTGCTATGAATGTTCGCTTTCATCAACCATTCTTTTTTTCCAACTTCAGTGCAACTCACCCTCTCACCCCTCACTCTCACTCTCAAAGCAACCATCCTCTCTTCTCCCTCCAAGCCTCCTCTCACTTCTCTCAAAAATTCCCCCTCACCTTTCTCCACCTTTCATCCCCCTCACTCATCCTTCTCAAAGTTGCCCCCCCTCTCATCCACTAAGCTGCCTCCTTCCACTGCCCTCTCACCTCCATCTCTTCACTCCACCTCCTCAAATCCTCAACTGCCTTCTTCCCCCTCTCTTGTTCCCCCTATCCCCCAGCACCACAGAGCCTTTTCTCCTCCTCATTCGGCCCCCTCCCCTAGCTATTCTGCAATCCCCCACACTCTTTCAATAACCCTCCTTACCTCCCCTCCTCGTCCCTTGTCCTACCCTTCCCCTCCCCCCCCCCACCCCCTGCACCCAAAGCCTCCTCCCCTACCTCTTCATTAAAAGTGTGGACCTCAAATATCCGGGGCCTTCGCTCAAACCTTTCAGATCTTCCATACAGGCTGCCACTGACAAACCAGACATAATCTGCCAACAGAAACTTTCCTCTCCAAGACGTGTCTGACTCCCAAGTATCTCTCCCCGTTACTCCCTCCTCCGGTATGACAGACCTGAGCCTCGTCCTGGTGGAGGTGTTGCCCTCTTCATCAAAGACTCTATTCCTCACTCTCCATGCACTGCTCTCACTCCCCACACCCCCAGGAATACCTCTGGCTACGGCTTCCCCTCCACTCCCACCTCATGTTTAGATGTGTACTGTACCGTCCACCTAACAGTGATGACTCCATCTACACCTCACTATCCGAAAACATGGACCATCTTCTATCTTCTCATCCAAACTCTCTCTCTCTCTTCCTCTTATGTGGTGACTTGAATTGTCATCATGCCAGTTGGCTAGGTGTGGGTACCTCTCTCACCTGTCATGGCACCTCAGCAAAAGCTTTCTGCGACTCATTGGGACTGACTCAATCGGTCAACTTCCCGACCCGGATCTCAACCAATGGTACTCCATCTCTTCTGGATCTGATTTTGACAAATTTCCCTGACAATATCTGCTGCTCTTTTCACTCAATCGGTTCTTCTGACACGTCCTTGTCAAAGTGGACATCTCTCTGGCTTTATCAGAGAACCACCTCACCGCCGTCGAGTCTGGCATTTCACTCAAGCAGACTGGCAGGGTCTCCAAGCAGCCATCAAACTTATAGACTGGTCTCCTATCACTACTTTCTCAAATCAACTCATCCTGGAAATTCTTCAAAGAAACTTGCTCTCCCTCATGCACAGATTTATCCCCTCTCGTCTTCAGTTGTCCTACCCTTCCTCCCGCCCTTGGTTTACTGAAGCTTGTGGTGAGGCAGTTGTCCTGAAACAACTTGCCTTTGCCTCATGGAAAGCAAACGCAACTGAGGGCAATCTCAGTTCCTTCCACAAAGCTTGGAACAAGTGTGTATCTACCCTCAGGAGAGCCAGAAAACAACATCTTTCTCATCTCAAGTCTGAACTCTCAAACCTCTCTCCCTCCTCAAAATCCTGGTGGCGTTTAATCAAATCTGTTTCTGGTGTATGTTCCCCCTCCATCCCCTCCCTTACCTCAAATGGCCGCACTGCTGATACCGCACGTGAAAAAGCTGAATGCCTAAACTCGGTGTTTGCAGCTAAATCTTGGTCCTAAACCCATCACTTTCTCTACCCACCTTACCCAGTCGCACCCAACTGTCCCTGGACTCTGTGTCCTTTTCTCCTGACAAGGTGGAGAGCTTGCTTTCAAACCTCGACTCAGATTCTGCAACCGGTCCAGACGGGATCAGCCCACGTGTCCTCAAAGCCTGCTCTTCTGCTCTTGCTCACCCTCTCTCTGTTCTATTCACCCTCTCATTTGCTCAAGGTCATCTGCCATCTGCTTGGAAATCTGCAAACATCACTGCCCTGCATAAAAAGGTGCAAAAACAGATCCCTGCAACTACAGACCAATCAGCCTTCTCCCAATCATCAGCAAGGTTATGGAATCCATCATCGCTTCAGACATGAAATCCTTCCTCTTCTCCAATGGCTTGATTTCCGATCATCAATTTGGTTTCAGACCAGGTCACTCTACCCTGGATATGCTGCTTTGCTCTCCCATCAATGGATGGAGGTCCTCAATGCCAGACAGGAAATCCGAGCCGTATTCCGGACATATCACGTGCTTTTGACACAGTCTGGCACCCAGCCCTACTCACCAAACTCTCTTCCCATGGTATCCAAGGCCATCTCCACTATGGCTCGCAGACTTCCTCTCCTGTCGCAGTCAACGTGTGGCCCTAAATGGAGTTCTTTCATCCCTCTTCCTGTCCAGGCTGGAGTTCTTCAAGGTAGCGTACTGGGCCCTGTTCTTTTCTGGTTTCATCAATGATCTCTCCGACTCTCTGGAAAATCCTCTATATCTCTTTGCTGATGACTCCACCCTCTGCGTACCATCTTCATCCCTCAGACCGGCAAGCAGCAGCTTCTTTGCTCACTGCAGATCTGGATAAAATCACAAACTGGTCCAACACGTGGAACATGTCTTTCAATCCAGACAAATCTCACACTCTCACTCTGTCTCTTCGAAAGGACCGTTAGAACCCCCCCCCCCCCATCCACTTTCTCAACAATCCTCTGGAAGAAGTCTTTTCTTTCAAGTTTCTGGGTCTCACTATCTGCCATGACCTTTCCTGGGAAAGTCACATTTCCAACCTCGCCTCCAAAGCCAGTCGCCGACTGGGAATCCTCCGTCGTGCAAAGTCCTTCCTCGGCCCTCTGAGCTCCGACCACTTACAAAGCTTTTGTCCGTAGCCTGATGGAGTACTGCTCTCCCCTCTGGGCTGGTGTTCCTGCCTCCCACCTTTCTCGGCTTCACGCTGTCGAAACCAGGGCATTTAGGATCATCGGCATCTTCGCGCAATGAAGCTGAGTCTTTGGGCCTCTCACTCAATCACCGCAGGTTGGTCGGTGGTCTTTCTGTCTTCTACCGTCTCCTCTCCAGCCTTGCCCCCCCCCCCTGCTGTCTCTGCGATTTGTCCCCACCACATTTCCACAGGGCGCTCAAGGTCCGCCAACAACCCCCTTCTGGTAAAACTACCAAAATCACGAATCACTGCTCACCTTCACTCTTTCATTCCTCTTTTTCCCACCTTTTGAATAAACTCCCTCACTCTATTCTTTCCCATTCTTCCCTCCAGGCTTTCAAAACAGCTGTTCACCACCACACTCTTATCATCCCCCATCCAAATCCTCGATTTTTTCTACCCCCGATAATCCACCCAAGCCCACTTCCTTCAATTCTCCTGCTTTCCTTCCTGAAAGTCCCTGTAATGTCCATCTTCTCTTCCCCATGTTCCCCGTCCCATCCCTCTCCCTTCCACAGATCTCCTAATGTGTCTGTTCCCACTGTTTTGTCCCTCCCACTCCCGCCCCTCTTGTCTCATGCCCCCTTGCTGTGCGTTGTGTGTCGCTCTCATACGAGCCTCGACAAGGTATACAAAAAAAAAAAAAATCCTCACTCCTTTCCACATTCCTACACTCTGCCAACAGTGCATCATCCCGTCCCTAATGTGTGGACCTCAAACATCTGAGGAAACCACTCCAACCTGACAGATCTCTCCATCTAGACCACTACTGATAATCCAGACATCATCTGTTTAACAGACTCTTTCCTCCCACAGGACTTCCCTGACCCCATAGTGTCTCTCCATTGTTGCCTCCTCCAGTTTGATAGGCCTGAACCACATCCTGGTGGTAGAGGTTACATCAAGAACTCAATTTCTCATTGTCAGTGTACTGCTCTTACACCTCCCAACACCCAGGAATACCTTTGGCTGCAACTTCCCCTCCGCTCTCACCTCCTGTTTGCCTGTGTGTTGTACCGTCCTCCAAACAGCGACTGCAGTTGCATCTCTCTCAGACAACATGGCCAAACTTTAAGCCACTCATTCCCAACTCTCTCTTCCTCAAATGTGGTGATTTCAACTGTCACCATCTAATTGTCTGAGTGTTATTACTTCTCTCACCAGCCATGGCACTTCAGCAAGGGAATTCTGTGACTCCATGGGACTGAATCAACTTTCCAACCCAGATTTCTGCCAATGGCAAATACTCCCTTCTGGACTTGGTGATGCCCAACTTCTCAGCTAATGTCTCATGCTCCACCTCTGCTCCAATTGCTTCATCTAATCATGTCCTTGTGAGTGTCAACGTCTTTCTGGATGTTCTCAGAGAGCCGCTTCAGCACGGGCAAGTCTGGCAGTTCACTCAGGCAGATTGGCAGGGACTGCAAGCAGCCATCATACTTCAGGACTGGTCTCATATATGTACTGCCCCTGATATTACTCAGCCTGGGAATTCTTCCAGAAAACCTGCTCTTGCTTATGCACTGATTCATCCCATCTCATATTCAGTTATCCTACCCTTCTTCCTGCCCACAGTTGACTGAATCATGTGGTGAGAAAGTTTCCTCGAAACAACTTGCCTTCTCTTCCTGGAAGGAAAATCGGACAGAAAGCAATCTCAGCTCTTTCCACAAAGCCCACAAGTGTGTGTCCACTCTCTGGAGAGCCAGAGAACAACATCTGATCAACCTCAGGCTGAACTTTCAAACTTGTCTCCCTCCTCTAAAACTCGATGGTTCCTTGTTTAAGTTTGTCTCTGAAGTATGCTCCTCATCCATCCCTTGAAGCATTTAAAAAACATTTTTATGTCATTGAAAGCTTTTAAAGTTGGTTCAATTTCGAGGAATATTAGTTCAAATAGGAGGTATTGAGAAAGAAAGGATAAAGAACAGAATGGGCATGCTCACTATCTGAGGTCTTCAGGGGTAGGTCAGACATTCACAAGGATAACCTTAGTCACAAGGATATTCACCTTTTGCATAACTGGTTCTTTGCTCATTCCATTCCCACACAAATTGTTCAGTTGATCACCACATTGCACTTACTAACTGGCATAGATGTTGCTGCTTGGTTATTCTTGCAACAGAGTTGGAATGAGCCGACTCATTAAAACCAGGTTCATGACAATATCATTCAGGAAGTAGAAATGCATCATCTTCTGTTGACACAACAAAGTGACTGCACAGCAACCCCTCACTTAAAGGGAAAACTGTACTTCCTGTCTGCTTTGTACAGATTAAATTGGAAATGTGCTTATTAAGTAAATATAAGATTTTTATTCTGTTCCATTTGTATTGTGAAGTATGATGAAACTTACACCATTATACAAATCATGCAGCAATGCACCCATGACCTCCTACCTGGAAATATTCCCGAATGTCATTCACGAGAGCAGCGCCAATTACTTCAGTATGAACCGTTGTTGTTCCTGAAACATACCGGAAATACACATACACGAGGAGACAAGACGAAATAGGTGACAACTTGAAAACACATAATGGGGTGTGTGGATAAGGCATGCACGTTGATCGGTACACACCGTTGATCGAGTACAACAGCAACTCCCCTGATGCATCCTCTCCTTCTCCAAGCAAGTTCAGCACAACAATATGCCTTAGACCTGCACATAGCCATGTTAATACCTTTTGGATACAGGCAGTACAACCATTGTTCATGTATAACTGTCTGATTGCATAAATGGACGATATATATCAACAACAAAAGAGCCGCAACAAAATCACTTTTCAAATGCAAGTTAAAGGGGACAACAACTCGTATCTTAGAATCATAAGAATATATTTGTTATTTAAGATTGCAATGTGGGAAGTGAAATCAGCAGATGATGGAGCTGGGAAGAAAGCGTTCATTTTATCGTTCATTCCGTGTCAAAACAAAGCTCGACAAAGTGAAGTATTTTGATATATACGGTGGGGATAAGTCGTGTTACAACAGAAGGATACATTTACGAGCCCAAACGCCAGATTAACCAAAGTATGTAATTTCTGATTGTTTGACCATTTCAAGGCGGAGGAGAAAAGTGCTGACAAGTTGAAAAATGGCGAAACAAGGAGTCATCTGTTTTTAGCAATCTATTATGCATCACCTTTACTCTGATTGGATTGGAAGACCACACATTTATACAAGCGATGTAACCAAAAGAGACAAATCGATTGGAAGAAAGAGACATACCCAAGACACAAGCTTGTCCATTCAAAGCATACATCTGTTGCTGATATGCCCAGCTCTCGTATGATGGTGCAGAAATGACAAAAAGACGTCTGCGCCACCGGAACCTACAAGTAAACAAAGAAAAACTGAACATTTCTGATGACTCCAACAATTTCACTCCACTCATTATACAGTTATCTCTACATCCATTAATAATCCCCAAATGCATTCCAAACTCTCAAGGCTTCACCTAGCCAGGAAGTTCTCAATAGAGGAAGGCTGCTGTTCCTGCTTACAGGAGTTCACAGTCTCCTTTTCCATCACCATTTCTCTGAGACGAGAGGGGAATGTATCGACGAGATCAAAGATGGCTTGCACCCCAATGGGAACTTCATAGAATTGCTGCAATCACACACAGAGCAAGGGAGATCGTTACCTCCACCACCGTAGGTAGACGGAGGTTATATATTCATCCCTGTTTGTTTGTCTTTGAGCAGGATATTTCAAAACGTTGTGGATGGATTTGGACAAAACGTGGTGGGCAAGTTGTGTGTGTGACAAGGACAAATTGATTAGATTTTGGTGAAGATCTGGAACCAGATTTGGATATTGTAATTTTTAAAGTGATTCTTCACAATTGAAAGATAGGGCCAAAAACGATATATAGCACGATATCTCAAAAAGTTGTGGACAGATTAGAGTAGAGCTCGGTGGATGAGTTGGGTATGTGACAAGAATAAGCGGAATAGATTTTGGTTCAGGTCTGAATGCAGATCCGGCCTATCAGTGGGATACAAAACGTAAACTGTTCAGCCTGGTGGAGGTATACGCCTCTACCAAGTGACGTTCTAGTTTTTCTCTTGCTTTGTCTGACTTGGGTCTGTTACTTCATCTTATACCAACTGTCCGATTGCATCTCTCATGCACTGCAATAGTTGTTAAGAGGAAACTTTGGACATTATCTTCAAATTATATTTGTTGTTTGACAAAAGTAATTTGTATACCCTCTGACCAAAGGTAATGTGGGGCACATTTTATTGACAATGTATACAAACCTTTGTGAGTCGCCGTTTCACATTTCGTAGGGCCAACTCATTCCCTAACGCGAGTCTTAACCTTAACTTCTAACATCTGCTTCCAGTTCACGATAGTTTTAAGGGGGAATCGTTGCCATTCCTCACATAGTGCAGCTTCTAGTTTTTCCAGATGTTGTGATCAATATTGTCGGGCCTGTAATTGAAGTTTCAACACATCCCACAGACCCTGCCATCAGAATTGAACAATATGTACTTGGACCCATCGCTTCACAAAACTCTTTTCCAAATTTAAAGGCCCCAGGATCCTGTCATTGCATCTCATTGCAGTGACAAAAAAAGAGGCTCGATGAACTGTATCAATGCTTACCTGACATCCCGATAACTCCCAAAACACTATTATCATTTCATGGAAGTTTTAGGTGATGGACGAATTAAGTCTGTTTTATTAAACAATCTGTGACGGGCTTCTCCTTCTTTTTTGATGATGCAATTTTCAATGGTATTCTAGATTAACGATCATGGTTGGTGTTGCCTTTAATCTTTCACCTCACACTGATGCTCCTCATAGTTGATTTGGGTTTTGCTAGGAAGGTTAAAATGTTCCTCATGGAGGTGCTCACTATCTAAGAGCCGATTAATCTCCTGAATGCCATTCATTCCTTCCTATGTGGCATACTTTCCCTGAAAGTGAGCAAAGAGACCATTCACTAACTACTTCTGTTGTATCCTGTTGATGGCATTGATTTTGTGCAAATATAGCAAATGCATAAACAATTTTCACAACTGGAAAGAGGTGTCCTGTGATTTCTGGTGGGTTAGTGTGTTTTATTAAATGGTAGACAATCCTAAAGTCTTGACACTATGTCTGGTTAATGGTGTGAAACACACCCCTCTTCTGTATGCTCGCCCGTTCTGCCACAAAGTACTTGGATAAGGAGCAAGTACAAAAGTATGTACATGTGAGTCATGCGTTAATAATTTATCCAACATTCTTTCTCAATTCCTGGATACTGACCTTTACTTTGAGGTCGAGATCTGTCAAGGCCATGAGGAATTCACCATCTGTAAGGCCATACATTTGTCGCAGCTTCCAGGCCAAAGTCCAATGTCTGGGAAATCTGCTGGATTGAGTGGCCAAGGAGGTGTCGTCCTCTGTCAGGGAATATCAAGTTACAGTAACTACTTGAAGACAAAGTAGCACAAGGCACACCTTGATACATTATAGCAATCACACAAAAATGCACTTTACTTTTATCAAGATACGTGCAGTACTGTAGTTGGTCTTTCCCATGTGCAAATGTTAATCATACACTTTATTTTAAAAATGCAACATCAAGCATTCTATTTAATCAAGACAAGTATGTTAACTCCCTTGATATTAAATGATGGTCAAGATCCATCTTCAATTAAAAGGTGATAATTTTTAATATGAAGGTGAAACTTATCCCTCAACATATCACGTGCTTTTGACATGGTCTGGCACCCCGCCCTGCTCACCAAACTCTCTTACTGTGGTATCCAAGGCCATCTCCACTCGTGGCTGCAGACTTCTTCTCTTGTTGCAGCCAACATGTGACCCTAAATGGAGTTCTCTCATCCCCTCTTACTGTCCAGGCTGGAGTTCCTCAAAGCAGCGTTCTGGGCCCTGTTCTTTTTCTGGCTTTCATCAATGATCTCTCCGACTCTCTGGAAAATCCTCTTTATCTCTTGGCTGATGACTCCACCCTCTGTCGTACCATCTGTCATTCCTCTGACCGGCAAGCCGCAGCTTCTTCGCTCTCTGCAGATCTGGATAAAATCACAAACTGGTCCAACACAAGGGAACATGTCTTTCCATCCTGACAAATCTCACACTCTCACTATGTCTCTCCGAAAGAATGTTTAGAACCCCCCCCCCCTCCCATCCCAATCAACTTTCTCAACAATCCTCTGGAAGAAGTCTATTCCTTCAAGCTTCTGGATCTCACTACCTGCCATGATCTTTCCTGGGAAAGCCACATTTCCAAACTGGCCTCTAAAGCCAGTTACCGACTGGGAATCCTCCATCGTGCAAAGTTCTTCCTCAGCCCACCTGAGCTCCTGACCACATACAAAGTTTTTGTCTGCAGCCTGATGGATACTGCTCTCCCCTTTGGTCTGGTACTCCTGCCTCTCACCTTTCTCGGCTTCACGCTGTGGAAACTGAGGCATTTAGGATCACTGTATCTCCCGCGATGAGGCCGAGTCTTTGGGGCTCTCACTCTCTCACTGCAGGCAGGTCTTTCTGTCTTCTACCATCTCCTCTCTGGTCTCGTCCCACCCCCCCCCTCCCCCCCCCCCCCCGCTCTGTCTGTGATTTGTCCCCACCATATTTCCGCAGGGCGCTCAAGGTCCACCAACAACCCCCTTCTGGTAAAACTACCAAAATCACGAATCACTGCTCACCTTCACTCTTTCATTCCTCTATTTTCCACCTTGGAATAAACTCTCTCACTCTGTTCAATCTTATTCTTCCCTCCAGGCCTTCAAAACAGCTGTTCACCACCACCTCTTATCGTCCCCCATCCAAATCTCGATCTTTTATACCCCCGATAATCCACCCAAACCCACTTCCTTCAAATTCCCTGCTTTCCTTCCTGAAAGTCCCTGTAATGTCCCTTGTATACCCCGTGTTCCCCGCCCCATCCCTCTCCCTTCCACAGGTCTCCTAATGTCTCTGTTCCTCACTATTTTGTCCTTCACTCTCCTGCCCCTCTTGTCTCATGCCCCCTTGCTGTGCATTGTGTGTTAGCTCTCATACGAGCCTCGACAATGTGTACAAAAAGAAAAAGAAAAAAAAGAGCATTCGAAGACATCAGTGGGCTTTTAGATGAATTCTAAGGATATTGGAAAATTATTGACAAATCAACATTCTATGGAATTTGGCCCTGGCATCCCAGAATCATGAGCTCGGGAGGTGCTAAGAGGAGAACGTCATAGAGGTAAACCCAAATAAAGTTTATTTTTATACCATAAGTTTTGAGCTAGGTCACATTTTTATCACAGCTAAGACTAAAAAGCCCTAAAACTTTCACATTCCTATGCATCGAGATATCTTCACATTATTCACCTTAAATTGTGCTTCCTTCGACCAAGTTAATGGCCTGAAGTTCAATAATAATAATTATGATTGAGCATTAACTTAATGATGACTGGAAAAAGTATTGCAAAACGTCTATCAAAGTCAATTGTTTATCCTCCCAACAGATCACCAACACAAAGTCAGTGATCAAGTCTTCAATTAAAATCCCAACTTTGTTGTTCTGTTCATAATGGAAATGAAAACAAAGTGTTTTTCTTGTTGTGAACAGGTAACTCACTTCTATACCTGTTTACATGTGCTATGAGGAAGTCATAAATATAGCACAAAAGCATGGCAACTGCTCAACATGAATCAGCTGATATAATGAGTCTCACCACGGTGAAAATGTTCTATGGACAAAGAGCTGTGGGAGTGATTGCCAAGCAAAGAGATCACCGAGATTTTCCGCATCCCCATCTCGCATGCACGTTCCAAGTAGGCATCCCGTTGCTGCTCGTACATAGGCTCGTCAGCACGTGAAGATGAGATCAGCTAGATTTGGAGATGTACGTATAATATGTTACGTGTAGCACTCGAAGACTGTATTAGATATGAGTAATAAAATACAGCTTTATAAGAAAAAATGATTAGACTAAAATGGCATCTCACCGGTACTCACCAGCAATCTTCGTCTATTACGAAATGGAGCTAAGAAACTGATCAGTCTATAGTTGGGTGTCTGGCCACTAAATGTCTGCACTACCGGGCCTGTCTGATGGTCTTCACTGCCTTTTGCCGTCAGGATTTTTCTCCTTCTGTTCAGCTTCTTCCTTTTATTGTTCCTGTTTCTCTGACTCGACATCCTCAAAAGCCCTCTTTGTTGATGCGGTTTTCTGACCACAATTCTATATCGTTTCCTCGAAGCTTTGCGTGATGTTTCTTCACTTTCAATATCTCCTATTTCTTCCTCTGGCTCTTCACTATCTTCTACTTGATCATCATCTACTCCATGAGTTCCAATGTCTTCCTTCAAACCTTTTTCATCTTCATCCGTTTCTTCCAAATATGCATCACCTTCCAACTCTTCATCCACTTCTGATGATCTCTCTTTTTCTTCCTCTCCTTTATTACGTTTTGCTTTAGTGGAGTCTTCCACCTTCTTTCCCTCACCCTCTTCTCTTTCCACTTCAGCTTTTGGAATCAACCCATCCTTTTCCTGTTTCTTGTCATCACCTCTTCTCACTATCTCCTTCTCACGTCCATCTGCAACACCCTCTTCTTGAAAATTTTCCCGTTGTGATGGCATTCTCTCAATCTCCATCTTTGTTTCCTCATTTTTTACCCTCACATTATCTTTGTATTCCTCACTGACTGCACTTGTATCATTCTTTTCATACTGATCAGATCTCAGCAAGGTTTGAATATTCGGTGTTGGCGAAGCTAAAACTCCGCTTTCACGACTGACTGCAGACAGCAAGAACACCTTGGTTGTCATGGAAATGGTCACAGCAAACCTCTCAGCCTCTCCCTCCATCTCAGTCTTCTTTGATAAAGGTTGCTGCTTATGAATGTGCTGCTGTGGCAAGGATCCTCGATACCTCAGGCTCTGGTTATTGCTACTACCACGCCTCATATCTGTCACCACACCCACATTACTTTTATTTCCTGTCACATGGCTGTTGATTATTGCCACTGTGCTATTACTTCCCTTCCTTTTGGTCAATGTTTCTACCGATCCTTCAACTCCTGCTACACGACACCTTTTCACAAATTCTCGATGCCTCAACTTCTCGAGGCGTCTCCCGGGTGCCCTGTCAATTAATTCAAAGATGGCCTCCATTCTCACTGGGTAGGGGTAACGCTCATGGATGCGAATATTTTTTCGGAGTAGTACCATTTCAAATTTTCCACGTTTCAACTTTAAGAAAGCTGCAAACCGTCGGACTATAGAAGGTCCTATGGCTTTCTCAATCACCTTTCCTCGAAATGTAATGTGGCGAAGTTTACCAGAGAGACCTCCAACCAACTTATTAGTCCCTTCTCTGGCACGATTGCTGCCACCCCAAAAAATGATTATCTGTGTGACAGAACGCTCTGCCAGCTCACAGAAAATCTTTGGTTCCATGAGGCCTACCACAAGACGGTAGTAAGGATCTTGGTGCCCGGGTGTACTTACTACCCATAGCCGACGGACACCAGAAAGAGGAGCGAGGAAACGAGCAAGCGGAGATCCTCCAGGTGGATGAGGGGGGTATGGACGACGAGGTGGAGTGGTGGTGCTGTTGAAAGCCCATATAACAGAGAGAAAAAGTGAAACGTAAAGTAGGGAAGAAAAGTGGAAAATGGAACTCATGATTTACAAGAGATGATTGCCACCCTCTCTTTCTCTCTCTTGTTCTAGCTCTCTCACTGTCGATTATCCTTGCCCATTGTTAACTTTGATGTATTTGTTCAATTACTACCTTCTATGTTTCTCTTTTTTTCTGCTCCTTACTCCACACCTTATCTTGATGTTACTTTTACTATCCCTATATCTTGACTCTAAAAGTTTCTTACTGATTTAATTTGTTTGCTTGCCGGCTCTAAGTTTCATATCTTGAAGTCTATTCTTGTTCCCGTCGTTGTTTCTGTCTGTTTCTCCTTCCCTTCATCCGTTGTGCTGGCTGCTGCGTGGCGTGTTTGCAATGCTGGGAAGAGGATTAGGGTGGGAGGGGAGGAAATAGCAAAGGAGAGGGACAGAAAAGAAAACTGTTTTTTGTTGTTGCAAAAACCAGAACAAAAAAACTGCCAAATGGCAAAAAGTGCCAGAACCAGAAACTACCAAAAATAAACTCGGAAAACTAGAGCAACAGAATTATAAACAAATTATATCATCTAAATTTCAATAACTATGTTTCAAATAATAAAACTATACATTATTTTATTCTGACTTGGGTATTGGTAGACATTGCACAGTGTTCAAAAACAAACCACAGGATGTTCAAAACTGAAGGCGCCACCAGTTAGTATTGCTGCTGAATAATCAAAGCTCAGGTCCTATGTTTTGACCACCGAGTGGTCTTCATCCAGAACTGCACAGGAATCGTGCGTGTGCCTGGTGTTTAGTATCTTCCAAAAGGGGAGGGGACATCATGTGACTCCAATAAACAGATGATGACACAAAACATTGTTTTCATAATTTTCATGATTATTTCTATGGATTAATTTTCAATGATAATGAAAACGATGTTAGGTCTTACCATCTGCTTTTTTTCAGTGATGTGCTGTCCCCTTCTCTTTGGGAGGATACTAAACACAAGGCAATCTCTCCCCTCCCCTCCCCTTTCTTGTGGCTACATAGTTTCTCACAGCACTCTTGTGGCTTAGCAGCTCCTGCTGGCCACTAATTATTTAAATTGTTCCTTCCCCTCTCTCTATTTTTTTCCTTCTCTAACCCTTCCCTTCTCTTAACTTACTTCTTCTTCCCCTATTCTCTTCCCTTCTCTTAACTTACTTCTTCTTCCCCTATTCTCTTCCCTTCTCTCCATCCTTCCTGGCTTGCTCACACACCTACACTCCATGTCGCATCGGGTTCTGACAGCACTGCTCTTCCCCTTGTTTTTAACTACCCTTCTCTCAAGCGTTGTCATGATGGATGCACCATTTGCAGGTTAGGGTTAGGTCTTCTGCAAGTTCAAGGGTCTGACCCAAGTTGTGAAGTTCATGACCAGGTTCTCTGCTAATGGTACATCCTCCATCCTGAACCTGGTTTATGATTAACTTTCTATCCAACATCTCCCGTTTCTCCTCTGCCACTTTTGGATCCTCTGGTTGTGTCCTTGTGGAAGTCCAAATCTCTCTGGTTGTTGTTGGAGAGCTGCCACAGTGCTGCAAAGTCTGGTTATTCACTCAAGCTGACTGATAGAGACTATAATTTGCACTATCACAAAAGGATTGGTCTTCTATCTCTTAGGCATCTGTCATTGAATACAGCTTAGAAAGATTTCACACAAAAACCTGCTCTTTTTCATTCACAAGTTTATCCATCACATCTGCAGCTTTCATATTCCTTTTTGAGGCATAAGTATACTGAATCCTGTAGCATTGCAGTGGCTGTATCATGCATTGCATTGCATAAAGTATCATGTTTTCTCATGGAGGCCATTCCAACTGAGGATAACCTTAGATCATTTTGTAAAGCTCACAACAAGTTTGTATCTAGCCTCAGGCGAGTCATAACACATCATCTGATTAATCTGAAGGCTGAACTTTTCAATGAGCCCACTTCCTCAAAATCCTGGTGCCACCTTGTTAAGTCTATCTCTGGTGCATGGTCCTCCTTCATCACCTCAATCACCACAAATGAATTCACAGCTGACTTGACTCGAGACGAGGCTGAATGTCTGAACTCATTGTTTTTCTCCACAGCTCATGAAGCAAATTCTTCCCCCTCTGTTCTATTACGCCCTCATAGCCACTGCCTCTTGTAGACTGTCACTTTATCACCTGATAAGGTAGAGATAAATCTGGCCAGCCTTCACTCTGCCTTTGTGACGAGCACAGATGGCATCAGTGCCCATATTCGTATATCCTGCTGTGCAGCTCATATATAATCTGTCTGCTTTCATCAGCCGATCCTTCATCTTAAGCCATGTCCTGTCTACTTGGACAACAGTCAGCATCACGAAAATACACAAGAAGGATCCTCTCAACTACAACTACTGCATAAACATCCTCTCAACGACAGACAAGTAAGCTGACTTCCAGTTACAAGCAAAGTAATAGAATCCATTATTGCTGATGGTATTAAGTACTCTTTCAGTCTTTCTTCTCAAGCTGCCTGATCTCTGATCATCAGTTTGGATTCCATCCCAGTCAAATAACTATGGACATGCTGCTAATTCTCTCTCGACATTGGACATTGGCTCTATATCTTGAGCAAAAGAACATCGCTACATCTCTGGCCATATCTTCGCCTAGAGGCTCAGTGGTGTAAGTTAGAGTGCTCACTCTAAGTCTGGAAGGTCAGCTATTTCAAACCCTGGCAGAGTTATACAAAAGACTTTAATAATGGTGCATGCTGCTTCCTTGCTGCTCAGCAATTAAAAAAAAGGATAGAGCACGGACAAACAACCAAATGTTCATAACCATAGTGCAGACTTTGATGAGCCTAATGGCCTCCTCCAGAGTTGCAGTTCCTTGTATGGGAACACACACATATATATATATATATATATATATATATATATATATATACATACACATATACATAAATAACACACACACACACACACACACAGTATATATTTTCGACAGTCTGGCACCCTCTTCTGCTTGTCAGGTTTTCTGCCTGTAGCATAGAAAGCAGCTTCTTTTCTGGCTTGCTGACTTTTTTCATTCATGCTGTCAGTACATCACTCTCCATGGAGAGGCTGCAAATACTCAAGGCTGCATTACCCCAAGGCAGCATCTTCGGTCCAATCCCATTCCTCATATCACACATTAATGACCTGTGTAATGCTCTGGATAACCCTGTATTCCTCTTTCCTACATATGATGCCATGCAATACCATATCCCATTGCTAACCCAGCAGCCACTGATGCCCTCTCTACTGATCTGAAAATGATCAGATGCTGGTCTGACACTTGAAACATGTGCAATCCAGGTAAATCTCACATTCTCATTCTGTCTCTCTGGAAGGATCTTCGAATGAAGCTACCTTTTATATTTTCACAATCAACCACTGGAAGAGGTTGTGTATTGAATATCTGGGCTTACCATCAGTTCTGACCTCTTCTGAACAGAATTATATATATATATATATATATATATATATATATATATATATATTATTATATATATATATATATATTAATGCTAGTCTCCAAAGCCAGCTGAAGACTGGGCATCCTCTGTCATACCGAGTTCTTCATTGAGAAGTCTCAATTTTTCACAATGTGCAAAGTCATTGTCCATAGCTCAATGGAGTACTGCTCAATCCTCTGGCTTGGTGTCCTTACTTCACAGCAATCTCCCCTGAATGTTGTGGAATTCAAAGAATGTCAACATCAATGGCATCTCCCACAAAGATTAAGAAGCAAAAGGCTGGCTGCTCTTGCAACTCAGACAGATTGGTGGCCCCTGTGTTTTGTGTCTCTCTTCTGACCTTACTCCCTCATCCCTCCAACCCTTCCAGAATGCAGGAGCCCTTCCAGCAACCCCTTTCTTGTGAAATTCCTCAAAAATCCAGGTTGAACGCGAACTTCACTCTTTTCTCCTGCGAGTGGAACTGCCTTCCTGAGTTAGGTCAATCCCACTCTTCACTGCAGGGGCATCAATTTGGCAATCACCTTGTAATCCTTCATTCATACCCATGATCTTTTCGATCTCCTTTAAAGTGTATTGTCCCCAACCCACACCTCTTACTTGTCACTATGTTTGCATCCCTCTCCTCTCTCATTTTCCTGTTCGTCCATCCACTTGCTTGTTATTATAATTTGAGTTTCCTTATTCAATGCAGGAGGAGGCCATTAGGCCTATGAAGTCTGCACAAAACTTACCAGCCTGTAGTTGTTTGTCCATGCTCTATCCTTTTAAAATGCTGAGCATCAAGCAAGGAAGCAGCACATATCATTTTTAATGTCTTTGGTAGGACTCAGTCGTAGTTTGAATCACCGACCTCCCAGATTCAAAGCACACTCGAACCATTACACCACCAAGACTGGTCACACCAAAGATCAATTATGTCTGTCTGTTGTCCCACTGCTCCACTGTTAGTATATTGCCGATACAGTATCCATTTTCTTTCCTCACTCTTCCATGAGCCAAAATTGTTATTCTACAAAAATATGAGGATTTAATGGAGGTGGCAATTACTCATCTGTGGAAGAAACTGTCCATGTTCCATTCTGCCCTACATCACTTTGTTACTACTTGACCACCGATTTCTGGATAATAATAAAGAAACTAAAGCTGTACAAAGTACATAACTATGTTATCTGTTGGTTTGATTGAATCCATCTCTTCATTTTAAGCTCAGTGGAAGAGTAAATGCATCAGAGTGAATTTTTTTTACAAATGCTTTATCACATGAAACATACTTTATTGTGCCTCAAAACTTAAGATCTCTACTCTTTTCAAATGAATAAGGTGAATTTTAAAGAATACATGATGAAAATGAGGAGCGGACAGAAGAAAAAAAAAAACTCTATGCTGTTAACACTGAAAGCTTATTGGATACAGTGGCCCACATTTTCTTTGAGTTGTTGGTTTGTTATCCAGGCAATGCATCGCCTAAGGATGAAACAGTAACGCCAGCTTCTCAATCTGGACACCGTTAAAATGCCACGTTGGGCCAGTTACACAAAGAGAATCGAGAACCAAACCACAAGAGGGCCCTATGGGGCTGGTGACGCAGTGTTTGGGATTTTACAGACATAAAAAGGTCATTACGCGGCAATATGATCAACCTACGCCCAGTGATATCACCCCCACGTATCCCTTACCACAGCCTTGAAGTAGCCGTATCCGCTTCACCACCACGCCTTTACAAAATGCCCGTAGTTTTCCCATGTGGCACGGCGCCCTCTACCGGCGCATTTTGCACCTTGTGAAATCAGATAATCTTCAAGCACAGTCTGAAAGTGAACAAAAGTGAAATTTGAAAAACTGAGTTATTACATTTTATTAAGGACCATTAATTACCTCTGTCACCGAAGGTGGAAGGAGGTTATGTTTTCACCCCTCTCTGTCTGTTTGTTTGCTACTTGCAAAATCGAAGGTTTTTCAAGTTTTTTGGTCAGTCGAATTTGTTACTCTGTTTGTTTGTCAATCGCCTACAGGTCACAATTTTAAACCGATCTTCACAAAACTTTACCAGGTTGTAGAGGTAGTCTCAACTGAGAAGCCGATTGATTTTGAGGTCAAAGGTCATCTTGAGGTCAAATATCTAAAATCGACATTTTTCATCCGATTGAATTGAAATTTGAACAGGATTTGCATATTGCGTCACGGAATTGGGAAACCAACTATTTTCGAGATCAAAAGGTCAAAGGTCAGCTCAAGGTCAAAGGTCAGCTCAAGGTCAAACTTCTAAAATCATCAATTTACATCGTATTAACTTGAAAGTTGAACAGGATTTGCATAGTCCTTTACTGGATTGGGAAAGCAACTATTTTTGAGGTCAAATAGTCAAAAGGTCAACTCATGGTCAAACTGCTAAAATCATCCATTTCAATCTGAAAAATAATCAATTTTAATCCAATTGACCTGAGCTTTGATGAAGATTCTCAATTTTAATCTCAATAAAATGGACCATTTGATATATCCACGGCAACCTTTGGAGGGGGGGGGGGGGGGTGGATTTTGCATGCGTCATGCTCTGCACGTCTTTTTCTTGTTTGTTTGTTTGTCTGTTTGTGTGCAGGATATCCCAAAAAGTTGTGGACGGATTCAGATGAAATTTGGTGGACAGGTTAGGTGTGTGTGAAGGACGAACTGATTAGATTTTGGAGAACATCCGGATCTGGCGACTGGAAATTTTTAAAGTGATTCTTCACCATTGAGAGATAGGGCTAAAAACGATATGTAGCAGGATACAGTATTTCAAAAAGTTTTTGCGCCCGATATGTTCTGCTGGATCAGGCATTACGTGGCGGAGGTATGCAGCCTACCGAGTGTCCTTCTAGTTTATTATGTAAACGACGTAAACATTTGACCCTCTCCCCTACTCCATGTGCCCAACGCATACCCCTGCCCTCTTCATCCCTTACTCCTTTCTCCTACCAGACTTCATATTATCTCCACACTCTTCCGACCTATTCCTTTGATCAATTATAATTTTCTCAATTTGCCCCACATCCCGTGCATATGTGGAACGCATATGCAACAACTAGAACAGCACTCGGTAGAGCACATACCTCCGCCAGGCTGAACAGTTTACATTTTGTATTCCAGTGGAAGGCCGGATCTGCATCTCGACCTTAACCAAAAGGATTTTTACACTAGCCAGTGTCAGGTACTAATCAATCGTCCTTGTCACACACACACACACACACACACACACACACACACGTCCACCAAATTTCGTCCAAATCCATTGATAACTTTATGAGATATCTTGCTCACAGACAAAACAAATAGGGGTGAATACATAACATCCGTCCACCTTCGGTGGCAAGAGTTAAGTACTGTGTACATTTTTACACTAGCCATATGTGGCAAGGTCAAAAATCCCAGGATGTTGCTAATAAAAGAGACAAACAATAAAATAACCCGTCGCTGTGCTGACGGGAATATTAGTACGGGGGTGGGGAGGAGGAGCGAATGGTGGGGGGGGGAGTGAGGAAGTGGCAGAGAGCGAGGGCTCACACCCATCGCTATACACTCTGGGAGGGGGAGGCAGTGAAGAGGATGGAGGAGAGAGGAGGGGGTAGTGGGGACGGGAAGGGGTGTTCGGACATGTGTTTGATAGGACCTACTTGAGGGAAAGCTGGGGGGGGGGGGGAATGGTCCCTTATGCCGGCATTAATGTGGATTGATATGCCGGCATATGTGGATGATATGCCGCTTAATGTAGGCTTGAACGAAATGGGTGCATAAAACAGTACGTTCAAACGGGTCATATCAAACAATGCCCGGACACTGCCCGAATGTATGTGAGGGGGGGGGGGGAGGGGCTTTGGTAGAGGTAAGCATGAGGGAAGGGGAAGGGAAGGAAGGGCGTTTCCTTCAATTGTCAAAAAGTCACACCAGTGTTCGTGAATTATTTAATTTCCACACATATGATAAGTTCTGGAATTTCTTAACCTGAGAGGAATTCGAATTGATCAGAGCAGCAGTTTTGACTGTGAAAAAAAAAACAGCTTTTACCTGTCCAATTCGCACATTCTTTGACACCCCTTCCTCTCCGTGACCTCTGGAGAGTTGTACCGTGGTGGAAGGGGTTTGGGAGCGGATAGCGTGGTGGAGGGGAGGGAAGGAGCGAGATGGAAGGGAAGGCAGTGAGAGGGGAGGGAAGGGAAGGCTGCGTGAGGGGAGGGAAAAGGAAGGCTGGTGAGAGGGAGGGGATGGAAGGTAGCACGAGGGGAGAGGAAGGAAGCACGAGGGAGGGAAGCAGCGTGAGGAGGGGAAGGCAGATAAGGAGGGGAAGGCAGCATAAGGGGAGGGGAAGGCAGCATAGGGGAGGGAAGGCAGCGCGAGGGGAGGGAAGGAGCGTGAGGGAGGGAAGGCAGCCAAGGGGAGGGAAGCGCAGCGCGGGGGAGCGCGGAAGGCAGCGCGAGGAGAGGGGAAGGCGCGCGAGGGAGGGGAAGGCAGCGCGAGGGGAGGCGAAGGCCACGCGGGGAGGGGAAGCAGCGCGAGGGGAGGGGAAGGCAGCGCGGGGGAAGGGGGGCAGCGTGAGGGAAGGGGGCAGCGCGAGGGAGAGGGGGTGGCAAGCGCAGAAAGGGGTGGCAGCCGAGAGGAAGGGGCAGGCGCGAGGGGAAAGGTGGCAGCGCAGAGGAAGGGTGGCAGCGCGAGGGGAAAGGGGTGGCAGCGCGAGGGAAAGGGGTGGCAGCGCGAGGGAAGGGGCAGCGCGAGGGAAAGGGGAGGCAGCGCGAGGAAAGGGTGGCAGCCGAGGGAAAGGGGTGGCAGCGCGAGGGGAAGGGTGCAGCGCGAGGGAAAAGGGGTGCAGCGCGAGGGAAAGGGGTGGCAGCGCGAGGGAAAGCGGGCAGCGCGAGAAGGGTGGAGCCGCAGGGAAAGGGTGCAGCGCGAGGAAGGGTGCAGCGCGAGGGAAGGGGTGGCACGCGGAGGAGGGAGAAGGGGTGGCAGCGCGAGGGAAAGGGTGGCAGCGCGAGGGAAAGGGGTGCGCGCGAGGGAAAGGGTGGCAGCGCGAGGAAAGGGTGGCAGCGCGAGGGAAAGGGGTGGCAGCGCGAGGAAAGAGGGTGCAGCGCGAGGGAAAGGGGTGGCAGCGCGAGGGAAAGGGGTGCAGCGCGAGGAAGGGGTGGCAGCGCGAGGGAAAGGGGTCAGCGCGAGGGAAAGGGTGCCGCGCGAGGGAAAGGGGTGGCAGCGCGAGGGAAAGGGGTGGCAGCGCGGGAAAGGGGTGCAGCGCGAGGGAAAGGGGTGCAGCGCGGAGGGAAAGGGTGGCAGCGCGAGGAACGGGGATGGCAGGTGCAGGGGAAAGGGGTGGCAGCGCGAGGGAAAGGGGGGCAGCGCGAGGGAAACGGGGTGGCAGCGAGGAAAGGGGTGGCAGGCAGCGGGAAAGGGTGGCAGCGCGAGGGAAAGGGTGCAGCGCGAGGGAAAGTGGAGCGCGAGGGAAAGGGTGGCAGCGCGAGGAAAGGGTGGCAGCGCGGGGAAAGGGGTGCAGCGCGAGGAAAGGGGTGGCGACGGGAAAGGGCAGCGCGAGGAAAGGGGTGGCAGCGCGAGGGAAAGGGGTGGCAAGCGTGAGGGGAAAGGGGTGGAGGCGAGGGAAAGGGGTGACAGCGTGAGGAAAGGGGTGCAGCACGTGGGAAGGGGTGGCAGCGTGAGGGAAAGGGGTGGCAGCGCGGGAAAGAGTGAAGCGTGAGGGGAAAGGGTGGCAGCGTGAGGGAAAGGGGTGCAGCGTGAGGAAAGGGGTGGCAGCGTGAAGGAAAGGGGTGGCAGCGTGAGGGAAAGGGGTGGCAGCGTGAGGGAAAGGGTGCAGCGTGAGGGAAAGGGTGGTGGCAGCAGTGAGGGAAGGGGGCGCGTAGGGAAAGGGTGGCAGCGTGAGGGGAAAGGGTGGCAGCAATCGTAGGGAAAGGGGTGGCAGTGTGAGGAAGGGTGCAGCGTGAGGGAAGGGTGGCAGTGTGAGGGAAGGTGCAGCGTGAAGGAAAGGGGTGGCAGTGTGAGGGAAGGGAAACGTGAGGGTGGGGGAGCAGCATGAGGTAGTGAGGGGAGCGTGAGGGGAGGCAGCATGCGGGGTGGGGGAGGGCAGTACGAAAGAAAGGGGAGGCAGCATGAAGGAATGGGAAGACAGTGTGAGGGGAGGGGGAGGGAAGGCAGCATAAGGGAAATGTAAGCAGTGTAACGGCAAGAGAAGGAAGCATGAGGGATGGGTAGGTAGCGCAGCAAGGCATTACCAGGGCGATAAAACACGCCCAACCATCAACGTTTTCATTTTAACTGCCGTGTTAGATATAAAATTGGGTGGAAAATCTCTTCCTCAAGCTTCTTCTTCTATCGTCGTCTTCTTCTTCTTCACTTTTTATAATGTGAGTCTCATTCAATCCCATTTCTCATATCGGTTAGATTCAGAAAACGCTGATTATACACCGCTTTCTAAAACATCACAAAGCAGGTTGCTCTACTTACAACATAGGTGAGAATAGGATACGAAAAAGCAGCTGATATTTCAATAATATTGGCATGATTTTAAAAGGGGAAAAGCCAATTTTTATTCCTTTTTTTATTATTTTTTTTTAGCAATTACTCAAATATTGGTATTTCCATCAGCAATGTGACAGGTCTTCTGGTGGTTTTAAAACGAACAACCAAGCAGCTTGGTGAGCGCTCGCCAAGTGGCTTAAGCAATCAAGCAAGCATTCCAATGAAACGGCTGGCTTGACAAGCTATTACTGATTGGTCATATAAACCCATGCACCTGGAAATGCCCAAGCAATGTCCAAATTGGACAAATGAACACTTTTTTTTAGCAGTCGGAACTGCTGCTAAGTTCAATTCTGGAGCTTAAATTTTGTAAGTAGGCTTAGTTTCAGAGATTCTCGAGGTTAAGGCATGGGCGGAAATTAAATAAAGCCACGGACGCTGGTGTCTACGGGTGTTTATAAACATTGCAATGTATTCAGTGATTCTTAGCTATGATGATCAGGCATTCGATGATATAAGTGAGGAAAGTGAAAAAAACTTTATCGTAAAGAATTCATTGCGGCCTGTTCCAAGTCAAGGCATGGTTGAGCAGGCTGAACAAAATAGTGAACTAAACCCCAGCGAGGTAACCGAATGTGCCTTTAGACCTTATCGAGAGCAAGGTGGCCGAGAATGTGCCTGATAAAGGATATAATTAAACGAGGCCGTTAATAATTTTCAAAAGAAGTACTGTTATGTATTTTAATTAATCCAAACACCGAATTTTGACTCATGCACTCCCTTGGAGTTCCCCCACTATGCATGCAAAGTTCAGGCCCCTACGTTTCATAGTTTTGTAGTTTGAAACACCATCCACACACACAATTATTAGCTATTGATGGGAAACTAGAGAGAGACAAAGGTGAAAGAGAGGTTGTGTTTGTGTGTGGTGTGGCTGTGTAGAGGCGAGAAGGAGGGAGAGAGGGGAGGAGGGAGAGAGAGGAGAGAGAGAGAGAGAGAGAGAGGAGCAAGGCGGTGAGGTGTAGAATGAAGAAGGAGAGAGAGAGTGGGAGAGAAGGAGAGGGTGGTATGTGGGAGCAAGGAGGGGGTGAGGAGAAATGAGGAGGCAGGAGGGAACGGGGAGCGGAGGGATAGAGGGGTAGGAATGTGGAGAGGGAGAGGGGGTGAGGGAGTCAAAGATAATGTTAGTTATGCTTTATTACCACTATAGACACATGAATACAACACACACACACACACACACACACACACACACACACCACACACACTTCCAGTTATTTACGTCATAGATGCATTCCTGGAAAACATCGTTTCAATCGAACTTCAAAATCCATTGTTTTTTAAAGATCTATTAAAGAGGAATGCTTCCTGACAAAAAAAAATTGAGTGGAAATTTTTCAAAGTTGCTTTACTTCCCCGAATTAATTGCTTCACTAACTCTAATCCTCCCGTTATGTTCATTGTTCCTTGTTTCTTTTAATTTGATCTTTAATTTCATTTATTTTGCCTTCCTAAATCCAGAGAATCCCCATGAAGAACCCAGCCGCAGCCACCTTCGCGTCAATCCCACTGGTTAATTATTTTCGTTGCACTGATTTAAATTATTTTCGTTGCACTCAATGAAACCAGCTCAATGAAGCTGGTTGATTTTGGCACATTCCTAAATCTTTTCTTCCTAAATATAATTCTCCAAACAGGGCTTTTCAAACAAACTTTTTCAAACATAAACACACGCAGAAAAAGTTAAGTTTAATGCTTTCGCAATTTCACATTTTCTTGTGTACAGTGCCGAAACAAAGACCACACCCCCTTTCAAAATTTTCACCTTTTGTTGCCTTATAGCCTGGAATTAAACTGCATTATATCAGACTTCTCCTACCTTTATTTACACATTGTAACCCACAACTTCCAAGTGAAAAATAAATTCAACAAATTTCAAAAAATTAATTAAAAATACAAAACTGGAATATCTTGGTTGGATAAGTGTCCACCCCCCTGAAAATAGCAATCAAAAATTAGCTCAGGTGCAACCAATCACCTTCAAACTCACACAAGTTAATTGGCCTCCACCTGTGTTAAATTGTAGTGATTATGATTATTACCTCTGCCACTGAAGGTAAAGAAGGTGATGTTTCCACTCCTTTCTGTCTGTTTTTCTGTTTGTTTGTTTGTGTGCAGGATATCTCAAAAAGTTGTGGACGTATCCAGCCGAAACTTGGTGGACAGGTTGGGTGTGTAGCAAGGAAGAATTGTTTCGATTTTGATGAAGATCCGAATCCGGATCTGGATACTATAATTATATAATTTTTTAAGTGTTTCTTCACATTGAGAGATAGGGCCAAAAACGATTATATCGCATAATATTTCGAAAAAAATTATTGGGCCTGAAATGTTCTCGTGGATCAGGCATTATGTAGTGGAGGAATGTACTCCACCGAGTGCCCTTGTAGTTTCAGAATAAAATCAGCTGTTCCTGTAGGTTTCCTCTGCTGGGTAATGCATTTCCCAGCAATGACAACCAATAGCTCCGAGGAGCTTTCAAAAGACCTCCGGGATAAAGTTGTGGAAAGGCACAGATCAGGGGAGGGGTATAAAATATTTCAAAGGCCTTCAATATCCCCAGCAACACAGTCAAGACAATCATTAAGAAGTGGAAGGCGTATGGTACTACCAAGATCCTACCTAGATCAGGCCGTCCCTCTAAACTGGATGACCAAGCAAGGAGGAGACTGGTCAGAGAGGCCACCAAGAAGCCCATGGCAACTTTGAAAGAGATACAGTCCTTCATGACAAAGACTGCTCACTATGTGCATGTGACAACAGTGTGCCAAGCACTCCACAAGTCTGGCCTGTACAGTAGGGTGGCAAGAAGGAAGCCATTACTCAAAATATCCCACCTTGAGTCGTTTGAGGTATGCAAAAAAATACTTCAGAGATTCTGAAGCCATGTTGCAAAAACTTTTGTGGTCTGACGAAACAAAAATGGAACTTTTTGGCCAAAATGAAAAATGTTACATTTGGCATAATCCCAACACAGCACATCACCCAAAGAACACCATCCCTACTGTGAATCATGGTGGTGGCAGCATCATGTTTTGGGGATGTTTCTCATCGGCAAGGACTGGGACACTCATCAGGATAGAAGGGAAAATGGATGAAGCAAAATACAGAAAAATCATGGAGGAAAACCTGCTGCCCTCTGCAAGAAAAATGGAATTGGGACGGAAGTTCACCTTTCAGCATGATAATGACCTGAAGCACAAAGCCAAAGCTACAGTGAAGTGGCAAAAGACCAAAAAGATAAATGTCCTTGAGTGGCCCAGTCAGATCCCCGACCTAAATCCAATTGAAAATCTGTAGGATGACTTGAAGATTGCTGTCCATCAACACTACCCATGCAACTTGACTGAGCTTGAACAGTTTTGTGCAGAAGAATGGGCAAATGTTGCCCAATCAAGGTGTGAAAAGATAGTAGAGACCTATCCCAACATACTCACAGCTGTAATTGCTATCAAAGATGCTTCCATCAAGTATTAACTCAGTGGGGTGGATACTTATCCAACCCCGATTTTTGTTTTTTATGCCATCATGGGTGATGAAGGTTGTGCTCAAATTTCATTGAAATCATATGTGTAGTTTCTGAGAAGAAGTTGCAAGTGTTTGTGGACGGACGGACGACGCGCCATTCCAAAAGCTCCCTGGAACTACTTCATAGGTGAAATAAAAACCATCCCTGGGAATATTATTACAAACAAACTACACTTGGAAGCTGTCCGGGGCTCAGCGACAATCCTGAAGAGAGTCCTCAGCACAAAACTTTGAGAACAGAAAACTTCACAGCTTGGTCCATGAATCGTGACCCCTTACTGAAATGAAGGGGGATAACTTTGAGCCTGCCCGGGGAGGACTCCATTCAACATTCTGAGACTCACATATGGAGATACCAATCAATCAACGACACACACACACACACGGCCAATATTGGCAATTTTTGGGGAATCAGCAGGTTGGAGTCAGTGTGGTTACCGACTACAGTACGTAATGTATCCAACCCAGAAACCTTGAGTAGCTTTCACCGAAATACGTCACATTTATATAGACGTTTCCAGGATCTGATCACAAACATTATTCTTTATAAACAGCTAAGTGTGACGGGTGAAAAAAAATTAGCTCAGTAATTTAGAAAATACGTTAATACGGCAAACGGTTTGGAAATTGGGAGTCATCAAATATATTTTGCTATGAAACTCACAAAGGGAAACATAGAACCTTTGTAAAGCAAATCCGATAACCAAATGCTTTAGAAACAAGCGCAAGGACAAAGGAAAACCTGATCGAACCTCCAAAACATGCGGGATGAAACCTTGTCACCAAAGCAACCTTAACAAGCATGGCATGTCCACATACCGGCAGAAAGTCTGTACAATCTACCCACATGTACCACGTCCGTGTGTGCTGTGTACGTACCTCTACCTTGTAGTAACTGTCGACTGCCCATCCCGATCAGTGTACGAACTGTACTGCACAGCTCAGTAAGTGGCTTCAGCACTCAAGCACTCCAATGGAATACCTGGCTTGGCAAGCGATTACCAATTGCTCTCGATACAACTATGCACCCGGAAACGCCCATGCAATGTCCGAATTGGACAAATCAACACTTTTTGGGGGAGTCAGAACTGCTGATACTTTCAAATCTGGAGCTTACATCCATGCCAAAAAACATGGCAGCTTCAGACCCCAGCGAGGTTACCCAGGAAACGCCGAAAGACCCCAGACAGCGAGGTAGCCGAGGATTGCCTGATGAAGGATGTAATTAAATAATGCCGTTAATTATCTTCAAAAGGGGTGTTTAAATTAACCAAAACACCCAATTTTCACTCTTGCACTAACTTGGGGTTTTCTTACTATACATGCAAAGTTTCAGGCTGATAGGTTTTATGGTTTTGGAGTTATGGAGGACACACACACACACACACACACACACTGCCTTTTATTAGTAAAGATACTAGTGAAAGTAACCGTATCAATGCCTAACTCTCAAAATAAAACCTCTACATAAAACTTTTTACAATCCACAACAAAATTATTCACAGCCTTATCTGCTGGAGCTATTACGTAGTTATCATGGAGCTCCCGAATGTCTTTACGAACAATAGGCTTGTTCAACACTGGTTTAGATGACACAGTGAAAGCAAGCCCCGACAACTAAAAAACTTAATCCTATTCCCCAGGACTTCCACAACTCTGTTAAACCATGCATTAAAACTGTTTACAGATAACTTAAACTTGGTGCATATTTTACCAACAAGATTAGAGACAGAATCCACAATTGAAGACCTAATGCAGCTCC
>CM068954.1:62665586-62678590 GCA_035128595.1 Eptatretus atami
TTTTTTTACTTCAAAAATCTTCAACTTTGAAGTGGCTGAACAGATCGAGGTGAAACTTTACACATATAACCCACCTGCCCATGAGGAACAAAATGTTCAAACGTATGTCATTGGTCACATGGTTTGGCAGCCATATTGGATTTACCCTAAAACCTATAAAATTCTTCTCCAGAACGACTGAACAAATCGAGGGGAAACTTCACACAAGAGTTCCCCAAGCCATGGGTGTACAAGTGGCAGATGGCAAGCACTCTTCATGGGGAATGAGTGTGGTATTTTTATGACATCATAGGTGCTTGCCTTCGTTATGAGGTATAATTGCATATGTAGAATGCTACATTCTATCAGTATAAAAATTTTTGAGGATCATCTAGGGATAAAATGGTATACAAAAATTTATTTCATGACGTCATCGGTCACGTGTTTCGGCAGCCATATTGTTGTATCTTTTATTTATTTTTTACCTTCAAAATCTTCTAAACTGAAATGGCTGAAAAGATCGAGGCGAAACTTCACACATATGACCGCCTATCCATGAGGAACAAAAGGGTCACACATATGATGTAATAGGTCACATGGTTTAGCAACCATATTGGATTTACCTGAAACCCTAACAATACACCACTCAAATTAAGTCCTGGCAAGGGTTTGCAATCTCTGATTGCTCTTTTTCTTGTTCTTATTGGGGTTTTTTCTCTCTTTCCACAGGTAGATGAAAAAAATCATGACCACCTACAATCCAAAGCAGTGCTTTAAATTGCAGCACACTTTGTGAGACCCACTCAGGAGTGGTTGTTCAGCATCGTTTCAGGCAGGAAAATGGTAGAAATTAGTCAGCAGCAAATAAAAACACATTCTACCAATTTTATTGTCATGCTGTTGAATCTGGCTCACCATTTGCATCATGTAAGCCTCGAGCCAAAACAATGTCCACTGAGGAAGCAGTTTCACAACTCCTTGGAGCTTTTGAAACATCTATAAAGTCACTGCTGCAGGCTTTATGCCATACCCCGATTGCAGGATTTTAAAGATGCAAAGCTGCCACAAGTCTTTATAGCTGAAGACATGTCAGAAATAATCAAATGAGTTGACACTTTCCTTGATCTCGTCTTGTCCGGTGATGAGGAAAGTTATAATTTGAATAGAAGCGTGCGAAAGCAAATCAGTCCATTTGTGAGGAAATGTGACAAAATGTCCTTTCGGACTTTCAATAATGTTATCCAAGAAGAGTTATCTAAGAAAATGGCACCTTAAATGAACTTACAAACTTTCAAATCACTTTCTGGCATACAAATAAATGCTGAGCCCTGTTCTTGATTTGTAACTATTTCCAGTAAAACCCTTTTGCATCATTGTGAGTTATTGCATTTAAACCAATGGTTTTGTATATACTGAACAAGTATCTACAAACTCATGTGACAATCTTTGGGGTTTTTTTGACTTTTTAGATATAAAGTTTTAAACTTTTTAATTATAAAACTTAGACTTTTAGATATAAAATATTTGCAAACTCACCATTGTACAACCTGATCTCATGTCTGATATTGAGGGCCTTCCATCCATTGTTGGGAGAGGAGAAGCAAGCAGCAAGTTCAACGGAGAGTGACCAGGTCTGAATCCGAATTGATGATCTGAGATGAGGCTGTTGGAGAAAAGGAATGATTTTATGCCAACTGTGATGATGGATTCCATGACCTTGCTAATGATTGGAAATAAGCTGATCGGTCTGTATGTCAAGGGAATCCGTTTTTGCAGCATGTTTATGTAATGCAGTGATATTAGCTGACTTATAAGCAGATGGAAGATGACTTCAGGCAAATGATAGGGTACAGAGAGCAGAAAGAGGATGTGCAAGAGCAGCAGAGTAGGTATTTAGGACACAAACATGAATGTCGTCCAGACCACTTGTGGGCAACCCTCCACCTTCTCAGATGAAAAAGACACAAACTACAGGAGTACTTGGGTATGACTGGGTCGGGTGGGAACAGTGAATGAGTCCTTGAGGACACAAGATTTTGAGGGAAACACAGAATTGAAGCATTCAGCCTTCTCAAGAGCATACACCGGAGACGGACATAACAAGGCGCCATCGGGTTTTTGAAGAAGGCGACAAGTTTGAAAGTTCAATCTTGAGTTTTGATGTTCAATCTTGAGTCTTTCTAAACTTTTGATGCAAGTCATATAGATTTGCATCAAAGAAGTTGAGAAAGACAGCTAGTTTGAAAAGCAATTGTTATGTGTAATATGTATATGTATATATTGTTACGGATTTCAGAATCCGATCCGCCGAATGCATACCAACATCCAGGTCCTCAGATAGTTATTTCCCTAAATGCATGTCCAGGATAGACCCATCCCCATTTCTGGTGGGATTCTAAATGTGATGTGTTGAGAAGGGTAAAGAATAGATCCCCTCTCTTATGGAAAGCTCCTCTTTTTCTCTTTACGACAGACACATTCATGCACGCGAGATACCCGTTTCTTTCACGGATGCCGAGACCCACCTTTTTCCAGCAACGTTCGACACCCCGTTCAGCAGCTCTATGGACGCTAACTGTTTTTTTTTCATGTCGGGCTGAACAGTGGGGTAATAATTGTTGTTGACATTTTATGAGCGCTTCACGTTTGTGCTCGGTAATTCTGACAAATGGCTGCCTTTTGCTCGTCCAGCACCACAGACATGGCATCGGAAGCGAGGAATAATAACGGGATGTGCGGGTTATCACGGCAACGATTCGCAAGTGGGGCGGGGTGGATTTGAGGGGAGTCTGCCCCACCGAGACAGGCCGCCTATAAAAAGAGGGAGAGGTCCCTTCTTGGTGGGCGGCACGCGCGCGTGGGTCAGTCGACAACGAGTGAGATGGCGGGTCAGTCAACGAGTCAGTTCATGAGTCAGTTGGCGATAGCCGGTTGCGGTTATGACAGCTTCGTCGGTTCCAGTCAGACGGTTGCTTAGCCGGTTCCAGTCAGACGGTCACTTCGCCGGTTCCAGTCAGACGGTCGCTTCGCCGGTTACAGTCAGACGGTCGCTTCATCGGTTCCAGTCAGATGGATGCTTCATCGGTTCCAGTCAGACGGAAACTTTATCAGTTCCAGTCAGACGGACGTTTCATCGGTTCCAGTCAGACGGTCGCTTCGTCAGTTCCAGTCAGACGGCTGCTTCATCGTTCCAGTCAGACGGTTGCTTCATTGTTCCAGTCAGACGGTGCTTCATCGTTCCAGTCAGACGGTTGCTTCGTCCGTGCCAGACAGATAGTCGCACTTGGCGTACCTGTTTCTTGGGGGGTGACGTTGATTGGCGTTCAAGCCTGTCGGCGAGTGGTGCACGGCAAGGCTGGGTGCGGCAACGGCCAAGGCACGATCACACATTTCAGGACGTTTTTATTTGACGGACGACTTCTATTGGTGAGCGAGACGGTTTCCCCACCCCCCCCCCCCCCCAATGATCTGCTGGGTACCCTTGTCTGTGTTTAGTTGTTAAGTATGTTAGTTGTTAAGTATGTCAATCCCCGATAAGCAACTGCTCTTTGTCTCTTTTCCATCACTTTGATTGATTTTGCCTGATTAATTATATTTTATTTGCTTGCGATCATTTGATTGATTTGGAATTTATTATTTTTACCTCACGTAAATAAAATGTTCTTTTTATTAATTTATTTTCTTATTAATAAATTATTTGTTGACGTTCCAACCTGTCCGTGCTTGTCCTTTCCTTCCATTGATCCAGCATTGTCCGAATCAAGATAGACTGGGAGGTAATTACCACACAACTTGACCAATAATAGTCTGCACGCACCAGTGGTTAAACGCTCAGCCGCCATAATTAAGATCAAATCAAGATAAGATTGGTGCTTTGCCGAGGGCGCGCTCCCCGTTCAGGTAACTACGGGACCTCTAGTTAAACTGCATAAATACACAGTGGACATTGGAACTCATGGTTAACTGGGTGGCGTTCGTGGTTCCAAAGCAATCCACCGTACCACAAAGTTAATTGTGAGCGGTGGCACCAGATCCGGCTCTTCCGAGGACAAATGGGGATTAATCCCCTCACAAAAAAAAAATTTTTTTTTTTTGTTTGAAAACGTCATTTTTGAAAGTGTTGAACCCGAGTCTGTTTGACAATTAAAAGACACACCTCATGTAACTTGATCAACAAAACTTAAACAAATAAAGCTGAAGCAATAAAGGTAAACAGAAGAACTAACCTAGAAGAGAGAGAAGAGAGAGAGAGAGAGAGAGAGAGAGAGAGAGAGAGAGAGAGAGAAGAGAGAGACAGAGAGAGAGAGAGAGACTTCGCGCTCGGAAGCACAAGAAGATAGATGGACACCGTGCATGCTGTCCCGTACTTGAGTCAGTCACTCAATGATACACGAATCCGCCGCACAGGACTCCATAACCAGTGAGGTGGTTTCACACTGGCGCCATATAGACATCGTTAAATACATTCCCTATGGTTGTTATAATTGTAATAATACAAGAGGTTGAAGCCTCTATTATAATAACCAAGGAGTTTCCAACATTATGCCGTACGTGTATATAGTAAAATTACGAATATTAAATCAAACAAAAAACTACTTCAAAAATACATTAACCTATTTATTAGTTTCTCGCGGAACCCCTAGCGACCTCTTGCGGAACCCTAGGTTCCGGGAATCCCGGTTGAGAAACACTGTCTAGACTAGTCCATAAATCGTCGTCGTCCGAACTAGCCGATAAATCCGTCGTCCGTCCGCTAGGCCATAAATCCGTCGTCCGTCCGACTTAGGCCGATAAATCCGTCGTCCGTCCGACTAGTCCGATAATCCGTCGTCCGTCCGACTAAGCGAATAAATCCGTCGTCGTCCGACTAGCCGATAAATCCGTCGTCTCCGACTAGGCCGATAATCCGACGTGCTGTAGCTTCTTTTATTATTCTCTTTTCTTCATTGGTTCTCTCTCTCTCTCTCTCTCTCTCTCTCTCTCTCTCTCTCTCCTCTCTCTCTCTCTCTCTCTCTCTCTCTCCTATTGACGTGCAGCCTGGCTCCTGGTTGCATCATTGGTTGGGACGCGCTATGCGGCTGACGGTGTCCCCCTTACCAGTACACTAGTGCTCATTTTGCCGACCTCGAAAGATGACAGGCTGATCACTCCTGGTGTATTTTAATTCAGCGGCCAACAAGCTTGAACTCAGGACCCTAGATCCCAAGCCACCACCCTTACCACTAAGCCAACACCAGGATTATTGTTTTTCTACGGTGCTACATGACGACAGTAGGAATAAAATAAATAAAAATGCAACAGAACGTCAGATTTATCGACTACTCGAGACAATGTGTCACAAGGTTGTTCTGCACACAAGTTTCATCGTATCCCGGACAGCGAGATTGCTTCGTTTATGCGCGGAGAGATACGGCGATGATAGCGCTGGCCTTGCTTGCATTATTCGCCGCGGTGCAACATGTCCGCTAAGCTGTGCTGGTCACGTCACCTCACTAAAATATTCTGATATCGAGCAGTATGCAAGTCGAATTACATTATTGAATTACGAATAGGATTTAGTCTAACCAGTTGTTATTGCCAAGTCTTCCTTCGATATCCCCTAGCATAAATGAACGCGGAATTTCATCCCATTTCCTCTGCTTGTCCTGCTCGGCTCGAACTGCTAAGGCCTATATTCATTTCCACTGCCTGAAATTCACCTCCCGCGACTACGTTATCCACAATTCTCCATGTGATTCAGACCAAAATCCTTCATTTCTCTCACACTCACTGTCGTTTACCAGACAAATGAAAGTCCATGCCATCCATTTTCAAAACCAAATGTTCGATTTTTTTTTAAAGCAGAAATGAACGAAGCATTTGAGTCGACCAATCAAATGTGAAACACACAGAAAGCCAATAGAATCACGTAGACCACCAACCCAAGTAATTTACGGCAGCCTTTGTAATCCTGTCGTTGACTTCATGTGGTTATGCCCCTCAGGAAATTTTTAGGGGCGTTCCCGAAGAGTTGTTTTTTTAATTTTACATTCTTACAGAATGAGTATTGTTGAAAAACATGTCAGATCTGAAATCACGATGAAAAACTCCTATAGGACATATATAAATGAAATTTCAGTACTTTGCGTGTCAGAGACTTTAAATCATTTTTTCTTCATTTCGTCCCATCTTCTTTTGTCTGATTATTCCTGAGGTAAATCTGAGCCACGTGCGCCTTCGCTGTGAGTGGCCCTATGGAGGCCAGCGCGTGCGGCGCTGCTGTGAGGAAACACGGCGGCAGAGCCCTCATTCCCAAGCGAGCCCGAAACCCAATGTGTGCACGAGTCATACAGTGCACTTTGCAGTGAGGATTATCGACTCGAGCTTCGATGACCTGGGGAAGATTGCCGGTTGCATTAAAAAGGATACGAATGAATACCTCTTCAGAGCTGCACGAATGGTGTTTTTCACAAACACGGAAACAGCCGAATGACGCCCACACTGCACGAAATGCGTACGGGGCCGATAAGGCGTCTCCACCCACGTTGGGCGGATGCGGGTGTGCGAGGTAGAAGCGGCTTGGTCCTTTTCAACCAAACAATCTGATACATATCGGTTTTCGCCCCGTGCACCGCAAGCAGAATCGGGTGAACGCAAGCAACTGACCACGTGCGTAATGGCCGAACCCCGCACACTGTATAGAATGTGCTCGAAGCAGGACACGTACGTCGCTCACGAAACATGCATGATTATCCATAACATCTACCTTCGTCCCTCGCTGGCAGCAGTGGATTCCCCATGGATGGTGAAGGGCTCCTTGTCTCTAGGCCAGCGAAGCTGTGTTCGAGCCGGGGAATGTACAGTGTGGCTGCGTTGGCGCGTTTATCGCGCTGGTCGGACGCCCGAGTGGCATGCGGACCCTCGCCGGTTGCCAGGGCACGCACAGTAGTGGTAACAGGGGTTTTGCGGCACGATTTGCCTGCCAATTTCGGTGGGTGATTTGTTCATGTCGTGGGTCGGAGTGAATTTCGATGTATGGGATGACCTTGCCCGAAACGAAATGAGGCTGTTCGCCAAAGTAGTAGGGCCATGTGAGGGGTCTGGGCCCCAATCGGAGCGCCCGATTCAGGTGATGACTTTCGCTTCGGGTGGCCCCTCCACTGCGCTGGCAAGTCCTATAAAGGTCGGAGCGGTTCCTCCGCTCCGCAGTTTGTGGTCTGCCCTGGAACACAGGCATCATCCCAACAACGGAAAGAGGGCCTTGTTGTCCCTCTCTGAAAGGGAAGGGTGATCGCCAAGACTGCAACAACTACTGAGGGGTGACGCTGCTCTCAGTGCCGGGCAAGGTCTTTGCTCGGATTAATTCTTGATAGGGTTCGCCACATCTGCTTGAGCACCAGCGTCCAGAGCAGTCAGGCTTTACACCAAAGAGGTCAACGATTGACCGTATCCTTGCTCTTCGTCCTCACCGAACGCAGAGACGAGAGTTTCGCAGGGGCTGCTGCAGCCTTATGTTGATCTCTGCAAAGCGATATTCAGTGAATCGGGATGCCCTCTGGAGGATTCTTGGCCTTCGTGGGGTGCCACCAAAACTGATCGATCTGATGTCCTGAACTCTACTCTGGTACTGAGAGTGCTGTTAAGATTGGTGGTACCATCTCTGACTTATTTCCAGTTTACTGGAGTTGTCAGGGGTGTTACTGGCCCCCACACTTTTCAGCCTTGTATGGACTGATTTACGGAGGATGGGGAGAGATCAAGCTGTGGTGCATCGTTTGGAATGTCAAGATCTCTGACCTTGATTTCGCAGATGATGCAAGTCATCTTGCGGAGACTTTAGATATCCTTTTGGGGCCCTCGAGGTGCCTGGAATGACAGAGCAGCCGCTTTGGGATTATGGGTTTCCTGGGTCAAAACTAAGATCCAGGCTTTCATGACATCTTGATGCTGCTGTCTCTGTCTGTAGCCTTTTGGTTGAGAGATGTTGAAGTGACTGGAGAGATCACTTACTTCTGGCGAGTGATATTATGTCTCTGTTGGCTGTGAGCTCAAGGTTCAACAACGTCTGGGTTGCGAGCCTGGTGAGTTACATGATTTCATGGACATCGGGTTGTGCTGCTCGGTACCTGTGCGCGGAGACGAAAGTTCGAGTCTTCAGTCCTTGGTGCTTCTCAGTCTTGCTATAGGAATGTAGAGACTTGGACTGCTGACCAGGATCTGAGATGCAGAACTGTAATTCCTGTAACCAGGTCTCTCCAAGAATCCTTGCTTCGCTGGTGGACTTTGTGGTTCCAACGAGCTGGTTGCCGAGAGAGACTCAAATAGATTGTTACCTGCACCTAGTCCGTGGAGCAGTTCAGCTGCTGCTGTATTGGACATGTGGCTGCATGTTTTCTGACGCTGATCCTGCCTCACTCAGATTCCCAGGGAGCGGACCTCGTGAGTGGTAGGAGCCAATGGACTGACCACGTGCCCGTGGTTGCAGCTATGGTTGACCGACATCTCAAGGAGATGGGTATTGCCAGAGCATTCTGCCTGGAGGATGGCTCAGAGCGGAGGCCCTGAGTACCAGCTGGAAAGTGGACCAGACGACGTCGCGTCGCACATGCTCCCATGACCTGACCTGACCTGTCCCTCCGCTTTCTCTTTCCTCGCTCGCTCTGGCCTCCCCGAGCCCTCGCCCTCACCTTCACCATTTTGCTCCGTGACCTGTGTTCCACCCCCACCTGTTCTTGCGACTGCTACTCGGCTGCAGCCTCATGCCAGGTGACACCGTTCCAGTTATCATGGGTTTGTTTATTTTATTTAACTCATTTACTGTAGCAGCATGCACCCACACTTATAGACTGCCCCTTTGTTGCAGGGCCCCTTTGATCAGCTCAAACCAGCTCATAGCAGCTCATTACCAGCTTCATACAGCCACATACCAGCTCATGCCACTTGCTTCCCTTCTTTTGCCACATATCACCATGACCATGACTGCACAAACGCAGCTTGGTGGAGGAAGTGGCCTCGGTTTGTGGCTGTGCTTCTTGACCATTTCTGTTAGGAAGGCCACAAGTTTATGGCCGTATGCCGGTCACTGTCCTGCCCGGTTTATTTTGGGCTGTGCTGGTGAAGAGCATGAAGGTGCAAGAACAGCAGTGTTTCTTCCCCCTCTCCACAATTTTCTTCTGTATTTCTCCAGGTCCTGGGTCAGAAATTGTACAGGGTGACCCAAAAAGATACGTACCCATGAAAATTTCAATTGATTGCTTTGATTAAAAAGCTTTTTATTTAAAATCACAAAACCACACATTATCGTTTATGGAAAGACCATTCACCAGAGTTTCAGCTATTGCTGTCAATTTTAGTTGAATTTATGGCTTTCTCAAGATGGTGTTCCAAGATTCCACCATTTTGTTGCTCAAGCAAACCTGTACTCGTCTGGAAAGTATTGAATCACTTTTTTATACACTCCTCTTTCGGATGGCTCTTATTCTTTTGCTGTGATGGCAGTTTTTCAGTTCTTCAATTGTTTGTGATTTCCCTGCGTATACATTGTCTGAGGAAACCCCACAGATAAAAATCTGGTGGTTAAGAATCTGGTGAATTGCGGGGCCCAATTCCACATCGCATCTTCTTGCTTAGGACGTCTCTCTTCAAACCTCCTGCGGAACCAAAGCATAGTTTCGTGGCTGTATAGGGTGGCCCCGTCTTGCTTGAAACCATTGTGAACAGCTCTCACAACCCCTCTCCGGCGACCCACGATCCAGTACTTGTTCAGCAGCTATGTAGCGCTCCTTGTTGACTGTCTGAGACGCCGTCATCATCTTCAACCAAAAAGGGCCGATGATCCCGTGCTTGCCTTCATGGCCCAACCCAGCAGTACAATTTAACAGAATGAAGCGGCCTCTGAAGCCACTTCGTCTGGGAATCTCCGAACCCCAAAAAACATTGTTTTGCTATTGACGTGCCCGCAAAAGCAAAAAATGGGCTTCATTCTTGAGAACCAAACGTTCTCAAGAAAATCTTCATCATCTTCAAGCACATTAACAGAACCATTCACACATTGTTATTTCGCTTTCCTTGTCAGCATCAGTTAATTTTTGCTTTATTTGAATCTTGTATTGGGTATAGGTGCAGATCAGACGTAAGAACACGCCGTAGTGGACTTCCCTTGTCATTCCGAGTTCTTTGGCTGCGTCTACGCACTGATTTCCTAGGGCTGCGTCCTACTGAGTCCCTCACTGCAGCAATGTTTCGTCTGTAATTGCACTCTCTTCCTGCCTGAAGAGTCCCCTGGGCTTTAGAACTAGGTCCACTACAGTTCCATGCTCGAATTCTTAATCCAACTAACATCGTTGATTTGATGGAAAATCGCACAATGGAAATGCTTTCGAAATTGAATCTGTACACTCTGGTATATTTGTAGCAAAAAGCCTCAGGGAGAATATCTTCTGCTGATTTTTTGTCCAAAAGACATTTTCAGGGCAACTAAGCTGCAAATGATCAGCCAAGTTCACCTTTCACATCCGCAACAGAAAAAGACATTCGTTAAAAAATGATTTTTTATCGAAATAAAATATGGTACGCATCTTTTGGGTCACCTGTACATTAGTTGTTAGGTTGTGCAATTATTAAAGCCCAGGTTATGTGGGTAGTTTCAAAAAACCGCAATTCGTGTAGCATAAGGTTCGTCGTGTGAGTCAGTTCGGACGCTGCCAACGCATCAGGTGGACATATCTAGTTTAACATGTCACACACACTAAAGGGTAGGGTTAAAACGTAATAGGTAGGGGGTTAACTTCCCCTGCAGTCACATAGTAGTTCTAATTTGCAATTGATTGTATTTTTTTTTTAAAACCGATATCGCCAGCTGTTTGGACGACTCGAGACGAGGTCTGGGATAGGGAAAGGGGTAGTGTTTACAGATTTCTTGACCGGTCTGATGAATGCATCCACACATCCAGGTCCTCAGACCAGTTTATTTCTTAAATGCATGTTCAGATTAGCTCCATCCTCATGTCTAATGGATTTTAAATGTGATGCGTTGAGAAGGGTAAAGATAGACTCCCCTCTCTGCGGAAGGCTTTTCGTTACGACAGACACGTGTACAGCACATTTCTTTCGCGAGCTCTGACACCCTGCCATATTTCCTCAGCAACGTTTATGCACATATTTCTTTCGTGAGCGCTCGCCCGCCCTTGTTTTTACTCAGCAACGTTTATGCACATATTCTTTCGCGAGCGCCGAACGCCCGCCTTTTTGGAGCACACGGATGTCATGGTAATGGTGCGCAAGTGGGCATGGTGAGATTGGGGACTCTGCGCCCGCCGAACGGGCCCATATATAAAAACGAATTTGAGTCCGTTCTTCGAGGGAAGAAAGCGAAGGGGCAAGCGAGCCAAAAGAACGCGAGGTTGAGCGCACAAGGGAAGAAGACGAGCAGAAGGAAGCAGTTCGCAAGCGAGGAGCGTGCAAGGCCCCGCAACGCCGACAACGGGTGAGGCACTGGTCGGTCACCAACGTCGTGGGCGTGGCTCAGTCACCGAGTGACTGTGTGGGTCACTGGGACGTCACCAGTTTTGTGAAGTGTGGGAGCTGCCCGTGTCGCAGCACCAGGGCTAAACCCGCGACAGACGATCTCGGGCCTCCCAGACATCGACTGGCGTTCAAAGCTGTTCACGAAGGGAATGCACGCAAGGCTGGGCTGGCCAACGGACATGACACGCACCACATGTCAGACGTTTTCACTTCAGGAACACACTCTCTGGTGAGGCGAGACTCCTCCTCCCCCCCCCCCCCCCCGAATATCTGACTGGGTGCCCTTGTCATGTTTAGCTGTTAAGTAAGTCAACCCCCGATAAGCATCTGCTCTTGCCTCTTTCCTGGCTTTTTGATTGATTTGCCCTGAGTAATTACTCATTTCAGGTTGCTTTGATAACTTATTGGCTGCTCTTAGAGCACCCTTATTTCTGCGACATTCTCCATCGTTCTGTCTGTCCGCGAAACTTTGGTCTAGCCTAAGGGCTAAACACTAACCGATTCCAATGGAAATTTGGTAGGTAGGACCCAAATTTCTGGAAATCGTGTTGCTTCGAATATGGGACCCCAGCCCTAGCAACGGGCATTAGCAACGGCCCTTTAAAGTGGTCAAAAAATCGAAAAAAAAATCAAAAAAAATTCGAAAAAATCGAAGCTCTACAGTTCTGTGCGCAATCTATCTAGCTCCCTTCAGCCATTTGCAGGCGCCTAACAAAAAATATTTGTAGGAGGAGAGAGGTTTTGGGCCGAGACATGTCGAAACAATTTCAGAAACGGTTAATGTGAAATATCTCTAAGAGGAAAGAGCTATTTGATGAAACTGGTGAAATGTGTACAATGTGGCTAGCATGTACAAAAATAATGTTGCTATGCACACCTCCGTTGCTTAGCAACAGCTAAAATACTTATCGGTACATCGTACACTTATTGTGACTGTACAAAAAAATCAAATACCTCCGAAACGGACCTCCGAGGACCTGTTTTTTTGTTGCCCAAGGAGAATGTCTTACAATTCATATAAAAAATAAAAATCTTAGCGAATTAGATAAATGGAATACCAGGGCCTGCAATTTGTTAGAGTCTCTTTTGGAAACATGCCTGAAATTTCACAAGGCGGGTTTCTGGGCAACGAAAACTAAAAGGGCTGTGTAATCATATTTATTGTGCTAAATGAGTGAATAGCTGTACATGAATATCGAGGTAGTCGCGTCGGCCGCTTTCCATCAGAGCGAGCAGCCATGTCACCTACCGCTTGTTCATTTATTTACCTCAGAAAATATGAAGTTTTTTTTATTTTATTTATTTATTTTATTATAATAAATAATTGTTGACACCATTATTAATATCTAGCTCTTTTATATTTTTATCGTAGTTCACGTGGTAAATATAATATTTTTTTTCGCATACCTGGTTTAAGGAAAAAATGACTCCCTTTTTGTCAAATTTATTGGCAATGAAAAAAAACAAACATACTGCTCGTTTATGAGACGTCACACCGAGGTTTTAATTCACAAAAAAAA
>CM068954.1:62678615-62705072 GCA_035128595.1 Eptatretus atami
CTTCACGTTTGCTCGGGTAATTCTGACAAAATGGCTGCCTTCTGCTTCGTCCAGCACACAGACTGGATCGGAAGGCAGAGGATAAAACGGGATGTGCCGGAGTTATTCACGGCAACGAATCGCAAGTAGCGGCGGGGGGATTGTGGGGTAGTCTGCACCCACCGAGACAGCCGCCTATAAAAAGGGAGACGCGTCCCTTCTCTTGGTGCGCGGCACGCGCGCGTGGGTCAGTCGGATCCAACGAGTGAGATGCGCGGGTTCAGCTACGAGTCAAGTTCATGAGTCAGTTGGCGATGCCGTTCGCGTTTATGACCAGCTTCGTCGGTTCCAGTCAGAAACGGTTGCTTTAGCCGGTTCCCAGCTCAGCGGTCACTTCGCCGGTTACCAGTCAGCGATCGCTTCGCCGGTTTACAGTCAGACGCGTCGCTTCAGTCCGTTCCATGTCAGTATGGCATGCTTCATCTGGTTTCAGGTCAGCGAACGAACTTCATCAGTCTCCAGTCACGGCGTTTCATCGTTCCAGTTCAGACGGTCGCTGTCGTCAGTCTCAGTCAGATCGGCTGCGTTCCATCGCTTCAGTCAGACGGTTGCTTCATCTGTTCCAGTCAGAACGGTTGCTCATCGTTCACAGTCAGACGGTCTGCTTCGTCCGTGCCAACAGATATGTCGCACTTGTGCATACTGTTTCTGGGCGGTTGACGTGATGGCGTTCAAGCCTGCTCGGGCGAGGTGGGCATGCACGCGGGCTGGTGCCTGGCACGGCCCAAGGCACGATCACACATTTCAGGACGTTTTTAATTTGACGGCACGACTTCTCATTGAGTGAGCGCAGCACGGTTTCCCCACCCCCCCCCCCCCAATCTATCTGCTTGGGTCCTTGGTCATGTGTTTAGTTGTTAAGTAGTTAGTTGTTAAGTATGTCATCCCCGATAAGCTAACTGCTCTTGTCTCTTTTCCTCATCACTTTGATTGATTTGCCTGCATTCTATCTATATTATTTTGCTTGCGATCATTGTTGCTTTATGGAATTATTACTTTATTTTCTACCTCACGTACAATAAAATGTCTTCTTTATTAATTTATTTCTTTATTTAATAAATTATTTTGCTGAACCCTCTCCAACCTGTCCGCTGCTTGTCGCTTCTCCTTCCATTGATCCAAGCATTGTCCGAATCAAATAGATCGTGAGGTTAATACCACACCAACCTTGACCAATAATAGTCTGCACGCACCCAGTGGTTAAGACGCTCAGCCGCCCATAATCTAAGATCAATCAAGATAGATTGCGTGCTTTCAAGAGGGCGCGCTCCCCGTTCAGGTAACTACGGTACTCTATTAACTGCATAAATACACAGGACATGCGAACTCCATGGTTAACTGGACTGACTGTCGTGTGCCTTCCAAAGCAATCCACGTACCACAAAGTTACCATTGTAGCGGGGGGCACCAGTCGGCTCTTCTGAGACAAATGGGGAATTAGATCCCCCTTCATAATACACCTCGTACGCCGTGGCCGTCTAACAAGATATATAAATATTTATATATATATCATATTATATATATATATATTATTATTATATATATCATACTACACTATATAGCTGGGATCACCCGGCAACCGCCATCATCCACACAGAACAGTGTCCCAAGACAGGCTATTCCATTATTTATATGTGTTGATAGTCCCTTTCTCTTTTGTCTAATGCGGCGCATAACTAGGCAGTGCGTTGCGATGATCTCATAGCTTAGGTTTGCTTTAAGGTCCCCTGACACGCCAAAAGCTTTTCTGCGTTATTTACTATATTAACTTGACCTTTCCTAGTGCAGAAAATCACCGTTTTCTTTTTCTTAATAAAAAATGGGGATAATTAGAGCAGTATTTCCGATCATTTCTTGGGTCCTTTCACAAACTTGGCTATGCCCCCACCCCTAAAAAAAGTTGACATTCAGCGAATCCAGCATGACCGTCACCATACCAAGAAACTCGCACCAGACTGGATGACTCGAGATCTCTAGAGTAAACTAGACCAGCGTTTCTCAACCTTTTTACCCTTGTGGGACCCTTGAAATAGTTTTTTATGTCTCAGGGAACCCCTGCAATAAATATATATATATCCATTATTAATATCTAGCTTTATATTTTTACTCGTAGTTCACGTCGGTAAATATAATATTTTTTTCGCCATACCTGGTTAAGCGAAAAAATGACTCCCTTTTTGTCAAATTTATTGCCAATGAAAAAAAACAAACTACTGCTCGTTTATGAGACGTCACACCACGGTTATTTATATCACAAAAAAAAATATTTTTCTTTTTGTCTTGAAAACGTCAATTTTTGAAGTGTTTTGTAACCGAATCTGTTTGACAATTAAAGAACAACTCATGTAACTTGATCAACAACTTAAACAAAATAAAGCTGAAGCACATAAAGAAACAGAGAACCTAACCCTGAGAACGAGAGGAGGAGAATAGGATGAGAGGAAGAGAGAGAGAGAATGAGAAGAGCAGAGAGAGCAGAAGGAGAGAGAGAGAGACTTCGCGCTGCGAAGCACAGAAGAAGAATTGGACACCGTGCATGCGTCCCGTACTGAGTCACGTTCACTCAATGATACACGAATCCGCCGCGTACAGGACGTCATTAACCAGTGAGGGTGGTTTCCACACTGCGCGCCTATAGACAATCGTAAATACTTCCTATGGTTGTTATAATGTAATATAATACAAGATGTGCTAAGCCTCTATTATATAACCAAGGAGTTATCCACATTGATGCCGTACGTGTTATAGTAAATTACGAATATTAAACTCCAAACCAAAAACTACTTCAACAAATACATATAACCTATTTATTACCTGTTTCTCGCGAACCCCTAGCGACCACTGCGTGCGAACCTAGCGGTTCCGGGAATCCCGGTTGGAAACACTGCTCTAACTAGTCAACTAACTCGGCCTCACAGTCGATTAACCGTGAATGGCCGTATCGCTCGGTCCGACTAGTGCCGATAAATCCGTCGTCCGTCCGACTTAGGTCCGATAATTCCTCAGTCGTCCGTCCACTAGCGATTAAATCCTCGTCCGTCCGATACGTTAATCGCGTCCGATAAAGCCGATATCCGCTCCGTCTCGACTAGGCGATAATCGACCGTGCTTAGCTTCTTTTATTATTCTACTTTTCTTCATTGTTTCCTCTCTCCTCTCTCCTCTCTCTGCTCCTTCTTCTCTCTACTCTTCCTCACTCTCTCTCTCTCTCTCTCTTCTCTCTCTCCTCTTGACGTGCAGCCTGGTGGCTCCTGGTCTGCATCCATTGGTTGGAACCAGGCTGATACCGGCTGATCGGTGCTCCCCTTACCAGTACACTAGTAGCTCATTTTTGCACCCTCGGAAGATACCAGGCGAGTTCAACCTCCTTGGCTTGTATGTTATTCACGACGCCACAAGGCTTGAACTCAGGACCCTAGCGACCAAGCCACCACCCCTTCACCACTAAGCCAACACCGGATTACTTATTTCTCTACTTGGTGCTACATGACCGACAGTAGGAATAAAATAAATAAAAATGCAATCAGAACCGTTGCATTATCAGGACTACTCGAGACAATTGTGAAAAGTGTGTGTCTCTGCACACAATTTTCATCGTCTCACGGACAGCGCAGATTGCTTCTGTTTTATCGCGCGGAGAAGATACGGCCGATGATATACGCGCGTGGCTTCGCTGGCGATTTATTCCGTCCCGGCAACATGTCGCCTAAGCTGTGCGTGGTTCACTGTCACTTCTCACTAAATATTTCTGAATTCGAGCCAGTATGCAAGTCTCGAATTCTACATTATTGACATTCGCAATAGGATTTAGTTCTAACCAGTTGTTCATTGCCAAGTCTGTCCTCGATAATCCCTGATCATAGATAATGCCGGGAATTTCATCGCCATTTCTCTGCTGTCCTGTTCGGGCTTCGACTGCTTAAGGCCCGTATTTCATGTTCCAGCTGCCCTGGACATTCACCTCCCTAGCGACTACGCTTATCCGGACATCTCCATGTGATTCAGACCTAAAATCCTTCATTTCATCTCACACTCACTGTCGTTACCAGACAAATGAAGTCCATGCCCATCCATTATTCAAAACCAAATTGTTCGATTTTTTTTTTAAAGCAGAAATGACGAACGATTGAGATCGACAATCATAATGTGGAAACCACACAGAAAGCCACTAGAATCACGTAACCACCAACCAAGTAATTTACGTGCAGCCGTTTGTAATCCTGTCGTTGACGTTGCATGTGGCGTTCTGCCCTTTTCTAGGGAGAAGTTTTTCAGGGAGCTTCCCGAAGAGGTTTGTTTTTTAATTTTACATTTCTCAAGAATGAGTATTGTGAAAAACATACTGTCCAGACTCTGAAATCACCGATGAAAAACTCCCTATAGCGATCATGATAAACTGAAGATTTCAGTAATTTTGCGTGATCAAACCTTTAAAATCATTTTTTCTTCATTTCCGTGCCCAACTCCTTCTCTTTTGTCTGATTTTCCTGAGGCTAAATCTGAGCACATCGCGCCTTCGCTGTCGACCGATGGGCCCTATGCCGCAGCCAGCGCAGTGCGCGCGCGCAGTATGTGAGAAACGGCACGGCGCAGAGCCCTCATCCCAAGCGAGCCCGAAACCCAGATGTGTGCTACGAGTCATTACATGTGCACTTTGCAGTAGGGATTATCGCACTCAGTTCCGATGACCTGGGGGAAATTGCCGCGTTGCATTAAAAGGGCATTACGAATGAATACCTCTTCAGAGTGCGGCACGACATGGTGTTTTTCCCATACACAGGGAAACACCTGCAATGACGCCCACCACTGCACGGAATGCGTACGGAGGCGATAAAGGCGTCTTCCACGCCCACGGTGCGCGGCGATGCGCGGTGTGCGAGGTAGAAAAGCGCTTGTCCTTTCTCAAACCAAATATCTGATAAGTACATTACGGTGTTCGCCCCGTGCACCGCAAGCAGGAATTCGTGTGCAACGCAAAGCAACTGACACGTGGTAAATGGCCGACCCCCGCACCACTGATCAGAATGTGCTCGAAAGCAGACCGTACGTCGCTCACGAAACATTGCATGCATTTATCCATACATCGTACCTTCGTCCCTCGCTGCAGCAGCTGGATTCCCCGCATGCGATGGTAAAGTTCTCACTGTCTCTTGCGGCCACGAAGCTGTGTTCGAGCCGGGGAATGTTACAGCTGTGGCTGCGTTGTGACGCGTTTATCGCGCTGCTGGTCGGCGCCCGAGGGGCATGCGGGACCGCTTCGGCGGCTTGCCGGCACGACACCGTTCTGGCGCAGTACAGATTTCCATTGTTGGTGCGTTTTGCGCACGATTTCGGCCAATTTCGGCTGTGAGGTGATTTGTGTCATGTGTGGGATGTGCGGAGTGGCAGCTAATTTCGATGTATGGGATGACCTTGCCCGAACGAAATGACGGCGGCTTTCCGCCAAAGTTAGTGCGGCCATGTGAGGGTCTGGGCCAACGGAGCGCCCGATTCACGGTCGATGGAACTTTCGCTTCGGCGGTGGCCCCTCCACTGCGGCAAGTCCTATAAAGGTCGGAGCGGTCCCTCCGTCCCAGTTTTGTGGTCTGCCTGGAACACAGGCATCATCCCAACACTTGGCAAGAGGGGCCTTGTTGTCCTCTCTCTGGAAAGGAAGGGTGATCCCAAGATGCAACAACTACTGAGGGGTGACGCTGCTTCAGTGCCGGGCAAGCGTCTTTGCTCAGGATACATTCTTGATAGGGTTCTCCCACCATCTGCTTGGCACCAGCGTTCCAGCAGCACGTGCAGGCTTTACCACCAAGGAGGTCAACGATTGACCGTATCTTGCTCTTCGCGTCCTCACCGACGCAGACGAGAGTTTCGGCAGGGCTTTTGCAGCCTTGTTGATCTCTGCAAAGCGTTCGATTCAGTGAATCGGGATGGCCCTCATGGAGGATTCTGCCCTTCGTGGGGTGCCAACCAAAACTGATCGATCTGATGTCTGAACCTCCCTCCCCTCCCCCTCCCTGACCCTTTCTCCCTCCCCCTCCTTCCCTCCCCCCTCCCTCCCCTCCTCCCCCCCTCCACCCTCCCTCCCCCCCCCTTCTCCCCTCCCCTCCTCCCCACCCCCCTCCTCCCCTTTCCCTCTCTCCCCCTGTTACCCCCCCACTCTATCCCTTCTCCCCCCCCTTCTCCGTTTCCCCTCCCCCCCCCTTCTCTCTCCCCCCTTCTCCCCCCCCTTCCCCTCCTTCTCCCCCTCTTTTCCACCTCCCCCTCCCTTCCCCCCCCCCCTCCCCCTCCTTTCCCCCACCTCCTCCATCCTCTTTCCTCCCCTTTCCCCCTTCCTCACACTCTTTCTTTTTCCCCCTCCTCCCTTCCCTTCCCCCCTCCCCCTCCTCCCCCCCCCTTCCCCTCCCTCCCCTTTTCCCCGCCCCCTCTCCTTTCCTTCCCCTGTCCCTTTTCTTCTCTTCCTCCCCCCTCCCCCCCCTTTTTATTTTCCCTCCACTTTATCCCCCCCCCCTTCTTTGCCCCCCCCCCTCCCTCCTCTCCCCTTTCCTCCCCCCTCCCCCTCCCCCCCCCCTTTCCTATATACCTTCCTCCCCCCTTCTCCCCCTCTTCCTCTCTTTCCCTACTCTACGCGTAACTGACCGAAGTCGCTCGTAAGATTGTCGTCAAGGTACCATCTCCTGACCTATTTCTCATGTCTACTACTGGCAGTATCTGTTCAGCGATGTTACTGGCCCCCACACTCTTAGCACTGTATGACTGCCGATTCCCTACGTGAGGATTTGTCGGAAGAGATCAAGCTGTGGCTGCACTCGCTTTGGCAATTCAAGCCATCTTGCCGACCTTGATTCGCAGATTGATGGCGTCATCTCCTTGCGCGAGACTTCTTAGGCACCTATCCTTTTGGGGCGCCCTCGCACGGCTGTGAATGAGAGGACAGTCGGAGCCGCCCTGGGATTATGGCTTCTTCCCTGGCTCAAAACTGAAATCCAGCTTTCAATGCAACATCTTCCAGATGCTCGCCCTGTCCTGTCCCTGTGCCTCTTTGTGCGTGAACGATCTGTTGCAAGTTGTCGGCAGAGATTCACACTCTACCTCCGGCCAGTCGATCACTTCATGTCTCTGTTGGCCTGTGGTCACCGAGGTCAACAGACGTCAGGTCCGAGCCTGCGGGAGTCAAGACTTCACAAACTGGATAATTTGGGTGTGCGCAGTGCAAGCGTACCGTGTGCCGGCAGACGAAAGTCCGCAGTCTTTCAGGTCCTTGTGCTTCCAGTCTTGCTCATATGGATGTGAGACTTGGACATCTGACCAAGGATCTAGACGTGAGCTTAATTCCTTTCGGTACCAGTCCTCTTCCACAGAATCCTTAGCTATCACGCCATGGTCACATCTGTCGACTGTCCAACGACGGGGTTGCCTGCCAGAGAGACTCAATGAGATTTGCTTACCTGCCATATGTCCGGTGAGCGTCAGCTGGGCTGTATGGAACATGTGCGCGCGCTTTTTCCTGACGCTGATCCCTGCTCATCAGGTTTCTCTCAGCGGAGGGAAGCCCTCCGAGAGTTGGAGGAGGCCAATGGGGCTAGACCATCGCTTGCCTCGCTGGTTTACAGCAGGATTGATCCGGCATCTTCAAGAGCATTGGATTGGCCAACATCTGCCGCTGGGCGGATGCCCAGACGGAGGCCCCTGGAGTTACCGCTGCGAACAACCGTGCGACGCAATGACGCACTGCTCTGCCGCGCCGATTGCCTCCCATACCTGACCTACCTGGTCCCTCCGCCTTTCTCTTCTCGCTCTCTCGCTCTGGCCTCCGCCCTCGCCCTCACCTTTCACCATTTGCTCCGTGACCTGTTGTTCCACCCCCCACCTGTTCTGTGGACTTCTACTCGCCTGCCAGCCCTCACCTGCCAGGTGACACCGTTCTCGAGTTATCATGGTGGTTTTGTTTATTTTATTTGAAACTGGCATCTTAAAAAACCTGTTAGCCGTGCCCATGCCACCACACTCCTATAGACCTGCCCAATTGTTGCAGCCCCTTCTGTCATCAGCTCAAACCAGACTATAGCACAGCCTCATACCAGCTTCACTACCACCACCATACCAGGCCTTCATAGCCCCTTGCTTTCCCTTCTTCTGCCACATATCACCCATGGACCATGAACTGCATCAAAACGCGCTTGCCGTGGAGAAGTGGCCGTTCTTGTTGCTGCTCGTTCTGACCAATCTGTTAGAAGCCTCACAACGATTTATGGCCCTGATATGCCGCGCTCACTGGCCTCCCGCGTATTATTTCGTGGGGTGCTGGTGAAACGAGCCATGAAGTGGCAAAGATCCACGCAGCGAGTGTTCTTCCCCCATCTCAACCAAATATTTCTTTCTGATATTTCTCCAGCGTCTTGAGGTCCGACAATGATACCAGCGGTGACCCAAAACGCACCTACGCTACCCCATCTGAAAACCTTCGAATTGTTGCTTGACTCAACAAAGCTTTTCTACTTTACACATCCAAACACCACCACATTATTTTCAGTTTCATGAGCAAGCACCATTCCACCAGAAGTTCAGCTAATTCTGTCACATTTACGTTTAATTAATATGCGCTTTCTCAAACGATTGTTGTTCCAACTGACTCCACCATTTTGTTGCCACAGCAAACCTGATACTTCGATCTAGCGCAAAAGTTTTGATCAACCTTTTAATATCACTCCATCTTCTCGGAAGGCTCCTTATTTTTGCTGTGCATCGGCAGCCTTATTCGATAAGTACTCTTCCCACATTGCTTTGTGCGATCTTCCACTGTGTACTACATATGATCTCTTGAGGAAACCCCACAGATAAATCCTGGGGGTACAGATCATGGTGAATGCCAGGGCGCCATACCACATCCGCATCTCTGCTTATGAGTACTCCTCAACCTCATGCCTCAACCTCAAGCAATTAGTCCAGTCTGGCCTGATGAAAGTGCTGGCCCGTCTTGCCTGACCATCTGCTGAACGCTCTCACAACCCCATCTCCCGCGACCCAGCACACTGACCCCATACATTGTTCAGAAACAGCTATAGTAAGCGTCCTTTGACTTGCTGTCTGAGAAATCAGGCCCGTCAACATCTTCTAACCAAAAAAGCGCAACATGACCCGTTGCCCTTGCTCAATGTGCCAACCCACGCCAGTGACAATTTGTAACAGAATGAAGCGCGCCTCTGCAAGACACGTCTATATTTTTTATTTTTTCTGGAATCCTCGACCCCAAAGACATTGTTATTTGCTTTGGACGTCGCCCGCAAAGCAAACAAACATGGCTCATCTAGAGACCAAACGTTCCAAGAAATATATCCTTCATCATCTTCAACGCACAATCTTACAAGAACCCATCTCACACAATTGCTTACTTCCGCTCTCCCTCGTCAACACTCAGTTAATTTTTTGCCCTTATTATTTGCGCATCTTGTATGGGTATAGCGCTGCAAGCACTCAGACTACAGAACACGCAACGTAGTGACCCCTACTGATCATTCCGCAGTTCTTGGCTCCTGCGTCTCACGCACGATCCCTAGGCGCTGCGTAACCTACTGATCCCTAACACTGACAGCAAATGTTTTCGTCACAATCTGCACTCTTCTTCCATGCTCTGAATGAATCCCCCCTGTGGCTTATAGAAACACAGCCGTCCCACTACTAGTCCCACCATGCTCTCCTGAACTTCTTAATCCCAACTAACCAATCAGTTCGATGTCTTCGATTTGCGGAAATCGGCCGACAATGGAAATGACCTTTCGAATTGAAATCTGTACACTCTCTGGTATGATCTCATGTCAGCCTAACACATAGCCCCAGTAGAATATCTCTATCTGCCTGCACATTTGTCCACAGACATTTTCAGCCGGCAACTATCCAAGCTGCCAAATGATCATCCATCACTGGTTCACCTTTCCACACTCCCTGCCAACAGAAAAGACATCCGTTAAAAAAATCGGCATTTTTATCGAATAAACATATGCGGACTACCGCCCATCTTTTGGCTAGGTCACCATGCTACCATCAGTTGTTATTGTGCAGATATATTAACAGCCCACGCGTTATATGTGTTGTAGTTTCAAATTCGACAATTTCGACTACTTGTAAGACCATACAGGTTCTCCTGTGTGCACGTCAAGTTCGGCACCGCTGCCACCATCGCCATCAGCGCTGGACCCATATCTAGTTTACACTTGTCACACCACACTAGGCTAGGGTCTTACAAACGTCAATACGCTAGGGGTACTTACCCCTGCATGTCACATAGTAGTGCTTCATGCAATGTTTGTACATTAAATTTTTTTTAAACCGACCTATCGCCAGACTGACTTGGCACACGACTCCCGAGACGCAGTCTGGGATACGGGAAAGGACGGGTAAGTACATTTACAGGATTTCTAGCAATCCCGCTCTGATGAATCATCCACACATCCCAGCCAGGTCCTCAGACAGTTATTTCCTTAAATGCATGTTCAGATTAGCTCCATCCTCATGTCTAATGGGATTTTAAATGTGATGCGTTGAGAAGGGTAAAGAATAGATCCCCTCTCTTGCGGGAAGCTTTTTTCGTTACGACAGACACGTGTACACACATTTCTTTCGCGAGCTCTGACACCCTGCCTTATTTTTCCTCAGCAACGTTTATGCACATATTTCTTTCGTGAGCGCTGGCGCCCGCCCTTGTTTTTACTCAGCAACGTTTATGCACATATTTCTTTCGCGAGCGCCGACGCCCGCCTTTTTTGGAGCACACGGGATGTCATGGTAATGGTGCGCAAGTGGGGCAGGGTGAGATTGGGGGACTCTGCGCCCGCCGAGACGGGCCGCATATATAAAAACGAATTTGAGGTCCGTTCTGAGGGGAAGAAAGCGAGAGGGCAAGCGAGCCAAAAAGAAAGCGAGAGTTGAAGCGCACAAGGGAAGAAGCGAGCCAGAGAGGAAGCGTGCAAGCGAGGAAGCGTGCAAGCCCGCAACGCCGACAACGAGTGAGGCACTGGTCGGTCACCAACGTGTGAGGCGTGGGTCAGTCACCGATGGACCGTGTGGGTCACTGGACGTCACCAGTTTTGTGAAGTGTGAGGAGCTGCCCGTGTCACATAGCACCAGGGTCTAAACCCGCGACAGAGATCTCGGTGCCCTCCCAGACATCGACTGGCGTTCAAAGCTGTTCGCGAGAGGGTACACGGCAAGGCTGGGTGCTGGCGACGGACATGACACGCACACATTTCAGGACTTTTCACTTCACGGACAACTACTCTCTGGTGAGCGAGACTCCTCCTCCCCCCCCGAATGATCTGCTGGGTGCCCTTGTCTGTGTTTAGCTGTAAGTAAGTCAACCCCTGATAAGCATCTGCTCTTTGCCTCTTTCCTGGCATTTTGTTTGATTTGCCTGAGTAATTACTCATTTCAGTTGCTTTGAAACGTATTGGCTGCTCTTAGAGCACCTTATTCTGGACATTTCCATCTGTCTGTCTGTCTGCGAACTTTGGTCAAGCCTAGGGGCTAAACCACTCAACCGATTCCAATGAAATTTGGTAGGTAGGACCAATATTCTGGAAATCGTGTGCTTTCGAATATGGGACCCCAGGCCCTAGCAACAGCATAGCAACGGCCCTTTAAAGTGGTCAAAAAATCGAAAAAATCAAAAAAAATCGAAAAATCGAAGCTTAGAGTTCTGTGCGCAATCTATCTAGCTCCCTTCATGCCAATTTGCAGCCCTAACAAAAATATTTGTGGAGGGAATAGGTTTTGGGCGAGTACATGTCGAACATTTCAGAAACGGTTAATTGCGAATATCTCTAAGAGAAAGAGTCTGATTTTGATGAAACTTGGGTGAAATGTGTACAATGTGGCTTGCATGTACACAAAAATGAATGTTGCTATGCACACTCCGTTGCTTAGCAACAGCTAAAATACTTTATCGTACATCGTACATTATTGTGGACTGTACAACAAAATCAATACCTCCGAAACTGGACCTCCGAGGGACTGTTTTTTTTTTGTGCCCAAGGAGAATGTCTTACAGCATCATATAAAAAATAAAATCTTTAGCGAATAGATAAATGGAATTACAGGGCTGCCATTTGTTAGAGTCTCTTTGGAAACATGCCTGAAATTTCACAAAGGCGGGTTTCTGGGCACAAACTAAGAGGGCTGTGATAATCATATTTATTGTGCTAAATTGATTGATAGCATGTACATGAATATCGGCTATCGCGTCGGCCAGCTTTCCATCTAGAGCGAGCAGCCATGTCACCTACCGGCTTGTTCATTTATTTACTCAGAAAATATGGTTATTTTTATTTATTTATTATTTTATTATTAATAAATCATTTGTTGACTTCCAACCTGTCCGTGTTTGTCTTTCCTTCCATTGGTCTAGCATTGCCCAAACCTCGATAGACTGGGAGGTAATTACCACAGATTTGACCAAAAATAGTCGGTAAACACCAGCGGTTAAAACGCTCAGCCGCCCTAATTAAAATCTAATCAAGATAACATTGGTGCTTTGCCGAGGCGCGCTCCCCGCTCAGGTAGCCACGTGACCTCAGTTAAACGGCATAATTAGACGGGGACACTGGAACTCGTGGTTAACTGAGTGGCATTCGTGGTTCTAAACAACCATCATATCACAACGTTAATTGTGAGCGGTGGCCCCAGGCCGGCTCTTCCGAAGACAACGGGAATTATCCCCGAGTTACAAACTGGTGTCTTGGCACCCGTGGCCGCAACAACCTATATATATATATATATATATATATATATATATATATATATATATATATATATATATAAATATTGGCTGCTCTTCGAGCACCCTTATTCTGGACATTTCCATCTGTCTGTCTGTCCGCGAAACTTTGGTCAAGCCTAGGGGCTAAACCACTCAACCGATTCCAATGAAATTTGGTAGGTAGGACCAATATTTCTGGGAATCGTGTGCTTTCGAATATGGGACCCGCGGCCTAGCAATGGCATAGCAACGGCCCTTTAAAGTGGTCAAAAAAATCGAAAATAAATAAATCGAAAAATCGAAGCTTAGAGTTCTGTGCGCAATCTATCTAGCTCCCTTCATGCCAATTTGCAGCCCTAACAAAAAATATTTGTAGGAGGAGATAGGTTTTGGGCGAGTACATGTCGAACATTTCAGAAACGGTTAATTGCGAATATCTCTAAGAGAAAGAGTCTGATTTTGATGAAACTTGGTGAAATGTGTACAATGTGGCTAGCATGTACACAAAATAAATGGTTGCTATGCACACCTCCGTTGCTTAGCAACAGCTAAAATACTTTATCGTACATCGTACACTTATTGTGGACTGTACAAAAAATCAATACCTCCGAAACTGGACCTCCGAGGGACCTGTTTTTTTTTGTGCCCAAGGAGAATGTCTTACAGCATCATATAAAAAAATAAAATCTTTAGCGAATAGATAAATGGAATTACCAGGGCTGCCATTTGTTAGAGTCTCTTTGGAAACATGCCTGAAATTTCACAAGGCGGGTTTCTGGGCGAACTAAGAGGGCTGTGATAATACATATTTATTGTGCTAAATGATTGATAGCATGTACATGAATATCGGCTAGTCGCGTCGGCCAGCTTTCCATCTCGAGCGAGCAGCCATGTCGCCTACCGGCTTGTGTAATATATATATATATATATATTATATATATATATATATATATATATATATATACATATATATATATGTGTGCGTGCGTGCGTGCGTGCGTATCTATACATATATATATACAACACAACACATCACATGACCACTCAGGTGGAGAGTCATCCAATTTAGCCTTAAGCTCGCTATGCGCACGTTAACTCCAGGCGTGTATGGTTCTCGTCCTTCACTTGCGGTTCGGGGTTGCACCATACACGTGACTATACAGTACATTTACATTAGTTACATTAGACAATGGACATATCAACAATTTGTAGAACTATACTCCTCACAACAAATGAAGCAAAAAAAACTTTTGAGGCTTGTATCGTTTTGACTGTACATTAAAAACTGTCGTTGTATTCCAGTTGAAGACGACCAGCAAATTGATTTGTACATTCCATAAACAAACATGATGGTTACATTAGAAACCAAAGTTAAGTTTTTGTAGACTCGTCCAAATGAATGGAGTTGTGGACCTGAAGTGCAGCACTGACGATGTGTGTGTGTGGTGTGAACGAGCATTGGAGTCCATAAAGATGGTGGGATCTTGCTGATGGACCAGAGGAATGAAACGGAAGACCAAGAAGGAACCCACAGAAGTAAAGAGCAAAGATGGAGTCAACAGGAGGAACTGGGATAGGATTTGGGTTTCAGCCACAACTCCTCAATCCTAAAACCCATCCAGGTGCTGCCAAGTAAACCTTACAGAAAAATTTATGCAAGAATTCACTTCTCCTTGGAAATATAGATAATGAAAGAGAGGAATAGAGAGTAAAAGAGATGAACGATAAGAAAAAGCAAAAATTAGAATGAATAAAGAGAATTGTGAAAAAATTAGAAAGAAGCATGAAAGGAACAAAGAACGAAGATGTCAGGAAGAACCTAGACAGATAGATTTTAGCAGTTACTACCCAGGCTCAAACGCAGCAACATGTACAAGCTACCAGAGGTCCGTCAGCAGGGAAGCACAGTCCAGCCAGCATCAGGATATGGTATAAACATAATGAAATGGAAGACCAAGAAGGAACCCGAAGAAATAAAGATGTGACTGTGACCGAAGAAGTAAAGTCATGACTCGTCAAAAATGATCTCATTCCTGTATCTGACACCAGTCATAGCAACTCTCCACATGATGACAAGATCAGTTCTTCGGCCAACTTATGGTAGTTTGACAGCTCTTACCATCAGGCTACACCCACCAAACCGAACATGCTGTCTTATGATACAATTAGCAAATCACTCCCCACCTTGTCCACAAACTCTAGCATATCAATCATTGAAGTATAGGCAGACTGTAGATGTTTCAGTGAAAATAAAATGGTGCTAAGTCTCTCGGTGGACTGTCAAGTCTGATGATGTCAGTGCTCTATAAAAGATACTGGATTAAACATTGTATTGAGAGGCAAGGCAGTCTGAGTCACCTTCCATTGAACCATCCCACGATGGTGTGAGCCAACTCATTTGATGTTAAGTGATACCGAGCCATTCCTAAACGGACAGACCACTTGGGTAACTAATTTATAAACGGTATTCATATGGGACATGCGCAGACATGTATGTAGCTTCAGTGAGAGATGTGATTTGCAAGTGAATTTCCAGGATTGCTCGGTTCATGTGGATAATTGTAACATGACATGTTGCACGTCCAATCACATGAGTGGGTCTCTTTTCTTAATAGTCATGCTTTGCATACACATGACTAAAACATTTCCGAACTGAGGATCCATTGTTTAATTGACAGTTTAAAAGTTGTTGCATAATTTTGTAGGATAAGTATTATACACAGGACTTGAACTCAGCATCGTAAGCTAAGTACTAGAATAGAAATGCCAAACAGCCAAAGACTTTAAATGTAAATAGCAAATTTCACCGAGGGATAGCGAATATAATTTTTGAAACATATGAGGTACATAAGTCAAAAAGATATGGTTTTGTATTGAGAGAAATTTAGTTTGGTTTTGAGGTCTGGAGCCGAATCTTGCAGTAAAGTTGGTGTACTGTCAGAAAAATTGAGATATGAGGCTGAAGTAGGTGGATTCTGAATGAAGGAATATGTGTTTTGAAGGAATTGTAACTTATACCTGCAGGGCTGGGTGTGTGTGGGAAATGTGACCATATTTGCTCGTTTTCCCAGAGCCTGGCAGTGGGTTTATCAAGTTGAAGCATGTACTTGCAGTGAAAGGAGGGAGGACCTGAAAAAGGGAGTGGTCGGGGAATAACGATGAAAGGGAAAAAAATGAAAAGAAAAAGAAAGAAAGAAAGAACATACCTGGCAACCCCCCTGAGAAGATATATGAATATCGAGAGAAAAATGGAGTTAACAAAGAGTGACATGACAAAGAGATAAAGCAAATATGGACAAACATGAGTGTGCTCCAAGAGTGGTTTACTACAGGTATGCAAGCAGGTGTGTGACATGGGAGAAAATAGTTCCATAAGCCCACTCATTGGAAACCTTTGAAAGAAGAAAGGCCAAATAGATGAGAAAGATGGAACACATTGGGGGAGAAAAGGCCTCCACAGGCCAGGACCACAATCCACCACCAAAAAGGAGTGGCTAGCAATAGTCGAGTGTTTACACATTGAGAGAGAGAGAGAGAGCTAAGAGAGAGAGAGAAGAAGAGCTAAGAGAGAGCTAAGAGAGAGCAGAGAGAGGGGGGAGAGAGAGAGAGAGAGAGAGAGAGAGAGGGAGAGAGAGAGAGAGAGAAGAGAGAGAGAGAGAGAAAAGAGAGAGAAAAGAGAGAGAAAAGAGAGAGCAAGAGAGAAGCAAAGAGAGAGCAAGAGAGAGAGAGAGCAAAGAGAGAGAGAGAGAGAGAGCAAAGAGAGGCAGAGAGAGAGAGAGAGAGAGAGAACAGAGAGAGAGAGAGAGAGAGAGAGAAAAGAGAGAAAAGAGAGAGAAAGAGAGAGAAAAAGAGAGAAAGAGAGAGCAAAGAGAGAGCAAAGAGAGAGCAAAAGAGAGCAAAGAGAGAGAGCAAAGAGAGAGAGAGCAAAGAGAGAGAGAGACAAAGAGAGAGAGAAAGAGCAAGAGAGAGAGAGAGAGAGAGAGAGAGAGAGAGAGAGAAGAGCAGAAGAGAGAGAAAGAGAGAGCAGAGAGAGCAGAGAGAGAGAGAGCAGAGAGAGAGAGAACAGAGGAGAGCAAGCAGAGAGAGAGAGAGAACAGAGAGAGCAGAGAGAGAGAGAAAGAGAGAAAGAGAGAGCAGAGAGAGAGAGAACAGAGAGAAGCAGAGAGAGAACAGAGAGAGCAGAGAGAGAGAACAGAGAGAGCAGAGAGAGAGAGAGACAGAGAGAGCAGAGAGAGAGAGACAGAGAGAGCAGAGAGAGCAGAGAGAGAGAGAGAGACAAGAGAGAGAAGAGAGAGAGAGAGAGAGAGAGATCAGAGAGAACAGAGAGAAGAAGAAGAGAGAGAGGAGAGAAGAGAGAGAGAGGAGAGAGAGAGGAGAGAGAGAGAAAGCTGGGACTTGCCATATTTGCATCTTTGGTCTTAAAATGACAGAAAAGTCTAACTGAAAATTACTGGATCTTTCACTTTCCTCCTGTACATCCATATAATCAAAAAGAAAATGCAACATTTTGAAGAAGGTTCAACTCCCATGAATTCACAGCAATTTCATTGAGGTAGCCATTTCTTTGATGTGAATCAAATCATGAAAAGTGAAAGGTTTTGACATAATAAAATTTCAGTTTTTGAAACTTGCCTTTTGTTCCACTAAAAACAAACAAACAAAGGGATGGATAAGACCCACAAACCTGCTTATTGTGAGACCACACATAATTTCATCATTGCCTTTGTGCAGGCAAAGGACAAATGGTAGCACGTGTTGGACCACTCCATGTGAAGTAACTATCACAGGCGCAACAGATGTGATCCCTGTTCTGATCCACCACACACATTTTGGGATGAAACATGGGTACGAGAATAAAATTCATATTTTCACATGACTGAGGGTCGAGACAGCCACGGGCATTCACGTTGCTAAGCCCCACCCTGTAGGAAGGCGTAGCAAAATCACATCTCCCAAATGATGCCACACCTCAAATCACGGAGCCGATTGAACTGCTTTGATGGCCAAATGGAATGGAAAGCTAATCAGACATATGGGCATCAGATCACAGTACAATGCCGATTATAAAAATTGATGTCTCTCATAACTAAAATGGTATGACAATGGAACCAAGCAAACCAATTTCAACTCAACGTTTGGTGATGCACCTGCACTATTTTGCTTGACAAAGGGTAATGACCAAAACATCAGCACCTTTTAATCTATCATGGTAGATAGAAAAACCATTTCCTATTATTAAAAAAAAAATCAATTTGAACTTCTCTTGTCTTAGCCTTATCGAAGCACAACACCAAACTAACTACAAGTCTTGAGGCAGGCTAAAACTGTGTGTGGTGGACTCGTGATCTCTGAAGAATAACACTGGGAATCCAGAGAGGAGAAGAATTAAACTGTAGATGGTCGTCAGACAATGTAGTGGGGCAGCGTTGACGCGCAGGCCACACCACTGCAGACCAACGGCGACATGGATAATGAGGGATGTCAAAGCATCTGTTCCACAAACCGCAGTGACACAGCAGCATGCTCCGATGGCCATCCTCAAATTCCTTAATAAATGGCGCTTTTGTATACTTGTAATATAATTATGGAACACAAGACACAAAGCCATGATCACATTTGGTGTTGTCATCCTCAAACACATTCACAAGCCGATACAACCCACCTCTGTTGCATTTATGCTTCAATGCCGTTTCTCATATTTACAACAAGTTGGGTCATTTAGACTTGAGTAAAGCAACAAGAGAATTGATGTTAAAGTTGTATCAAATACTAACCCGGAAGTGCAAAGCGGAAATGATGGACAATGGCCTCATTTCCTTGTTTGAAGTTGTACAGAACCATGCACAAACCACTTACTCTCAGTGTGCCATGTGGCGACTGTAGACCATTTATATTTTCATTTCCATTCTGCATATGGAATATAAATACTTAAATATATATTCAAATATTAATATTTAAAAAGGAATTGAGGAGGTGAAAAAGCTCTCCCTCTCCCTCAAAGGGAAACCCACATACGATGGTTGATCGGCAAAAATGTACTTTTGACACAGTCTGGCACCCTGCCCTGCTCACCAAACTCTCTTCCAAGGGCATCTCCACTCATGGCTCGCAGACTTCCTCTCATGTCACAGTCAACGTCTGGCCCTAAATGGAGTTCTTTCATCCCTCTTCCTGTCCAGGCTGGAGTTGCTCAAGCAGCGCTCTGGGTCCTGTTTTTTCTGGTTTTCATCAATGATCTCTCCAACTCTCTGGGAAATCCTCTTTATCTCTTTGCTGATGATTCCACCCTACTCTCTGCCGTACCATATATCATCCCTCAGACCGGCAAGCAGCAGCTTCTTCGCTCACTGCAGATCTGAGTAAAATCATAAACTGGTCCAATACGTGGAACATGTCTTTCAATCCGGACATATCTCACACTCCCTCACTATGGCTTCCGAAAGGACCGTTTGGAACCCCCCCCCCCCCCATCTACTTTCTCAACAATCCTCTGGAAGAAGTCCTTTCATTCAAGCTTCTGGGTCTCACTATCTACCATGATCTTTCCTGGGAAAGCCACATTTCTAACCGGGCCCTCCAAAGTCAGTCGCTGACTGGGAATCCTCCATCGTGCAAAGTCCTTCCTCGGCCCACCTGAGCTCCTGACCACATACAAAGCTTTCGTTCAGCCTGAGGGAGTGCTGCTCTCCCCTCTGGGCTGGTCTCCTGCCTCCCACCTTTTTCCTTCATGCTGTGGAAACTAAGGCATTTCGGATCATTGGCATCTCCCGCGATGAGGCTGAGTCTTTGGGCCTCTCACTCTCTCACCGCAGGCAGGTCGGTGGTCTTTCTGTCTTCTACAGTCTCCTCTCCGGTCTCGCCCCCCTGCTGTCTGCGATTTGTCCCCACCATATTTCCGCAGGGGTCAAGGTCCACCAACAACCCCTTCTGATAAAACTACCAAAATCACGAATCACTGCTCACCTTCACTCTTTCATTCCTCTTTTTTCCCGCCTTTGGATAAACTCCTCACTCTGTTCAATCCCATTCTTCCCTCCAGGCCTTCAAAACAGCCGTTCACCACCACCTCTTATCTTCCCCCACAATCCTCGATCTTTCTACCCCTGTAATCCACCCCAAAACCACTTCCTTCAAATTCCCTGCTTTCCTTCCTGAAAGTCCCTGTAATGTCCATCTTGTATACTCCGTGTTCCATCCCTCTGCCTTCCACAGGTCTCCTAATGTCTCTGTTCCCACTGTTTTGTCCTTCCCACTCCCCCTCTTGTCGCATGCCCCCCCCCCCCCTTGCTGTGTGTGTGTATTTGCTCTCACGAGCCTCGACAAGGTATACAAAAAAAGCCGTTATTTCATGTTTTAACTTCAATTTGATAAAGAAGTGAAAGTATATATTGTGATGTTGACCTTCCACATGTGAAAATAATTTGACAGTAAATTTCGGGAAAATTGTCTCAGGGCAGTGCCGGATTAAGCCTCGGCTGGCCCTAAGGCACATTTTGAAATTTGAGAGAATGGCCTGAAAATTTTAAATTAGATCTTGGGCTCATGGAAATGGACCCCAGACAAAAGATGAACTGATTCAAGAACAAAATATTTAATACAAAAAAAAAATAATAATAATTTAACTCAGGGGTATGGAATGATAGAAAATCAAAGAAAAGCTTCACAAAAACAACTCGCTCTTATATCGTGTGTGCTCATAAAAAAACAAATCCACATACGCATTCATATTTATTCTGAATTACATAAAATTCAAGAATATGTGCTACATTTTGTGTGACACAGGTGCACCAAATATCTTAACCATAACTTGTAAGACTTTAGCTTGGCACTTGGATGATCACATGCTCCAAATCAAGATTTGAACACAAGGGGCTAAGTTGTTGATTACGTGCTGACATTTGGTAAGTGGGATGGACCTAACTTTGTCTGTGATTACTTGTTTTAGCTCAAAGATGCTTCTAGGGTTATCCTTGTATACACTGTCTTTGCAATATCTCTAAATAAAAGATAAAATAAATAAATAAATAAATAAAATCTAATTGCCTCAGATCAAGGGAATGTGAAGACTGCTCAAAACTGAAGCATCAGCCAATCACTCTCTCAATGTCATGGCTCATCACCCACTCACAGGACACATTGCAGTGTGTGGGGTTGCACCATCCTGCTGAAACCATTGTTATTCTCTTCAAAAGCTTCTCCTACGACCAAGAGCAGCCAAGAACTTATTCAGCATTTCAATGTAGTGCTCAAAGTCGATGGTCATGGCATTACCATCCTCATCTTCGAACCAGAATGGTCCAAAGATACCATGCTCGCTCATTGTACCTCGACTGAATTTAAGGGTCTCTGGCAAACCTCATTGGAGGGTACTGCACACATTCCCTGCTCTCAAAATGTCTTCATCCATTTCAATATTCTCTCTTTGCATGGCACGTCTCTGCATTTAATTTTCTCGTAAACTTTCTTTGAGTTTGGACGAAGGATTGGATTTCGATGTTGGATTCCACAGAAAAGCCTTTTCTTCATTTCTTCAGGACATTGATTCCTACAGGACCTCAGCTATCATTATCTATACTATGAGGAGCCGGTGTGTGTGTCGTTGGTGTGGTGTGTGTGTGTGTGTGTGTGTGTTGGTGTGTGTGTGTGTGTGTTGTGTGTGTGTGTGTGTGTGTGTGTGTGTGTGTGTGTGTGTGTGTGGCCATTTTTCTCAGAGATGGCTGAATGGATCTTCGTTAAATTTTCAGAGTTCATATTTGAATGTCAGTCGTCATGAAACTTTACCAAATTGTAGATGTAGTCACAACTGAGAAGCCCATTGATTTTGAAATCAAATGTCATCTTGAGGTGTTTAAGCTATTTTTTTTTTTTAAAGAACATTTTGAAGAAAAAAAAGTGATTTTTTTTTTTTTTTTAATCACTCCATTCTTGCCCACACCTTTGCAACCTTATGAAAGGTAAATATTAATTATCACCAACCCCATTCTTCGTGGTGTAGGGAAGTGTTTTAGGCCCCCACAAAAAACTGGGCAACACTGGATACCCCTGCCAGTCTAAAGAGGAAAAAAAAAAACATGAAAATTAATGGTGATTAAAACGGAGGTTTTTTTGTCACACCCTGTAATGGATATAGATTCATTGCTTCACTCTAGCAAAACAACAAGAGCAACACCAAAACAACAACACATGGCCATTCAAGTTGACCTGTATTTTTTTTATGAGAGAACATGTCAAAAAAAAAAAAATCGAACAACACTCAGTAAGCGCATACCTACACCAGAATGAATGGGTATTATATCAAAACTAATAAGTCAGAATTGCATCCGGAATTGAACAAATATCTCATTGGCTTGTTCTTGTCACCTACCAAACCCATCTACAAAGTTTTGTCAAAATCTGTCCACAAGGTTTTGAGATATCATGCGATACTGTATATCGTTTTTGGCCCCATTTTTCAATTGTGAAAAATCACGAAAAATTCTCGTATCTAGACCTTCACAAAAATCGAATCAATTCATCCTCGTCACACCCCTAAGCTGTCCACCATTTAGTCTGAATATGTCCAAAACTTTTTGAGATATCCTGCTAACAGACAGACAGTTAAAACAGGGGCGAAAACATGACCTCTGTCCACTTTCGGTGGCAGAGGTAATAATTGTTTGAAACATCTATATAAATAATCGCCTTATTCTGTTTGTTACTTGCAAACTCGAAGATTTTTCAAGTATATTGGTAAGTCGATTTTGTTATTCTGTCTGTCTGTCAATCACCTACAGGTCACAAATTAAAACCGATCTTCACGAAACTTCACCAAGTCGTAGAGGTAGTCTCAACTGAGAAGCCTATTGATTTTCGAGGTCAAAGGTCATCTTGAGGTCAAATTGCTAAAATCGTTATTTTTCATCCGATTGACTTGAAATTTGAACAGGATTTGCATATTTGGTCACTGAATTCAACCACTAATTATTTTTAAGGTCAAATTTGTTTTATGGATTTTCCATGTACAGTATTGTGCTATGCATGACATCTTTCTTGTTACTTGCAAAATCGAAGCTTTATCAAGTAGATTGGTTGGTCGTGTGCGTTATTCTGTCTGTCTGTCTCATGTCAATCACCTACAGGTCACAATTTTAAACCGATCTTCACGAAACTTCACCACATGGTAGAGTTCGTCAAAAGCAACAAGCCTATTGTTTTTTGAAGTCAAAAGGTCAACAACGTGGTGAGATTTCTAATATCCTCAATTTTCATCTGATTGACAAGAAATTAAAACAGGATTTGCACATCAGGTTACTGAACTCAACCACCAATTCTTTTTGAGGTCAACATAGGTCAAAAGGCCAACATAAGCCAAATTCCTAAAAGTCAATTTTAATCCGATTGACTTGACATTTGAAGAGGAGTTGCATATTTGTTCATTCATTCAACCACCAATTATTTTTGAGGTCAACAACTTAGGTGGGATTTCTAAAATCCTAAACTTTCATCCGATAAATTTGAAATTTGAAGAGGATTTATATTTCAGGTCACTGGATTCAACAACCAATTATTTGTAAGGTCAAATTTGTTTTCTGGATTTCGCAAATATCATGCTATGCACGACATCTTTCTTGTTATTTGGTCTGTTTGTTTGTCTGTCAATCGCCTAAAGGTCACATTTTGTAAACCGATAGTCATTAAACTTTACCAAGTTGTGGAGGTAGTCACAAATGAGAAGCCGATTGATTATGAGGTCAAAGGTCATCTTGAGGTCAAAATTCTAAAAGTCATTTTTTATGCGATTGCCTTAAAAGTTGAACAGGATTTGCATATTGGGTCACTGAATTGGGAAACCAATATTTGAAGATAAAAGGTCAAATGTGAAATTGCTAAAATCAATTTTCACCTGAGAAATTGTCAATTTCCATCCTATTAACTTGAAAATTAAGCAGCAATTGCATAGTGCATCAGGTCAGGTCAGGTCAGGTGTGGGAGCATGCACCGGAGCAGCGCGTCGCTACGTCCACTTTCCGCCGGTAATCCAGGGGCTCCGTAATTTTGTAATTTCATTTTCAAAAACGACAACTGCTGTGATAAAAAGTCAATTATACTGCTGTCGACTATCGCCATGGCTTACAAACATCGGTTGATAAGGAACAGCTGGCTTGGCAAGCAATTAGCGATGTATACAGCGATTCGGCGGTATGAAGTTTAGCGATCAGCGATGTATACAGCAATTTGTGGGTATGAAGCTCTATCGTACAGAAACCATTACGACCTGTTCCAAGGAAAGGCATTTTTAATAATACTAAAACAAAATTGCAGATTAAGACCCCTGAGAGGTTGAACATGGGCTGACCAAGGATATAATCTGTTTTTTTTTTCATGGAGATTCAAAAAGAGGTGTTAAAATTTACCCAAATACTCAGTTTTCATTCATACACTCCCTGGGAGTTCCCTTAGTATGCATGCAAAGTTTCAGGAAGCTAGGTTTCATGGTTTTGGAGTTATGACACACACACACACACACACCACACACACACACACACACACACATCACAATTATAGTCGACTAGCAGGAGTATCTGACATTGCCTGGTGGCTGTTCTCAACCTATTAGTAACAGCGGATAAGACACAATATGTGCGTTTATGAGAAAGCATGAATTTTCTGACATAGTTAGTGAATACCATAAGGTTTATTTTCAGATGTGGAGGGAAGTCAGATTTGACTTCTGAGGACCGTGAGATGTCAAATCCAGGATGGCCGCCAGTCCACCAGATCTAATGTTCAAACGTGCTTAATTTTGGAACCAAACAGTGTAGAAAAACATTTAAGGTGTCATTTCCAACGAGGAGAGATGTTCAAATGCTAATCCTGGAACATCAAGAACATTTCAAGAGTATGGAGAAAGAGTGTTTGCACCATACATCTCTGCTCAACTTGAAAAGCAGCCGCATCGACCTTGTCTGGGATGTGTACCTACCTGCCAGCCTGAAAGCCTCAACCAGACAGAAGAGGGGAAAGGCACCAGGAAAAGGGTGGCTCCTTCTACTGTGATGCCAAGGAAATGGAAGGACTTCCTTCGATGCAATGAGAACAAAACCGAATTGTTTGCTTTCCTGTCACGTGAAGCTGTTCATCTTCCTCTTGCAGAGGGCAAGGAACTTGTGCCAACAGATGGAAGTGGAGTCCTCTGCTCTCCTGCTGAGTCATACTTGGCCGCCTTGCCCCATGTTCGCAAGAGGAAGCTAACACTCGTCTACTTCTGCATGTGGCAGATGCTGTGCAAAAGAGGTGTAAGAAGGTGACCAAACGTACCGTTGATACTGATGTGGTGGTACTGGCTGTGGCTTCATTCAGCAAGACAGCTCCTGATGAGCTGTGGGTTGCCTTTGGTGTCGGGTAAAGCTTTCGGTACATAGCTGTTAGCGAAATGGTTGCCACAATGAATCCAACACAATGTCTGACTCTCCCAGTCCTTCACACTTTCACCGGGTGTGACACTTGTTCTGCATTCGCTGGCAGAGGAAAGAAGACTGCCTGGGAAACTTGGAAGTCTTTCCCAGAGGTGAATGATGCTTTCAATGGAACTCATATGCATGCCAAGTGAGATCAGTGAAGGATCAATGTACTGCTAGAGCGATTTGTGGTGCCAATGTACGACCGAACCAGTGAGAGTACAGAAGTGAATGATGCCAGGAAACAGCTCTTCACACAGAAGTGTAGAACTCTATAGAACATTCCTTCACCCAGGCAGCACTCAGGCAGCACATCAAGTGCACTTGCTACCAGCCAACTGTTGGAACTAGGCATTGGTCCTGGATCCTAAGATGCCAGATCCATCTGACTGGGGCTGGACAAGGGAAACAACTGGGTGGCAGCCGCTTGGACCACTCTTCCTGAAGCATCAAAATCATGCCATGAATTGATCCACTGTCCTGCAAGAAAGGTGCACTGGATGCTGCAAGTGTGCCAAAGCTGCACTCAAATGCACTGCACTGTGCTTCTGTTCTGGAGACTGTTAGATTTTGATCATTACCAATAGGATATTCGGAAAATTGTGGATAGTGAGAATTCGAAAATTAGTATGAGTGGGAAGATTGATAGTTATCGTGAGCTACATTGATCCGTACTAGTTTGCCGGATAGAAATGATAATTCAAAGGAAGTTGTTATGCAATTTGGTAGAAATATGTGGATATCTAGTGCTAATAGTGTCAAAATGGAAGTGAAATTTCACTGTTATTGCATCGGTCCAATCCAGTGTCCAAGCTAAAATAAATGTATTTGCAAAAGAATGTCCAAAAGTTTTAAAAGTAATTTGACATTGACCTTGATCTAAATGCATGTCCTTGGGTTCTGGCGATCTCAAAAGTATAACCAAATGAATGGGCATCCACAATTTAGTTGGAAATGACAACTTAAATGTTTTTCTCACTGTTTGGTTCCAAAATTAAGCGCGTTTGAACATTAGACCGGGTGGACTGGTGGCCATCTTGGATTGACCTCTCACTGTCCCCTCAGAGGTCAAATCTGACTTCCCTCCACATCCGAAAATAAACATTATGGTATGACCTAACTATGCTAGAAATTTCATGCTTTTCTCATAAAATGCACAATTTGTTAAAATATGAGAGCTCATCGCTGTACTATATTGGCATTTTGAAGAAATCAATTTGTTATTTTTTCTATCTTTTG
>CM068954.1:62710028-62720063 GCA_035128595.1 Eptatretus atami
GGTGGATTAATGGGGGAAGAAAAGATCATAGTTTTGGATGGGGGAAGATAAGAGATGGTGGTGAACATCTGTTTTGAAGACCTGGAGGGAAGAGTGCGATTGAAGAGAGTGTGGGAGTTTGTTCCAAAGGCGGGGGAAAAAAAACAGAGGATTGAAAAAGTGAAGGTGAGCAGTGATTCTTCATTTTTGTAGTTTTACCAGAAGGGGGTTGCTGGCAGCCCTTGCGTGCCCTGCGGAAATATGAGGGGACAGATCGCAGACAGAGCGAGGGGGGGGCGAGACCAGAGAGGAGACTGTATAAGACAGAAAGACCACTGACCTGCCTGTGGTAAGAAGTGAGAGACCCAAAGACTCAGCCTCATCGCAGGAGATACCAATGATCCGAAATGCCTTTGTTCCATAGCGTGAAGCCGAGAAAGGTGAGAGGCGAGAGCACCAGCCCAGAGGAGAGAGCAGTACTCCACCAGCCTGCGGATGAATGCTTTGTATGTTGGCAGGAGCTCAGGTATACCAAGGGAGGACTTTGCACGATGGAGGATGCCCAGTCGGCGACTGGCTTTGGAGGCCAGCTTGGAGATGTGGCTTTCCCAGGAAAGATCATGGCAGATGGTGAGGCCCAAAAGCTTGAATGATAGGACTTCTTCAAGGGGATTGGTGAGAAAGTACATTGGGGAGGGGGGGGTTCCAGACGGTCCTTTCATATAGACATAGTGAGAGTGTGAGATTTGTCAGGATTGAAAGACATGTTACAAGTGTTGGACCAGCTTGTGATTTTATCCATATCTGCAGAGAATGAAGAGGCTGCTGCTTGCCGATCTGAGGGATGACAGATGGTACAGCCGAGGGTGGAGTCATCAACAAAGAGATCAAGAGGATTTTCCAGAGTCGGCGAGATCATTGATGAAAACCAGGAAAAGCACAGGACCAAGAACACTGCCTTGAGGATCTCCAGCCTGGACAAAAAGAGGGGATGAGAGAACTCCATTAAGGACCACACGTTGACTGTGACAGGAGAGGAAATCTGTGAGCGATGAGTGGAGATTGCCTTGGATACCAGAGGAAGAGAGTTTGGTGAGCAGGGCGGGTACCAGACCATATCCATCCATCCATCCATTGGGACTATACTCTGTGCAGAGCGTTGGTGCTGCCTAAGCAGTCTCCTTGGCTGTTGGACACAATCCTGGACGGGTTGCCACTCCGACACAGGATACCAGCAAGCTGGCACTCATTTTCCGACCTCGGAATGATGACAGGCCGAGTTAACCCCACCTGGTATTAATTCAACAGCTGAGCGGAATTTGAACTCAGGACCCTAGGATCCCTAGCCCACCATCCTAACCATTAAGCCAACACCAGGCAGAGTCCATATCAAAAGCATGCAATATGTCAAGGGAGATGGCTCTGACTTTCCCCTGGATTGCTGACACACTCGTTCCATCAATGTGGTTTCACCTTGATGACATCTGTGTCAAAATCTTTGAATTATGTACACAACCATTTCACGACAAGTGTTTTGACGTCCATCATTCCTCAACAAAATGCAAGGCTGGCAGGATGGTCTCGAGGTAAGCTCACAGCCTCTAAGCTGTCTGGCCTAGGTTTGATTGATGAATCACCCTGTCATTTTGGTGTTTCACAGGCAGGGTGATTCATCAATGTGTGTGCCATCCTTCGGATGGACTTTCATCAGGCATCCAGTCTGTCGGCATTAGTTGGTGGAAGTTAAAGATCCTATGTTGTCCTTCGCAAAGAGGAGGTGAGCCATTGCTGGCACTGTGAAAAAATTACAAATTCCTTCTGTGACATCCTGAGTTGGAGTGGCGACCCTACCAGAATTATAGGCTAGTAATTGCTTCGGCAGCACCAACGCTCTGCATGGGCATGGTACATGATGATGATGAAACTTTACGCCAATCAGATGTTCATCGAGTGGTCCAGAGATGAAAATCACAAGTTGAAAGTCTGGACTGTATGGGGGATGGTTTGGAACGTCCCAACCCATCTCTACTAGAGTAACCAGGTCCTTTGCTAACCACCTTAACTAATCTTGTATTGAATATCGAATAAGAACTAAAGTTCATAGAACACATTTCCAGGTACGCTGTCTTGAGAAACAAGGATATGGGCGAGTCTGCAAGTGGCAAATTTGATTGGTCATGATGACGTAATATTTCGTCCAAGTACTGCTAAACAGAAGCGTTTTGAAAGTGTGACAAAGACGATTTGTATTATACAGTGTTCAAGTATATAATTCAATTGAAATAAAATAAAGACTTTAAAGGTTGCAGAAAAAGAAATTTGTAAGTTTACTGCCATTCACACAGTGTCTTATCCATCCATCAATCCATGGGGATTCTCTCTGTAGAGAGAATCAGTGCTGCCAAAGCAGTCTCCTGGGCAATTGGGCAGAATCATGGACGGGTCACCACTCCAACACAGGATACTCAAATGGCTCAATCATCCCAGTAAGCTGGTACTCATTTTGTTAAACTCAGAAGGACGACAGGCAGAATCAACCTCACCTGGTATTAATTCAATGACCGAGCAGGATTTGAATTCAGGATCTGAAGCCCACCACCCAAACCATTAAGTCAACACCAGGCAGAGTGTTGTATACACAACTACATGAAAGATGTACAACACCAAATTGAGCATAAAGTCTGCTGTGAACTTCAGCTGGTTTGATGTTCTCCTTCATAAGAAATTTAATGACACAGCACGCATGCTGTGTTCTCGTACACAGCACGCATGCATGCATGACTACGTGTGCCAATGTCATCGTTTTACAATAAAGCGTCCAGGTCAACCTAGAATGGTCATGTGTTGTTGGCATTGTTTTCGACTGCAAGGGTGGAGCACGTGAATTGTAAATGTGAGAAACGGTGTTGAAGTATAAAATTAGAGGAGAGGTGGGGTTGTAGGGCTTGTGAATGTGTTTGTAGGTGACAACACCAAATGTGATCATGGTTTTGTCTATAAGGGAGTTTGACGATGAAACAAACAAAAAAAAAATCCTTCTCGGCTATCAGTAAGAGATGAGATAAAATCAAATGTTTGCACGTTTAGGTCCGGGTGGAATTACTCACGATATCAATCTTCTAAGCTATAACAGTGAGGTTAAAAGATGTCGATGTCATTACACATCTTCGGAACATGTACAAAGGTACTTTTCTTTGATAAGTGTAAATACAGCACACACCAATAAACCTTACAAGAAGAACAATGATCAGATGGAGTGGGTAATGCCGATTGTTATGACTGTGATAAACCTTAGGTGACAGTGGCGCCAGTTGGGGGTTGGGACAAGAGGGAATGAGTTTTTGGTGAGATGGGGAGATAGATACAGTGGGGTGGGGGGAAACAAAGCAGGTAATGGGTACAGGTTTCCAAATATGTATACGTCCTCTTCTCTCTGCTGTGCAGGTTTCGTGTCCAATGAAGCTTGGTTCCGGTATTTTACTCATGGACATGTTTTTCATTTTCAATGTCGAAAGAAAACTTCCTTTTGCAAAACTGATATCAGTAACTCACAGAAATCCTTATTTTACTGAGTGTCGAGACACGAAGCATTGCATATTTGTCCTTGAGGACTGTACTCCAGTAAATGGTCAGCCCAGTGTTTCTCCAGTGCAGACTTCAACTGGTTGGTAAAAGTCACATCGATAGCATATCCCGGTGGTGCACTTTTAGCTTCTTTGTTTCTGTATACACATGATCGAGGCTGGTGGAAGAACTAGAACAGTTGGAATGTTCTTATCGCAGCCTCCGATTCTCTAACCCTAACATCCATCACAAACAATATTGCTGGCCATCGATTTGGTCGATTCCTTTAAGGATTTTCACGACCCGGTTGAGTTCAGCCTGTTGTCTCCTGTCAATGAGTGTGGGCAACTTCAATGCTCTCAATGTGTTGGAATATTTTCATGTTGTCAAAGGTCAAAGGTCAGTCTAGCTGTTTATTATAGAGGCTATAGCTACAGCTTTTATGCCATTTTTTGCATGTCATCCACTTAACAAATCGTCCAACGCAGTTCGGACATGCCGATGGACAAAGCGTGCATGCATGTAGGCACGGCTTGTATCGGTTAACAGGCGCATGTGTGGTGACGTAGTTTCCGACTTTCCATTCATCTCGAAGCGCGTGACTCATTCTCGCCTCTCCTCTCCTCCAGCATGACAGTTTCCTCTCCTCCTTTTGGGTGGAGGCACGATACATCGGCCAGGACGGATTGCGGTCAGTCTCTCGTTCTCCGTCCCCTCCTCGTATGTCACCGGCGCCAAAAGTCAACGGGTCAACAGGGTAAGTGGGCCGAGAGATGTTCATGGGAGGACAGCATGGTTTTGGCACTATTGGTACAGTAGTTATCTTAAAGAACGGTATTGATGGATACATGATGGAAACTGAATTGCAAGTTGTGAAGATTGCCAGAGGAGGGAGTTGGCAGTCATACTATACCACTTGAATGCAAGTCTCGATGAGTCAGACTGGGTTGAAAAGAGGAAGTGAAGAAAACGATGCTTCAGGAAGGTGGGGGGAGGGGGGTAGAGGGAGAAATGTGGTGGTGCAGTGGTGGAGAGAAGAAGTGGGAGTAGAATAAAAGGTGCTGGACGGGGGTGGCGGTGTCAGAGAGGATGTTGCACAAATTATTGCCTCGCCAGGGAGTTCGGGGGCCGTATGAGGGTTTGCACTTGGAAAGCGAGAAAGCAAAGAGGCGAGGATGGTGGTTTGAAAGGTTAATGACGTCATGGGGAGGGGGTGAGTGCGGAAGGAGTGTTCCGTTGGTACCACCGGGCGTTTGGGGTAAGAGGCGCATTGCAGGGGATATGGAGAGGACGTTGTTGTAGTTGGCGTGGAGCTGCAGACCGAGGAAGAAATGTAAAGACTGGTTGGTGCACGAAAGGAAGGGAAGACACGTTTTGAAGGTGAGATTTGAATGAAGCATTGGATAGAAGCGTGCAGAGTTCAGGTGGCAACAAAACATGACAGTACTCTTCCTAGATATGTACGTACGTACGATGCAAGGAAACGGCAGCCACAGCTGTGCAAAACGAGCAAGACGATGTAGCTCGTAGTGCACAGACACACGAGGTACTGTGTGCCATGGGGTGTTAAGGATTGGTAACAGAGCGAGGGACGTGAGGATTGGCAGCGAAACAAGGGATGCGGTGTGGATTGGCAAAGCAAGAGACAATGATTGGCAAGACGAGGGACGTGGTGAGGATTGGTATCAAAGGAAGGGATGTGGTGATTGGCAAAGTGAGGGATGCGGTGCGGATTGGCATACAAGTGAGGTATGTGGCGATTGACATCAAAACGAAGGACGTGGTGATGATTGGCATCAAAGCAGGGGCCATGAGGATTGGCAAAGTGGGGGTGGTGGTGATGATTGGCAAAGCAAGGTACGTGGTGAGGATTGGCATGAAAGCAAGGGAGGTGGAAAGCGAGGTATGTGGTGAGGATTGGTATCAGTGTGGGATGGGATGTGTATATGGGGAGTAAGCAAGTGGTTGATTCAAAGGTAGTGAAAGCGTTAATCTTGTCTCGTGGAATGCATGGCATGCAGACTGCACAAGAACCCTTGAGGGAAGGGTGAGAGAACATTGAACAAATGCAGGAAGAAAGTGCACCGACATTTTATCTGCTCTGAGTAAATGTGAAGAATAAGGAAGATGTAAACAAACTGTGTACATGTACATGTACATGTTTTCCTCCAGCAGCAGGAACACTTCTTTCTATATAATCGATGAACATAAAGTGTTCAGAGGGTCCATCTGTTTAAAGCACACATCCATTGATGGGTGACAATGAATTGGCCGTTCAGGTATTGAAATCCATGTCCATGTCACTTGTGCAAAGGGTGAGGAAGGTGGGATGGAGGATGAAGAAATTGAGAAAATAAAACTACATTTCAAGGGGATTAAAGAGAAGGAAAGGTGTGGGGGTTGGGGGATAAGGGCTCTAATCCTGCTGCATGTACACATAATATGTGCACATTATGTTGCAAGACTCAGTGGTGCTGCTCCATTGGCCTTCAGGATTGCTGATCCTGACTGCACTGCCAGTGACACCTGGTTAAGCGAGTCCACCGAAGCCATCAGGACATTGTGAGTGACTTTGAGAGTGGTTGCGATTCCTCACAACCTGCTATTATTGATTTGGGTTTTAATGGTGTGGCATTGTGAATGCGATCTAATCACACAGGATCATTAATCTTACTCATCAGCATGACAACGTTTGGTGGGGGTGGGGGAAGGAGAGAGGGAGAATGATTTGGTAAAAAAAACAAAAAAAACATTGTGTGTTACACTAAGATGTAGAAGTACCATCCCATGCAGGTAATAACCTTAAAGGTAAAATTACCTGATTTGAATCGGTGTTGAATAAAGAAATGTTTCAAAGACTGTGATGATTAAGAGGAAGCACCACTTACAGTCTTCTGATGATACACATATACCACACACATACACCCTTCCGCAAATTATGCCTACTATGATCTCACAACCTCCCTTTCCTTGTCCTCTTTAATATCACATTTTCCCCTCTTCTTCTTTCTTAAGTCTTAATCCCAAAAGTGAGAGGTAGGCGACTCTGGCCCACCTTCTCCATTCTCCTCTCAACTCCTTGTTCTTCAAATCTCTTCCCACTACATTCCTCCACCATAATATTATTTTCTCTCCTTGGCTCGCAATTTACCCCTACCCCATTGTGTATGAAGCAAGGAGATTTGCTCCTCCTTTTGTTAGCTTTTTATGACAAATACAACTCGCTGTTACAAACATTGAAACATGGATATTTGCAAAAGAAAAATGAGGGAGTGGAGAGGGGAACTGAAAAGGCAAAGGCACAAGCTGCTTACGACAGCAAGCCAAGATCTGCAGGTTAAAGTACAAAATGGAAAAGAGAATTTGGATCCACCAGGAGATGGTCAAAGAATGCAAGGTGAGGTGATGCTTTGTCCTGCCAGCTGATAAAATGCAGCAATGTGCTGGTTGCCATCGTCATTAACAAGAGGCAGGTATGCTTGTAGAGTTCAAACAGCCAAGCACTCTTTGCTGGGTGTGTGGACTTGTGTAGCAAAATAAATGTGATCTTATCACTCGCAACCCCAAATCCTCCTTTCAAACGACAACACCAATACTCCATAATCAGCAAATCGCTCTTCAGGTCCACTTGGGCACATCAGTTGAAAAGTTTTAAATGCTAAACCGAGTTGTGTCTAAAACACAAAGAAAGTTCTACATTTAGCCATCCCCTCCAGATGTGCTTGCATAAGATGGTGAAAACATGTTAGAGGACGTGTGCTTACAATGTGCACACAAGAGGTGGTTAAGTGGGGGGTTAAGGTAATAAGACTTTAAAGTGCATTAGTGAGGGGAGGTGAAACAAATTTGGGAGGAGGTAGGAGTTAGAGGAAAAACAGGAAAGGGCACATCTCAGAGCATCTTGGAGCAAAGGCATGTAATGTAATAAAAATCAGATAAATTTGCATACTTAATAAGTAGATGTACCAATGCAAGCTTTTAATTTTAGATTGTCGAGTTATCTTCAACATTTAGCCGAAATCGTATTCTTGGCAGTGTGGTGGTTTTTAATTCCCACCATGACTGTTGTGTGCTTGGTAAGCATCCACATCACAAGGGCAATGCCAAAGCCTATGGTTCAGTGGGATCTCATTCAGATTTCCAGATCACAAGGACAATGCCAAAGCCTATGGCCCGCTCATTCAGATTTCCAAGAATGTATCTTGTACCTGGAGGCGGCCTTGGCTTGTCACTGATACCAATGCTTCTTCCTCCCGTATAGAACGTACCTGCTTTCTTTATCGAGTTGCAAGTGGCAATTTTCCACCTTTGCTCATTTTTTTCAAGATTTTCTATATATTTGGCTCATCTGGATTGGTGTAGTGCTCTCAGAACCATGCATGCATGAGATTGGGAATTACAGAGTTTGAATCACATTCCGCATGAGGTTGTTTTTTTTTTTTTAATACAAAGTCACTAGAAAACGCTAGAACACGGAATGGGACAGAACATAACAGAAGACGAAGAACACAGTGGAAAGGGGAAAACAAACACACTGGGATAGAGGGACAGCAGGGTAAAGGGACATAATGAAGGAACGATCGGACAAATCATGAAATGAAAGTGAGGAGAAGGACGACGTAGTGAGCAAACAAGCTGGATGCAAGCTCAAACAGCAAGGAGAGTAATGGAAAACCGGGGATGAGACAGAAATGGAGCAAAAAGGAAAAGGAGGGTGAGGGGAGGAGGGGGGGGGATGCAATAACCTGAAAAGGATGAGGTGGACATAGGGAGGGTCAATGAGTATAGAAAGCATCATGAGTATGGATGGATGATGATGTGGAGTGAGAGGCCAATGAAGCCCTTTAGGGAAAAATGGGATTCAACAGATTGAGGAAGATTGGGCCACTGGTAAGAGAAAAGAGGAAAAGATGGGTAGAGCTGAGCAGTGAACCTGGATTTTAGGACTTTCACCAGAAGTGGGGTTAGTCGTGGATCACGTGCACCTGACAGAAACCTTAGCTCGGTTGGGAAGGATGGGTGGGGGAGCAGAGCAAGGAAATGACAGTTGGTACAAGACCATAAAGGAGGTGGTACAAGACAGGGAGGCCACAAGTTTATTGGGTCAAAGGTCAGCATCACATAAAATCGTCAATTTTTATCCAATTGAGCTGAAATTTTAATTATCATTTCAGCTTTTATCATCAAATTTTCAATAAAGCTTTATTATGAGAATTTGGTCAAAAGTTCAAAGGTATGGTTTAGTTTATGGAAGAAGTCCGAATACAAATCGGATGCGCTTTGCATTTTTAGATGTTTTCTAGTTTATTCTTTTTTCTCTTTCTTTTCTTTTTTTTTTAACCAAAGTCCTGGAAAAGAAAATGCCATTGAACCAAAGTCGATTGGAAGGGAGACAGAGTTCCTCAGTTTTAAACCTTTGCAACCTTGGTTCAAACAGATATAAAATAATTCAGGGCCCTTGGGCCCAATACACTTGTGCTCTATCTACAGCTTTACATACCTGCCGACTGGAGGCAGTTCTTATTCCAAACAGCAATTTGACTTCGATGTCAGTAAGCAGTCTCCTGCCACAACATACATTTAGTTGAGAGAGCCGGCCGGCTTTGTGTCCCCATTTGAAGGATGACCTTCTCCGAAACGTATTTCCTGCTGGCACTTCACCACAATGGCGGTTTTGAAGAGAACTTCAACCATGTTGGATATTGAACATAAATTGGGCAGCCTCATCTCAAGTACATGACCAACATAACAATTCTCCCTCCCCTCTCAAATGTAATGCATTCTTCTTCTTTTCATAAACTTTGACCTCATTTCTAATTTTAAACAGCACTTTCTGGGTGTGCATGGTGGAAATTACACTGAGAGAGGAATAAGGTGTTTGTTATTTGCAGAGATGAGCCTGGACTTGTAAAACCCTGGGGCTCTTCTGGCATTGTTCTTCTCATTACATTCACTCACATTATCTCTCTTATACACACACACACGCACGCACGCACGCACGCACCACTTTTTATATACTTGTTTTTCTGTTTTTGGTTTTCCAGTTCTCTACATCCCTGCAGCATCATGTTTGTTTTGGTTTATTTCGCCCATGCCATGCCATGCTATCCCCGTGTATGAAATAATGTTTCCAACCTATTGGAATGAATTCCGTTGATATTAATGATAAATGTATTGTTGCTTCTCTGCACATACAAACGAACCCTGTGAACATAACTAAAAGAGTGAGTGTTGTTTGCTAACGGGAGGTAACAAGATACATGTACAACACTGCACACACAGGTGTGACCCCAATAGTTTACAAGATTGATGTTATCAGTATTTCACATGGAAGTATTTTGTATTTTCCAGGTGTTCCGAATTTCGTTTTCCACCTTCTCAGGGTTGAAGTGACTGGACATTTTCTTCAATTCTTGTGAAACATGCCACCAACTATCAGTCATTGGATGGCTGTTTTGGCGAGCAAATGCCGCAAGGAAGACCCAAAGTCAG
>CM068954.1:62763255-62793631 GCA_035128595.1 Eptatretus atami
AATTATATTAATTATAATAGGAACAAAACTGTAACCTGCCACTTTATAACTACTGGCAGTGATGACCGGATTACAAAGAATCTCCCCGCTTGATCGGAGACCTAAACCTGAACCCATGACGTTTATGTATTACCCTCACCCAGAGGAGAGAGGTATTCGTATTGGCTGGAGTAAATGAAGAGAGAGTTATGATTCGCGAGTAAGGTTAAGATGGTAGTAAGTTAAGATCGGTAGTAAGTAAGATGGTCGAGTAAGGTTAAGTGGTAGTAAGTTAAGGGTGTTAGTAAGGTTAAGATGGTAGTAAGGTTAAGATCGGTAGTAAGTTAAGGTGCGAGGGGTTGGTAGTAGTAAGGTTAAGATGGTAGTAATGTAAGGTGGGTAGTAGGTTAAGTGGTAGTAAGGTTAAGATTGGTAGCTAAGGTTAGATGTAGTCAAGGTTAGATCCGGAGTAGTTAAGGTGGTAGTAAGGTTAAGATGGTAGTAAGGTTATAGATGGTTACTAAGGGGGGATAGGGGACTTTCACCTCAGCGAGAGTAGTTCATGCATGAGATGGTCTCCCGTTGGAAAGTGCCAAGTGGCCGAGCAGAAAAGTATGATAAGTTAACATAGATTAGATACGTACCTGTAAGTTAGAGAGAGGGTATGGGGATGCTGACAGGACATTTAGGTAGTTTGAGCATTGCATGGCCGTGATGTGTGCATGCGTGTTAGGAGGGCTGCTCGGTAGTGGGGGCCTTGTTGAGGGGAGGGTTGTGTGGTTGATGTAGTTGTTTTAATCAACCCAAGCCAGCCCCCTCCCGTGAAGGGGAAGAAGAAAAAAATAAATTAATAAAAAAGAACTACAAAAACTTAAAATAATTAAAAAGAAAACTCAAAACTTTAAACATTTTAAAAATAATTAATTATTTGATTTTAAAAATTGTATTTTTCTTCCTTGGATCTTGTGTCGATAGATGTTGGTGTTGATGTTCTCACAGGCATGATGGTTGTTCTCCATCATCTCCACCTCCACTCCAGCATGAATGCCTCCACCTGTGTTACATTTCCTTGGATCTTGTGTCGATGAGTTGGTGTGATTTCGCACAGGCATGATGGCTGTCTCCACTCATCTCCACCTGCCACCTCCACATGAATGGCCCTTCCACCTGTGTTACACTGCCTTGGATCTTGTGGTCGAGTGACGTTGTGATGTTCGCAAACAGGCAATGCATGGCTGTCCTTCCATACATCGTTCCACCTCACCTCCACATTGAATGGCCTCCACCTGTGATTACATTTCCTTGGATATGAGGTCCATTTGTCAGCTTTACTCTGTGAAATAAAAAATCTTCTCACCAATGTGATCTGTAGCATTGTCTGTTTGTCACACTATTTTTGCCACATTTTTTGGACAATCGTTCTGAAATATTTTTTTTGTAGGTAACCGGCCAATACTAGCAACACGGCTTAATTTGGTGAAGATCCGAATTGGAGATCCAGATCTAAAGAATTTTTTCAGTGATTCTCACCATGAGAGACATGGCCAAAAAAACGGTATATTACAGTTAGCACGATATCTACAAAAAACTTAGTGGACGGATTCGGCCGAAACTTGGTGGACAGTTTGGGTGATGTCACAAGCATACTAATCGATTCAGTTTCGGTGAAGATCGGATCCGGATCCGGATGCGGGAATTTTTTAAAGTGATTCTTCTATTGAAAGATGGGGCCAAAAACAGTTATAGCAACAATATCCTCAAAAAAATTGTGACGAGTTATGACAGAAAGAACTAGGGCGGGATGATTGGTTAAGGTGACTTAAGTAACAAGCCATTCGATGTTGGTAAGGTAAGGATTCAGATACCGACTTACCTGATGGGGGGGGCAAACAAGATGTGAACACTGTTCAGGCCTGGCGGAGGTACACACGTCTACGAGGGCTTGTCTGTCGCAAGTGTTTCACTCTATGAAATGATTCATGTTTGTCTGTCTTTCCGCACAGACGTGAATATGGTTTCTCTGCAACCGCTCATCAGAATCGACACGAAATTTTCACCAAAGGAGTGACGACTCATGTAGAATGTTTAATGATAATTTTGATGTCATGAGAGCATGTGTGTGTGGCAGCTATGCGGTTTTGTTTGTTTGGTTTTTTTGTAGAGCCGCGACTCGCATGATGTTGTGTTGTTGGAAAAAAGGGAAAAACTTTGGACCTCTGCATCAGCCGCAGTCCTCCGGTGGATGTGACCTACTCCTTGATTTTTTCACAAGATCTGGCTATTTCGTTGATCTCACCTTGGCGTCTTGGTTTCTATAGGTCATTTACTTGGCGTATAGGTTCTTTTACTGTCTCATCAGCCATAACTGCGAAAAGGGCTTTAGAACAATGAGTATCGTTCCACTGATCGGTGGGCGACACGGTGGATTTTTGCCGGATTCTGAGTAGATAATTAACTTAGTATAAAAATGGGCGGCCAAAGTTCTCCACGAGATTCCTGCAGTTTTTCTAGCATTCGAAATTATGATTGGTAATTCGAGCCCAACACGGTCATTTTTTGGTGTTTTGAAGGCAAATGTGCAGCTGCCCTAAGATGCCACAAGGACATGACATCACTCATGCCTAAGATTTCAGAACACTTTATCATTGGTATATGAGACGTCATTTCAGAGAGTTCTCCAAAGCTCGCCACCTGGTTTCTTCGTAGGGATGCTTCCAATACATGGCGATTTCGTAAAATGTGTCGGTCTTGAAAGTGTCTGGGAACCAACCTGGAAGTCGATATCTAATGATCGTGAAATGCACACATACTTCAAACTCCTAGAAGTAGTTGTCATCTGTATTCGTGAACCGCATTTACAAAGAGTTCTGAAGGCTGCTTCATCTAATTCTTTCTTGGGAGTCTTCCAAAAATTGCGAAATTCGTTAAAATGTGGTCCGTTTGACGTGTTCGTGAGAACCAAGTTTTTTGGACGTCGTATTCTACTGTTCTGAAATGCGCACACACCAACTCAAACTGGCATAACTGTTTCATCTTTATTGTTGAACGCGATTACGGAGAGTATGAAGGCTGCTGCATCTGGTTTCGTCTGGGGTCTGCCAAAATGGCGAAATCGTTTAAAAGGATCATTTTTCTGGTATATTTGGACAAAAATTTTCGAGTTCAATAATTGCCTTTGACATCACGAGCGCTCAAACTACTGGTAAGTACACAATGGTAGTACAATCAGAAAGAACACAGAGAAATTAATACAGATTAAAAACCGATATAAAAACACTTATTTATAGGTAAGAAGAAATCCGATACTTCACTCGTGGTACCATTAGGACAAGGCATGTGAACATGGTGTTATCTGCAACGCCAACAAACATCCAAATTAATGACAACGCTAAACTACGGGTAACATTTTCGTATCCTTCATCCTCATCACAATCCTCCTGGTCATCATTACAATTAATATCGCCGTTCATCATCATCATCACCAGCATCCCGCAATCATCACGAATGATCGGTTGCCGATGGCGGACATGTCACCAGTTGAACATTTACACAAATTCTGAACATGGCACTTTTGCCTTTGCGATGAACACCTCGAACTTGAGCACTTCGATACTTTGCAAGCACATATGTGTGACTTTCAAAGAATGTCTGGGCTGGATTGCATGGGGTCATCCACGTTATTGACTAATTTCCCTCAAAACAATCGTCCCCCATGGCCTACCAGTAGGTGAAGGGGCACCAAAGACTTGCGCAAGGAATCGCCTATGACATTGCCGCTTTGTAATTGGCCCTTCAAGGTATGCATAGTAATGCGATCCTTGCTTGGCGGAGGCTTGACCACATGTTGAGGAGAACGCAATGCATTTTGTATTGTGCGTCATTGACGTCATTAGTTTGTGGCTGCCCGGTTAAAGATGGACATACGAAGGATTCCAGGGATTTGACGGCAAACTTCATCTAGATCGAAACCTGTCCCAGTTCAATGGAAGGACCATGTGAGTATCCACGATCAAACATCATAGTGAACGCTTTCTGCTTGCTTTTCCATAGAAAGCGCTGGTGGAATCACCATCCCGTGAATGCGTGTAACCTTATTAGTGCCTTGCATAACATCAAGGCTCCAAGACAACAGGTCATCTTCTGCAAATCCATAATGCTGATGTCCAAACACCTCATTGCCAGTTCATGAAGAATGTATTGCATGACAGATTTTGTTGAAGCCCAAAGGAAATTATGCCACCATCCGCAGTCGCACGCTCACTGATGACCAACTTCTTCAAATGTGTGCACTAGCGTGTTGCGTGTGGGGAGAATAAGCCGCGTGTCAGCTTCCTCGTGGTCACATTGGACAACTCATCAACAGAGCATAATGGTTGTGATGGCCATCCTACTCCTCTGAACGTGACAGTACTCTCCATGTGTAATGTACACATTCAACGCCCTATCGAAGTTAGGCGCGCATAGTTGATGTCTCCTTCCCATACCGACAGGAGGAAAGCAGTCAAGTAAATTTTAATGCTGACCGCTTGAAACATGAATTTTGACCATTTGCTCGGTGTTTTTTTGTTCGTTTACAATAAATATACGTATGTCTGGCTACACTGACCGCTCTCCTACCCTTTCCTTCATTTTTACGCTATAATCAGGGTACGCGTCGACAACAAAAATATCTAGGCCAGCATCAATTCGTGTCTTGGCAAATCTTTGTAAGGCAGAAGAAGAATGGCATCAGCCACCCTCCAAAATGTAGCTGGGATAGGCTTAATGCGGATCCGAATCAGGGGAACCCGCAATCAACAATGACGCTGCAGTCGGATCATGGGATGCCACTCTTCATGGTAGTCCAGACTGCCACTTTTCCTCGACCGATTGTCAGGACGCTTTGCTTCAACATTTCTTTTGTCAAAGGGAACTCGTCAGCACTGCATAAAACATGTAGTGAGACGGTATGCGGCCAGTAATGAGGCAGATGTCACGAGTAGATTGATACTCTGAGACTGACCCGATGGCAAGAAGCGAAATACACTTTCTCTCATTTTACAATTGACTTCTTGAACCATGTGTTTTGGAAGATTGAGATACTCGATCGGCGAAGGTTCTTCAGTTTTGAGAAGATGGGTCAGTGCCGAGAGAAAAACATATCAGGATGAGGCTTTCATCTTCTCGCAAGTCTGCTCTTGCTGCAGAGGATGAGGCATGCAGTCGGCGTCAGCCCAAGCCATCCACTTACGTTCCAGACTTTCACATCTCTCACAGTCCAACAGATCGTAATTAATGATCGGCTCAGAGATTTCCCGCCAGTCTGATAGCAGAACAGAGATCCATGTTTGACACGATCGTGCTAGCTATTGACCCAGAGCTTAAACAAAACCAGTTTGATCAGACTCAACCTCTCGAATGGGTCGATCTACTCCAATCGTAGTGATGATGACTGGACAGCCTGAGTCATCTTTCCTCACTTGCGACTCATACAACCCTTCCTCTTGGGTGCGTCAGGCGACATACCTGCCATAACCTCGCTTTCTGCGATTGCAGCACGCTCGGGCGTGTGCCAGTATCATTCTGTATGGCACCTGGTTTGAGAGGTTAGTCCCAGTCAATCCCCACTGGTCTTCGAGTCGCGATACACATTTGTTTCTATTGCCTGATGACAAGCAACTTGATGAGATATGGTGCGATATTTGCGCTTGTACGCGTTCCACTGCTCCGTGACGAGCATATTCCTGGTGGACATGCAGTGGTGTCCGTCGTGAAGATCCACCATCTCAATCAGTAGACAGGGAGATACCTGGCATAATGTTACCCGGTCATAGGAAAGAACCAGACGGCAAAAAAAAAACCGCCCCATTTGGCTTGGGGAAAACAATTTTTTTCGTTCCCCCACCCTAGCCACCGAAAAACGCAGGCACCATCATTTCTACATATGGCTGATGGAATTATGCACTCGGCTAAGGTTCAAATACCGAACATTTTGACGATAGAAAACAAATGCGATAGACCATATGCGTGTCTCTTAGTTCTTGGTGCAAGGGCTTCTGATGGACATGAGTCGATTGATTCAAAATCTGGTTCCTTCTGACATTTTTTTGCAAGCCTGTTCCAGGTGAGCTTCGGTGGTGCACATGAGCGCATGCATGTGGTGATGGAGATGGGTATGATGTGAAAACACTAAAAATTTGCATACATAATATAACAAGATGGGACATCATTGCTCATTTACTGCGTATGATCGCATAACGGACGCTGCATCAATGTATCGTTCCGCCTGTTGGTATGGAAAGTTGATGCATTCATGTCAGAGTTCCTTCGGCGCTATGTGGAGGTGATTTAGTTTCAAGTGTCAGGTCTATTGATCAACATTCAATGTTTATCGTAACATAATGAAGCCCATTGTCCCACACCGATCAATACACCTCTTGAAAGGGGCAGCAAACATGCTCTCAAAAGAGGAAAAATTTAGGAAAGGGCGCATACCACTGACGACATTGCTAGCACTACAGGAGGCAACGAGAGCAGAGGATGTGATAAGACCAAGTGGACAAAACAGGTTGGCCTATAACACGGAAGACAAAATTTTGGGTCTCAAAGGGTAAGTGGTTGCCCCAGAAGGCATTTTTGCCATATGGTCTTGCTCGTTTGGCCTCATGTAAAGTGGCCACTCGAGCAAACGGTGGTGGATGCAGAAGGAGATGCTACGACATTGGCAGCTCAGGATTTACAGCCTGTGGCAGAAATTTTATGACGATTCCTGAGAGATATTCCGATCGAATATGGAATCTAGATCGTAGGAAGCTGGTGTGTATTGTCAACACCCTTAATTGTGAGTAAAGTGTTTAAGCTCATGCCTCTAATGGTAAAAAGCCGGCGCAGCGGATTTCCCCACATAAAAAAACTGATGGGGAGACCGATGCGCTGTGTGCCTGTAATCCGCCCCATAAACCCTTGAAAAAAAAATAGACATACATTGCGAGAGGGACAATGTCAACTTCTGTGCTGCTCTTACAAAGGTTGTCAAATAATTTGACTCGCACGGTCAGAACAAGCGCGACCAGACCGGCTGCGGAAGAACACCACGCATCCAGCCCAGTGACTGGGTGCACATCAAGCGTGTTAAAGCGGAAGAATTCGGACCAGACCCCACCAGGTATTATTGGTTACCCACACAAGCTGTCAAGTGAGAAGGTAAGCCAAATGGATCTTACGCATCTCACGCAAAGAGCAACAGGAAGTTCAAAAGAGAATAAAGGAAACCCGCAAGGGGAAGAACATTACTGGGGTTAGATGACAATATGTTAGCAGTCCTTCTGCATTAGCTTGTGCATATCGTGATAATATCGCTGTTAACAGACAGTAGGTCATTATTGGGAATGCCATATAGAGAGGTAGTAATGGTTTGTAGGTCTGAAGAAGGCGGAAACAAGGAATGGGTCGTGGACAGATGCGCAGGCAAGAGAAGGTAAACATCGCGGACAAAATTGCATGAGAAAGGCATGTACCTGGATAAACACCTTTTAGGACCCTGTCGCACAATTATGCAATGAAGAAAGAAGCCCAGATAGTGTTGGGTATGTGCCCACCTACCGCCACTCTTTACAAACAGGACTCGTTAGCGGTGATCCCATTTGAGAAATCGATTATTGGGAGCCAGATGGAACCATAATTACATGCAGATAACCGGAAGGCATAAATGGGAACATAGTGCATGACGTGGTACTGTTGTGGGCCGTGTCTCCGTGGCGAGAGCACGGACCGTAGGGGAGCAGTAGAGTCGGCTCACAAGGAAACACCCCGGACCTTTAGGTCGTGACCCTGATATAGTCCGAAAGGCACGGGTCCCTTAGCAGGACCATGAATCGCCACATAATTCGACCGCGTGGAGTAGGGTTAATTGCCAAACTTCATCATACCTAAGTACTCCACGCGACCAAGCTACCGGGGAATTCACACCCTAGGCAGGCCCTCGAGCGGAACTGAGCCTGTTTACCGTGCTCGAACCGTGGTGTAACCGAGCGGATTGAGTTACCGAGCCTGTCGTCCAAATGGAAACAATTACGGGCAACAACGGGCTTTCCTAATCACCCAATACGCACCGTGGTAAACCAATGGCAGAAATGACAAAGAACGAGCTGGACATTCACAAGAGGGGGAATTATTAAACAATAATCGGGGAGAGGGAGCAGGTAAGCGGCAGAGTTATCCAAATAACGAAGGGTATCAAAATACAAAGCAATTCCTTCAACAATTTCTGACTTAGGAGACAGGGCCCATCGGACACACACGCACACCACAAATACCCAGAAGAGATGGACCTCAAGGTCTTTATTTGCCCCTTCAGCTCGGAGGAAGCACGAAGCTGACGGGAAGAGAACGTGCTGGTTACGTCCGGGCCGCCGTTCGCGCGGCTGGTAACGACCGCACCTTCCGACAGCACCAGTCGCCAAAGAACGGAACCAGGGAGCCAAACCCAGAGGAGACGAGACGAGTGATACACGTGATGAGAGTGGTCGATCCGCCCTCTTGTTGCTAATGCCCGCAGAACGAGACGCCTCGATGCGGCGGGATGCCAGTCAGCCGCCAGACCCAGGACAGAAGCGCTGCTCGAACAGACGGGACGCAACCTTCAATCCATTCCCATCATTTTCTCGGGGCGGGTCACGCTCCCCCGTCTCGCCTGCCTACCCATGGTCTGGACGGCGGTGTCGGCCCCGCCTTCTTGAGAAGGACCGCCCGGCTTGTTCCCGCCGTCCGCCCCATTGGGCGGGAAAATTGACGCGTACCCTTATTTGCGCCAGCCAGAACGAAGCGCTCCATGCTTCATATTTGGGCCAACCCAGAGCGAAATGCTTTCCGTGACCATATTGGTGCGGAAATCCACACCGCCTGGGGCTCTTGAATTCCACCCACGGCACACGCCCGCATTGCCGGCGAGCGCTGCGAAGAGCCGGACAATGCCTTGGCGAGCAGAGGGTTGTTGTTGGGTAAAAATCCTATCAATAAAATAACTTCGTAGCGGCACGTACACTTAATGCTTACCCACTAAACAAGGGAGGGCCACTAACTCGAAACACTCACCGATATAACTTTCTATAAGGACGCTGATTGTTGGGTGCAGTAAGCTTCCAAATTCGTACATACTACCCCCCCCCTTTTAACAGACTCGTCCCGAGTCGTTGAATTTTCGTGTGACCAGCATGTGTAAGTTTTCCCCTGTACGATTACCTGCAGATCCCTGAGTGCGACATTTTATACGTGTCCAAAAAAATATAAACCAGTTGTGTACGTAACTAAACTAAACAGACTTCATACAGACGACATTAACTAAAATTGCCGGCGCCTAAGACAAACATACAGTGGGGTTACAAAACTTATTTACAATCTTAAACTAATATTACACTACCCATGCCCAGGACCTTTGATCTGTGAAGAAAAAGTCAGCAATCAAATTCGATTTGGTTCAAACAGATATAGGGCGCATGCGCCTGCACAATGCAGTCCTCATTGTGTGGCTAGCCTGCAGGGCAAGTCCTTGCAAACACTGGCGATGGTCCTGGCGGCACATGGGATGGAACACAAGGGACAATGCAAAAAGGGTTGCAGCCATGGAGAGTCAAGGTAATAGCAGGTCAAAGAGGCATGGTCAAATATCAGACCAGCAAATACAGCACGAACAGGGCCCGGCATTATGAAAGCTGGCCCGGCCTCTGGTATGCGTCCGTGAGGTTACTGTGGAGGTGAGTGCCTGTGGTGCGGCCGCTCGAAAACGGCGCTCGGACCTACCCTACTGTCTGCCCCCAACCTATCGCCTTTGCTGTCTTCTGTCCAATACCACTCCCTTAGTTTGCAAAAAAGAAAACAACATAATTTAAGCCCCTTTTTATTTATTTATATATATATATATTTTATTTATTTATTTTTCTCTATGATTCATCTCTAACCCCCTTTATCATTCTTTATCCGGACTAAACCTATCCTGTACATCTACTCCCAACCCCTAAGTTTCCTGTTTTGGATGGGACTAAAGGGAGAGACTAGGTCCGTCTCTGAGGCCCAACGAAGCCTCAGAATAACCTCCTCCATAATCAACCATCTTACCCAGGTGCGGTCCAGCGCATACAGCAGAGCGAAGGGGTGGATGGTGCGAATGGGTACATTTCCTAACTATCCTTAGCAGTTTATTAACTTTTAAACTACCCCGGGCTTTTCAAAACTCCTGTCACTTAAAACTATGGTTCTAGAAACCATGATTCCCGTCGCCTGTGTTGGTGTCCATTATTAATTTGGGCCTGGCCCTCAAATTTTCACTCGTGCCCTTGCTCACAATTTCATGGCTGGGCAGCGTGGCTCACTTGGCAGATTTCCTTCCTGCCGCGGACTCTAACTACGGCCACCCCCAGGCCCTGAGGGCTGTCTCCGAGCCTACAGCTCCCTATGAACCGCGGGGTTGCCCTTCCTGGCATGCCCCCCTCCGATGCACACGTGGCATTTTTTGGGCTCCGGTCCCGGTTCCACGGCGGAACTGACCTGCTAGCCCACTTACACGTATCCCCTTGGTCCGCTTCGGCCTACTCTGGCCGGACTAGACCTGTGCTCCGGGCGCCCTCGACTCATACTCAACCTTTCGACAACCCACGCTCGCCAGCGGTCAATTAAACTCTTGCACCCTCGAAATGGGTTTCTTGCCTTCATACACCACCAACAAAGAAACGACCTCCTTTTTTGGTAATTTAACTAACCCACTAACTAACATTACACTGACCCCTGGGGTCACTTGGCGGGATTCACTCCTCCCCCCACTCAGTCATGCGCCACCATGCATTGCCTACATTCACTCCATTCCACACACTTGGGCCCGCTGGCCCACATTCATCATCACACATTTTTCACTTTTCAATCACACCACACTCTACCTATGTTCCCCTAACTATCTCGTCGCTCCCTCGTTGTCCCTTAAAACTAGTGCACGTTCCAGTTACACTACGTAGCTAAGCTACGTCCCACTACATTATTCCAGTCTGGTCCATGTTCTGTCCCAAAATCCATTTCCATTCTAAAATCTAAATCTACTTTCCCACTAACTGTAGTCCACGGCCCCATGGAGATGGCTCATGCCCCCATGAGGCCGGTCTATCTATCACTAAAAACCCTTCCCACTAACTAATGATTTCCTATGCCCAAACAGGATGTTGTTTACCACATCCTGCAGGGGCCGCTTGTACTTGGAGCGAGGCTTTTTTTTTTCCTGCACCGCCAGGCGCGGTCTGCGACTCGTTCGTCCCTCCTATGGGCGATAATAACGTTCCCCTCCGTAGCCGATAATCGAGGCCTTGTCGTCGCCCTGCGCATCGCCAACAGCGCTCCACTTCAGCACAGCCGAGGGGGAGTCCCTGTTTCCTTACAAGTTCGCCATGCGAGCCAACGTGCGCCGCTCGCACGTAACTCGCGCTGCAAGGTCCCCAGTGACGTCAGTCGCACACTGAACCTTGCACGTTTCCCTTGCAGGCCCGCACGATGTATCGTTCACAGGACCCGCTCCGCGCATTCTGCCGAACAGAACACGCGGCTGCGCAGCACGTGAGCTTTCACATAGTGCTCGCAGGGGCCCGTCCGTTCCAAATTCACCAACAACACTCGCCATCTACCTGTTAACCGTCCACGCGACGGTCTCTTCCAAAAACGCGGGACGTTTCCGCACCTGCATTCCCTCCACATAGACGCCCTGCGCGCGAGGGCCGTTCGCAATGCCGAACGGGCCTCGTACGCAGCGTCTCGCGGGACCGGCGCAGTTACCAAATAACTCTACGCGGCCTATTAGGCTCGCCATTCAAGTCTCCCGTCTGGATCGGTCCGTTGTACCAATTTCCACGCAAGCACTCACGCATGCCATTTCAATCGCATTCTGCACACATTTCAACAGACACTCGCGGGACAAATCACCATCAAGGGGATTCGCGTTACCACAAGAAATCCCGGGTTTGCATACCCCCAATAGTAGAGGGGCAACTTAGCCTAAATATAGCATTAACAATTGTGCATTTTGCTGAGGGAAAGCACAAATTTGGGCACACTAGTAGCTATCATATTATGAAACAGATTTGGTGATTGGGCCAGTTCTCAAATTCAGCCGCTGATGCTGTGGCAGCCATTTTCCACTGCCATCAAAAATTTTTGAGATGGCCCAATACCAAATCTGTTCATAATGCGTATGATAAGCCTACTAGTGTGCCAAATTTGGTGCTTTCCTCACAAAATGCACAATTGTTATGCTAAGTTATGCCCCATCTACAAGCTCGCGTGACCCGTGCGCACCATACACACGGCTCTGACTCGGCACGGTCCGACCGGGACTCACCCAATGATCACCACGGTCGCATCTGCTCGAGGAAGCTCTAGCGGTCTCCCTCTGTTCCTGAAGGAGTTAATCCATGCTCACATTGGGAGCCCAACAACATTCTACCAGCTCAACCCCATTGTCCCTCACTAATCTTATGTGTGTGCCTCGTCTTTAGTTTCATTTCAATTCGTCCCCTCTTATTGATGTTCTGTGTTCCGTCACCTCCTTTAATTTTTTTCCGTCGTCCCCTCCCCGTGTCTCACCTAACGTCCTTCCCCAATTATTGTTGTTGCGTCGCTCGTCCCCTCGACCTTACCCATCTCCACGCGGACCGACGCAACCTCCACCACTCTCGACTCGGTCGTTTCCCCACGTGCAGGCGTGCATTAGGCCTTCTACGCCCCGCCTGCAGGCTCAAACCCCATGGCATTGCATATCACACCTCATCTCATCCATTGTCATCATTTTGCCTTCATTCTTGCGCATTTGCGTCCATTTTTGCTTCCCGATCGCTTGCATTTTGCATGGCATTTTCTTTGAAATGCCCCCTCATTTCATCCATTTTGCACGCATTTTTCTTTCATCATTCCCATTAACATTTCCCCCAAACCGTTCAGGTTCAACGTCCCTGACGAAGCCGATTCGCCTCGGCTCCGTCGCCGGTTTCGCTGGGGACGGGGGGGCGGGGGGGAAGTGGGACGGAGGGGCGCTCTTGTGCTGCCGCCCCCACTTCGACCTCTAGGTCCGGTTGCGGGGGATGGCAATCTGCATGGCGTTGGTCCTTGGACTATGGATTCTTTACTACTACTTTATACGCACCTGTTCCACAACTCAGTGCTTGGCTTGCCATGTTTGCGTAATGAGAAAAATTTTACTCGCTCGCAATTTGGGGGAAAACGGGGGGGGTTCTTCCTACCACCCCTGATCCGAATCCCGTTGAACTTCTCTTCGGAGCGGAGGGCCGAATTGCACTCGCTGAAACACCAATTGTTGTGGCCGGGTCTCGGTGGACAGCACGACCGTAGGGAGCAGTAGAGTCGGCTCCCACCGAACACCCGGAATTTAGTGCGTGACCCTCGGAAAATCGAAAGGCACGGCGGTCCCTTACAGGACCATGAATCACCAATAATTCGGACCATGTGAGTAGGGTTTAATTGCCAACACTTCAATATGCGCCTAGTACCCATGCGGCAAAGCTACGGGAAATTACCACCCTCGGCGGGCCTTCGAGCGGAACAAGCCGTTACCGTGCTCGAACCGTGTGTAACCGAGCGATGGTACGAGGCCTGTCGGTTCCAAATGAACAATTACGGCAACAACGGCCTTACTAATCCCAATACGCACTGTGGCCAAATCCAATGCAGAAGATGACCGCGATGGCAGAACGGTCAAAACGGCCTCATGGGCCAAAACCAATGGCAGAACGAGCTCTGGTACACTTCAACAAGAGGGAATTTATTAACCAATAATCGGGGACGAGGGGAGCACGTTAAGGCAGAGTTATCCGAATAAAGAACGGTACAAATATACAAGCAATTCCTGTGAGGAACAATTCTACTCAGAGAGAGGGCCCACGGACACACACACAACACATACACACACACACAAATACCCAGAAAGAGATGGACCTCGAGGTCTTTATTGCCCCCTTCAGCTCGGAGGAAGACGATGAGGGAAGAGAACGGTGCTGGCTACCTGGCCGCAGTTCGGGCGGATCCTGGACTGACCACACCTTCCCGGAAGCACCAGTCGCCAAAGAACGGACCAGGGCGAGGCGAACCCAGAGGAGCGAGAACAAGGTGATCTCCCATGATGAGAATGGTCGACTGCTTGTTGTAATGCACCAGACGAGACGCCTCGGATGCAGGCGGGATGCAGTCAGCCGCAGACCCAGACAGAAGGCACGCTCGAACAGAACGGACGCAATCTTCAATCCGATTCCCATCGTTTTCTCGGGGCGGGTCCGCTCCCCGTCGCCTGCTCCATTGGTGGAACGGCGTGTCGCGGCCCCCCTTTTGAGAATGACCGCCCCGCTTTAGTCCTCACGGTCATCATTGGGCAGAAAATGACGCATACCCCTTATTTGGAGCGCGCAGTCAAACGAAGCGCTCCGTGCGCCATATGGGGCCAGCCAGAGAACGAAACGCTGTCGTGACCATTATTTTTGGTGTGAAATCCACACCGACCTGGCATGAATCCACCCACGCACACACCCGCATGTCGGCGTGAGAGCGCGGACAATGAAACCTTGCGAAGCAGAGGCGTTGTGTTGGGGAAAATAAATCCTATCTATAAAATAACTTCGTATGCGCAACGTTACAACTAATTACCCACTAAAACAAGGGACGGGGCCCTAACTAGAAACACTCACAATATAAACTGTCTATAAGACCTAATGTTGAGTGCTCATGGCTGCCAGATTCGTAACAGTACAACACCTAAGGAAGCGTCGCTGCAAAGTACCATGACTATTTAAGAGGAGGGTCGGATCTTGGTTAAAGGAAGTGCTTGGTGGTATGGGAAACCTGCGATACTCCACAATTGCTCATTGGACTCATTGATATTCATCGCCATATTGTTGTCATCATAGCAGCATAAGCATCAAAAAATCGGTGTGTGTGTTGTCGTGTGTGTGTGTGTGTGTGTGTGTGTGTGTGTGTGTGTGTGAGCCGCTCTATGTGTGCGAAAATGCCACAGTGACAGACGATGGTGGCCATGAAGTTTCTTGGACCGCAACGTCTCTGAGCAACTGGGGGCAACCATGAAGAGCCGAGAAGATCCAAGAAACCCAGAAAATGAAAGAATCTAGTATAAAATCGAGTCAGACAGTTGTCGGTGGGATTTTATGGAAAATACGACAGCGCAGGACACTCGTGCCCTTAGAAACTGATGAAAGCCCCTTTTGAAGAATTCAACAATTGTGTTTAAAGAACCAAAAAACAGATGGATGATTGTGAGGAAGAGATGTGGGACAATAAAGATATCTTAAAAACTGGAGGGGAAAAGGAATTCCAGCGGCTTGCTCAAATAAAAGCTGTTAGTATAATTGAAAGGGCGATTGCCGAATTGGATGTATATGTTCAGTGTACGCAGGGTTCATTTCTTCCAGATTGCCTGGGCGCCCAAACTCTGTGGAACAAGACAGCATGGGAAGGTGGTGCCCCCTCCCCCGAGGCTTGCATCCACGTGCTAGGGTGTCGACCCACCACAGAGCGCAAAGTCTGAGGTGACGCGGTGAAATGGGCCTGCTGCTAGCCGACAACGAGCAAATTAAATTTCTTAGGTTTGTCCGTACAGAACAAACCCCTGGTGTTGTTCTGTATGAACCAAAGATGGGGATGTGGAAAACTGAATTGTTAATTGAATTTATTAATTTTTTGAGAGGGTAAAGGCCCAAATAGCTTCAGTTAGTGCTTTGACAAGAATTTAATAAATATATGCTGTGAAAAGCCAGAGAAGCAGAATACCACTTTTTCCTCTGTAGTCGTAAACCTGGTAAAACCGTATCTGCCTGCTAACCCATCTGCGGCCAGCAGCTATAAATCAAATACTCTTTCACTGGACGGGCCAATAAGCAAGCTCGATCAAACAGAGCGTTTTCATCAACTGTGTTTTGTAATTTTAAACCTTGCAAAGTTCCATCTGATATTTCTTTCCAACAAGCCGCCTTTCATTCAGTTAATTTCTTGTGTTCAACACGCCCTGGAGGGACATATATATTCGTAAATATGCGTATGTATAGTTAATTCTTGCCTGAAGACACGTGCTCCTGTGCTTGGCTTCCTCGCGTGAGTCTGATACTTGATTGAATAAAAACTGAAGCTTAAATTGAGTTTACCATTTGAAGCTGAAATTTGAAAAAAAATAATTTGAAGCTTAAATTGAACGAAAGCTTTTCTGTCCTGATAGTGGACCAAAACTGCCACAACATTGGAAAGTGAAGTACATTTTATAAGCAGAAGGGTTATGGAAAGTGAAGCAATGTCATAATTTATAGGTTAAATGGAAGGACAGTACATAGGTTTATGGAAAAGTTAAGTACATTTTATTAATCTATTGGTATCAGAAGTGAAATACATTTTATAATTCACTAGGTTTATGGAAGTGAAGTATATTTTATAATCTGTCGGGTTTGGGAAAGTGCAGGAATTTCAAAATTCTGTCGGGTCAATGTAATAGTGAAGTACATTTTATAATGTATTGTGGTTTATGGAGAGCAAAGTGCATTTTCTAATCTAAAGGGTTATGGAAAGTGAAGTACATTTTATAATCGATGGGTTTATGAGAAAGTTGAAATACATTTTCTATCTAAGGTTACGGGGAAAGTGAAGTACATTTTAAAATCTCAAAGGTTTATTTGCAAAGTGAAGAAATACATTTATAAATCTATCGTTACATGAAAGTGAAGGGAGATTATATAATCTATTCGAGTTATGGAAAGTGAAGTTACATTTATATCCATTTTGTTATGTGAAAGTGAAGTACATTATATAATTCATATTGTTATTGAAAGTTGAAGACATTTTATAATCTACAGTGTTAGGGGAAGTGAAGTACATTTAATAATCTACCTAGATGACCCGTAAACCCCATTTGGGCTTCAAACATTGTGACAGCGGTTGATAAAAAAAAAAAAATTCAAAAAAAAATAAAAATTACCCCGTTTGGGGTGACGGTCATCTCTGAAGCTTGTAGATGTGGATCTTCTGATCGGCCTAGAAGGGCTTTCGATGTCGTCTTGTCTTTTGGCTTCAACGTACAGACGAAAGCCCGGGAAGTAAAAAGGATAGAAAACCTCAGAAATCAAAACACATTTCTGAGAGTTTTATCCGGGAGATAATGTTGAAAATGTATTTTGATTTGGACAGCATTCATATCAATGTGTCTTCAAAAGGAAGAAACCGGACCTCAGAAATCAAACCGCATTTACTGAGTCATAAATGCGGCATGATAAATTTTGCACAATGGTATTCACAAGTATTACAGCATCGCGTGCACCTTGACATTGACTTCAATCAGTCTACAGTCATACCGTCCTGCATCACTTCATCGACCCCTACCATACATACCAAGTTTCATCAAGATCGGGCGCGAAATTTTTTGACCGTATCACACGAACGATTTTCCAACTGAAGACACGGACTCGAATAACCAGGACGAATTTCAAAAACCGGCCCGACCAGACTTTAGAGATTGTTCATATTATCAGAAATCGAAGGAATTTCGAAGATCGGGATCACAAACGGCGGAGAGATAGATTTGAAAATGGACATTTGCAACTTTGGAGTGACCTTGACGTTGACCTTGACCTTCAATCGGGTCAAAGGTCATACCGTCGTGCATCCCTCATCGACATCTACCCACAGTACCAAATCATCAAGGAAAATCGCAGAAAAAAAAATGGACGACGTAGTACGGACATCGAGACTGTTTTATTAGGTCATCTCTAACGAGATGACCTAAAAAGATAAGCTCCAGTGACTCTTCGCTGACGGTTGTTTACATTGAATCAAATATCCCGAAGAGTACTGATGAATCGGAATTTCGATGTTTAAAAAATTTTTTCGTTGCTCCGATTTGAACAAAAACTGATACTGCACAACGCAGGAGAATGGTGAGTAATGGTGGCCCTCAAAATTGTTTGCGCTATCTATGTACCGTTTTGGCTTGTATTCTGGAACATACATACATATATACAAGATGAGATTTTAGTAATTACTAGAACGACCGGAACCCGTCTGTGACAGCGGTTGATGCGAAAAAAATCATTTCAAGAAAAAAAAAACAAGATAGCTCCAGTGAACTATACCGCTGAGGTTGGTTGCATTGATCAAATAATCTCGATCTGTCTCTCTCGTGTCTCTCCTCTCTCCCGTCTGACAGCTGGTAACCCCAACCTGTATTAATTCAACAGCTGAGTGGGATTTGAACTCAGGACCCTCAGATCCAAAGCCCACCACCCCAACATTTAAGCCAACACCAGCATTATGGGTGCTGCCTGAGCAGTCTCCTTGGCTATTGGACACAATCCTGGACGGGTCTCCACTCTGCCACAGTATACCAGCAAGCTGGCATCATTTTGGCCAACCTCGGAACATACATACATAAGTTAAGCCCAAATTATTCATACCCTTACCAAATTTGGAGTATTTTGAATCGTGTTATTTGAGGAATGAGTTTCTTCTGGCTTAATTACATAGAATGTGAAACAGCTGAAAGAATCACTGCAAGAGATATTTCAAGAAATACTTGTTTCGGGGGTATTTACTGATAGATTTACAAAAAAATTAATGTCCAGAATTATTCATACCTTGCTAGATCAGTTCAAAGTCACATTCAGTAATCAATGGAAAAAGCCTCTGTTTGTGATTACAGCCTCCAAAACGGTTTTTAAAACTTGCTCACAAGGTTTTTGCATGTCTCTACAGGGATTTTGGCCCACTCCTCCTTCGCGAAGGTCTCCGGTCTTTGAGGTTGGAAGGCTTCCTTGCCATCACTCCGGTCTTGAGCTCCCTCCACAGATTTCCGATTGGGTTGAGGTCCGGACTTTGGCTTGGCCACTCCAGAACGTCTACATCATTATCCCGGAACCATTTCTTGACTGACTTGGGTGTGTTTTTGGTCGTTGCCCTGCTGATACGTCCAATGCTCCCCGAGGTGAAGTTCTCTGCGGACTGTTTGATGTTTTCTCTCAAGGATCTTGATGTACTGTGCTACTTTTTCATGATGCCATCCACTTGAGAGATTGCCGGCCCACTGGCTGAGAAACATCCCCAAAGCATTATGCTCCCGCCTCCATGCTGACGTGCGGGACTGTGTTTCTTCGGGTAGTATGTTCACCTTTCTTTCGCCAAACGAAAGCAACATCTCGTGCCCGAAAAGCTCCATTTTCGTCTCATCCGACCACAGAACTGAGGACCAAAAGCTTGATCTTTGTCCAGGTGAGCTTTCAAAGCTAGACGAGCCTTTCTGTGCCTGGTATGGGGATGGAGAGGCTTTCTGGTCGGCGTCCATGGAGGGACCCCCTTGTGCAACGTCCGCTGGAGTGTCTGCCTTGATATCTTGGTCCCAGACTCGCCAAGGTTGTTCAGAGAGCCTTAATAGTGATCGTGGATTGTTGTTGGCCTCTCGTCATACTTTTCTTGCCAGACGAGGCGACACCTTGGCTTCCGACCACGTCCTTCAATGTTTTTTACAGTGTGGAACTCCTTGGACTTCTAATTACACTTAATGGTGGCAACTGGCACTCGGAACTGCTTCGAAATAGCTTTGTAGCCTTTCCACTCCTTGTGAGCATTCACAATGCACAACCGAAATCCTCACTGACTTCTTCTTCTTCGCCATGCCTGACAATGACCTGAGAATGATTGCATCAGCTCCCCTTAATTTTTAGTCGAAAAGCAGAGTGTTTTCTATAACATTCCTCACTGTACATTTAATAGACCACATTTGTAATGCATTCAGATTGGATGCACACATCTTGGAATAATTGCATAACATTATAAAGAATCTTAGGAATATCAAAGCATGTGCATTACCACAAACATTGGCCTCAATTCTGAGACTTGGTATGGGTATGAATAATTTTGGACAGGCAAAAACAGAAATCTTAACATTCTATTGTTATGCTAATAATGTTGAGCCAAAATATATGTGGATTTGTACATGCCAACTAAATGTCCTTGGGTTCAGTGAAAGTTCCACCACTCCAGCTTGGAGGTATGAGATAAATGCAAAACTCTCAGATTTTTCATAGGGGTATGAATAATTTTGGGCTTAATTGTACATGCATACATCCATACAAGATGAGAGTTTAGTATTATAGATAATTATTATACTATTATAGATAACATTATGGGAAAGTGAAGTGCATTTTATCATTTGAAGGGTTGTGGGAAAGTGAAGTACATTTTATAATCTATAGGGTTAGGGGAAAGTGAAGTCCATCCAATGAAGTCACGCCCTCAATCCTCGATATAATCACGTCCTCCAACAGAGTCACATCGGATTAAATGCAGGCGCAGAACTCACAAAATTTTGCATCATAAAAACATGGTCACTGATAGATGAAATCCCTCAATTTTCGTTGTATGAATTAGCATTCACACAGAGCTCTCAAAACTGCAATCTACTCCTGACTCTAACCTTTTGGCTTTCGGTGTCAACACACCTTACGGTGCATTTGTGCCTTGTGCACATCTGCACATCTTCTCGAAACTTCGGCCTCATAGAAAAGTATAAACAAAATAAAAGCTGAAAAGGTTTTTTTTCAGGAGAATGGGAAATGGCAGGACGAAGGACCACGTTCAGACGGCAGTAAAGATAGGGGTCTTTGACACTTAAAGTAGTCAATGCATGGAATGATCTCCCTAGAAAGGTAGTGGCAGGAGAAACAGTAGATAGGTTTAAACTAGGATTGGATAGGTAACAAGAAGCATTGGGAAGAGAGGTACGTGGACATTTGGAGAACTGGTAAGTACTGTAGCTCGAGTATGGAAGAGTGATTGTGACGTCAGTGAGTGTGTCTCGACAAAAGGTGAATCTGCTGTCAGTGTTTGTTCATTCCTCACCCTCAGCCCCCATATCCTCACTAAATTAAATGGCATCCTGCTGACCGGTAGGTACAGGGACATCAGCAGGGTGCTACCTAGCGTGGTGTAGGTCCTACCCCACTGTTCTCCTGAAATCCCCACCGCTTCTTCCTCATTAAAAGTCATCATACAATATATAAATTCGAGAAGTGTATTTGTTTCACTTCTCTGCACTCCTGAACTGCTGGACAGAATGACTTGAGATCTGCTAGTTGTTATAGTTGGGGTGTGCACAGGATGGAAGAAACGAGTTGGAAACTGGAGGTTGTACTCGCAGGGTGTACAGGTAGGTTTTAGGGGGTGTAAAAAAAAAAATTCATCAACCTGGGAGGGTTCAGGGTGGGGAGAGCACCCGAACTCTCACTATGTAACTAGAGTTAAAAGAACACCTTACCCCACAGTCTTGAGAAAAAGGACATGGGAAGGATCTTTTAAACTCTTGCTTTGCATTGCCGAGCAAGATCTACATTTCCAAGGAGCCACAATTTTGTCTGAATCTTTTTCTTCCCAAACGCTGAGAGCACTTTGGGCAAATTAGATTGGTTGAAATAATGTAAAATTTTGTCCAAGTACCCACAACAAAACTGAAGGTTTTTGGAATTGCCAATAAGGTGATTTGTGTTCTACAGCATTCAAGTATATAATTCAATTTAAATAAAATAAATATTTAAAGGTAAATAAAGGGGGAAAAAAACTTTTACTTAAGTTTACCACCATTGATGCACCGTATTTTACACCACCCTATCCAAAATATTACGTAAGGTCTTTTTGCCTGTAATTTGTGTTCTTTATGACGTCCCTTTAAATATTAAGTTTCCTATTTGGAATGATTTTCAATTTTGTTTGACTGCCAGACAGAGTAAAAAAGATTCTCACTCTAAATCTGCACGATCAGGATGAAATTCCATACAATTTGCCAAATTCAGAGCCAAAGTTCAGCTGAGTTGCAGATTCCTGGTCCGATTTATGTTCAAAATCTCAAATTATATAGTTCCTCGATCAGAGACTGATGTCTGTAGACAGACAGAGTGAACCAATTACCCCTTTTAAGCACCAAGGGAGACAGACGTATGTCCCAAAAATTTAAAGTGGTGTATCTCTGATATTTTCCTTGAAATTTTAGATAACTTCAGGTTTGTACATTGGAAAACATTGTTGCTAACATTGTGGAAGAGAATTTATCGTTTCATAACTTTTTGTTGTTAATTTTAAAAGATTTTTCATCATGAATACTCTTTAATTTCAATTCATATTCGTGATGATGACAGCAAAACTAATAATAAAATCGGATTTGTATCTAAAAATTACTTCCAAGATACTTGTGGTCCTCAAAGGGTTAACCCCACTTTGCACTTCGCATGCATGGGGTAAATATATATCTTTGTAACGGCACCAGGTGGAAGCGGGTATTACACGTAATAATAAAATATGCCAAGGACATCACAAATGTGGGCAAATTAACCCATTTGTAAGGCTCGGTTCTTTGCTAATCAGTTTCCATCTCGAGCAGACGTTTAATCAACCAACTGGTAGATATCGTGCAAACTGATTCAAAACTACTTTGTGAGGGTTGTTGCACAGAAGACTGCACTGATTAGTCATACTGGTGAAGCCCCTCATAATTATTTTTTAAGGGAGCAAGGTGAATGCAACAGCATTGTAGATCTGACAGACTAATGAGGGAATGAACGAACAGGATATGAAGAGAGAGAGCGAGGAAGAAGAAGAAGGAGGAGGAGGAGATTGAGACCATACTATGTGCAGAGCGTTGGTGCTGCCGAAGCAGTCTCCTTGGCTATTGGGCACAATCCTGGACGGGTCGCCACTCCGACACAGGGTACCAGCAAGCTGGAACTCATTTTGCTGACGTCGTAGGATGACAGGCCGAGTTAACCCCACCTGGTATTAATTCAACATCTGGTGGGATTTGAACTCAGGACCCGAGGATCCCAAGCCCACCACCCTAACCATTAAGCCAACACCAGGCATTATGGTGCTGCCTGAGCAGCCTCCTTGGCTGTTGGACACAATCCTGGATGGTCTCCACTCCGCCACAGTATAACGCAAGCTGGCACTCATTTTGCCAACCTCGGAAGAATGGCAGGCAGAGTCGACCCCACCTGGTATTAATTCAACAGCCAAGTGGGTTTGAACTCAGGATCCTAGGATTCCAAGTCCACCACCCAAACCATGATGCCAACACCAGAGGGAGAGGAGGGGAAGGAGAGAAGGAGGGGGAAGGAGGGAAGGAGAGAAGGAGAGAAGGAGAGAAGGAGAGAAGGAGAGAAGGAGAGAAGGAGAGAAGAGAGAGGGAGAGAAGGAGAGAAGGAGAAGGAGAGAAGGAGAGAGGGAAAGAGGGAGAAGAGGGAGAGAGGGAGAGAGGGAGAGAGGAGAGAAGGAGAGAAGGAGAGGAGAAAAGGAGAGAGAGACAGAGAGAGAGACAGACACACAGACAGAGCAGAGAAGAGAGAGGTCATTTTCCCTATATCCCCATTCCGTGTGATGACGATTAAAATCCCTGATGTAAACCGCAGGGTGGTTATATTGGAGTAGGGCATGTGATACAGTATCCATATTTGCAACAGTGCAACTGCTTACCTTTGCTGTTGCATATAGCGTATTGTTGTCTCTGGTTTTGATGTTTCGAAGACTTTGTCTGATGGAAGTGGCGAGGCCATGTTTTGCTGCGCTAACAGAGGCCATGAGGTTGTAATCTGCAATCTTTTTCTTTGAGGCCTTTTTGTCGTCCTTGCTTCAAATTTCCTAGAGTATGGCTTCGTCACCATTGTAGCCCTTCAGGATATTGGTGAGGATCTCGCACTTAGGAAATGTCAGCCCTTCAACATTGAGTTGGAGGATGTGGAGTGAGGGACCCACTGGTATTGTTGAGGTCCATGGTTTTTGGCCCTGAAAAGGGTCATTTTTAGTACTACGCAACCTCAGGCCCCATTGCTGGGTTTACCCTGAGTGCGTTGGTGGTATTGACCACCACATAAAGTGGCCACTGACCTATAAAGAGTATGGTATGTCAAATCAAATCCAACTAGAACGGCACTGCACCTATAAAGAGTATGGTATGTCAAATCAAATCCAACTAGAACGGCACTCAGTAGAGCGGATACCTCCCTCCGCCAGGCTGAACAGTTTATGTTTTGTATTCCACTGATATGCCAGAACTGAATCCGGATCTGGACCGGAATGAAAATCGAATCGGCTCGTTCTCGTCACCTAACCAATTAATGCATCTAGTTTTGTCATAACTAGTCAACTTTTTGAAATATCATGCTATATATGGTTTTTGGTCTCATCTCTCAATGGTGAAGGATCACTTAAAAAACACAAATTATCCAATCCGGATCTTCACCAAAATCTAATCAATTCATTCTTATCTCCCATCCAACCTGTCCAAGTTTCGTCTGAATCCAGCCACAAGTTTTTGAGAGATCCTGTTCACAGCCAAACAGACAGACAAGACAAGGGTAAAAACATAACCTCCGCCCACCTTCGGTGGTGGAGGTAATCAGTCAACAAAGACATTAATGGTGTAAAATTACATAACTAACAATACATTGTAGCGTTATGACAATGCAGTAAATATACCTCTGATGTCACAATTCAAAAAGAGTCACCAACGATGTCATTGTGGAATGAGCTGGTACTCGGCCCATCTTTCACTTTTGGTGCCGATCACCGACGCTGGGCTGGACACATACCCAGAGTGCGGAATTCCCAAAACCCAAAACAGGTCATGCTTCGCAAAATAAAATAATAAAATTATCACTGTGGTATTATATTGGACACAAGCCAAACCTGCGCTCCGCGCGAAGTTTCGAAAGTGAGGGTTCGTTAGGACGTCAATATATCACAGTGTTCACAATGTGATTTATCGAATTTCTTTATATACAATGTTTATTGTGACTTTTTTGTGTCAAATTCACCTTCTGAGGTAGTCAGCATGTGCAGAAGAGGGTTTTACATTGCAGACACTGTTTTCTCAGAGTGGCATTACGCCTCTCAGCGGTGATGGTCTGTCGACGACAGACGTAATGACGTCAGCGAATGACCGATGATGTCATGACGTCATTACGCCTCTCAGCGGTGACGTCACACGTCGTCATGCAAACGAATGTAAAAATTAGAAAATCGCCAAAAATTCCCAAACCTGTCCATCTGGCGCGATCTCACATAGCCTATGCTGTTCATTAGACCACAGAGCACCCGCATGCCGAAAGTGGCGACAATCCGTCCGTCAGTTTCGGAGGAGATACGTCAAATTACGCGCAGACGTTAACAGAAATAATATATAGGATAGTCTCACGATCACATTGCCATTGTTGTTTTCTTCCAAGACCTGTGGGGCTGGGGCCAACTAGCTTCATACAAACGCTGAAGAAAAGTGTGCTGTGAAGATTCAATGTTGATAGACAAGTAGAAGGGGAGAGGGGCAGGCAAAGTCTCAGATAATTCAAAACTGACACCGGCTGTTCTGTACTTATTGAGGGAGACAATGTCGTGCTCAAAATGGTCTCATTCACGAATGAAACTGCAGAAGGCGATGCTCGTGCACAAACTACTGTGCATTAAATTTCCTGGTATTTAACTGTTACCACGACAGTGACCAGGTAAGAAGAAATGTTTTCACAAGCCAAAAACAAAACAAAACCATCTGCAATGGAAACGTGACGCATATCCAAACTATCACTGCAATCAATATGGGCTTTCTGAACAGACACGTTTGTGCATTTAACCTGCAAGATAATGGAAAACATTTCAACAGAGATCGTTCCTAGCTCCTAACAAATGGTTCAGGAATCTCTGGTGAAAACAACCACATTATTACGATTTTCAAAAAGGCCAAAATACAATTATTATTATTTTTTTTTTAATGTATTCTTGTTATGTCAGAGAAATGGAGCCTGTTTTAACATCCCCATCAAAGCAAATAGCTTGTGATGCTGCAATCCCAGATCTAAATCCCATGCATAGTATTGACTTGTCCATTGTCTGTAATCTTGCATGTCCTTGTATGTCCTGCATGTACTGTATGTAGTCTTGGATCACTGTCAGGAAAAAAAAGATCATTCGGTGTGTGGGAGGGCAAGACGAGGTGCGAATGCATTATTCTCATGCCCAATGCGAAACACCCGACAGGTACGGATGCGTCAAGGCAAGAGCACATGACCACTGGATTTACAGCTCTATAAAATCATCAAATGTGGCATGGGACATGAGATTGTGCACAAAAATTCACAGAAATGTCGACAGTTGTGGCAACAATCTTTTACAATAAGCGGTCTTTGGGTCAAAAAAGAAATGATATTGGATTGAGTGCAAGATCTACCACCTTGCCTTTGCCTCATGAAGAGCCTTCCTGGTCTGAGCACAATGGCAGCCTCATGAGGCTCCACAAATGGAATGTTCCCAACAGGCAATCGGATATTCGTGGCAGCCTATTGGCCGCAATGCGTTTAAAAAAAACACGAGAACACACAAGACAACATCCAAGCAATAAATATATTTATAAATAGTGTCAATGTACAAGAGGATTGAAGAAGAAAAAATAACAAACAGGAAAAGGAGGAAAAATCCTGGGTTATGGGGTTTATTCCAAAAGGGCGTGTAATCCCGTAAAGAGCTGGGGAAACATTGGAGGTTTAAACCCGACAGCATAAAATATCAAAAAAAAAATTAAAATTTATTCAAACATCGTGGCTTGTGAAGATTACACAAAAAAGAATACCGAAAAGAAACAAAACAAAATAAAAGCAGTACAAAAGTTATAATCTCACCTAAACTCTTCACATTACAAAAATTGTTATTTTACAACAGATGTATCCCCCAAAACTAGAATAAACATCTAAAGCTACAAGTTTACAAAACCAGAGAAGGAGATAGAACGTTTGCACATGGCCAGGTCTCCATCTCCTTGGGTTTCAACTGAGAGAAAGTGAGCAAGGAAAGGAGGGCTCCCTCCCCCAAACAACCGCGACTTTCATTCCCTCTCCCAACACTAACCAAACAGATTTCATGGTTGGTGAATAATTGATTGTTAATTACAAAAGCATTATTTCTCAAAGCCAGCTATTTGCGGTGCAAAACCCAGCTCTCCCTACACCACTGGAAAGCGAGGGATTAACGGAGGGTGAGGGCAAGTGGGAGTGGGACAGAGCGAGATATTTTGAAGGAGGGGAAGCAAAAAGGGAGAGGAAGTTGATAAGTTTATTAGGGACTAAAAAATAATTTTGAGATCTTGGATTATCGGATCTAAGGTAAATTTACTTCTCGATATTTATTGAAAACAGTCCAGAGAAGGGTGGATGGAGAAGTAGGAGGACAGGACAGGGAGAGTGCCGTAGACGTCAGATCTACCCTGTGCTCTCCTTCTCTCCCGTCCAGTTCCTTTGTTCTATCGCCATCCTCGTCAAAACAAAAAACTTGCATAGATCGGGTTAGGTCCAAAAGTCATTCCACACCAGGTATGAGCAGCCTACAATCACTCCTGAGATTACACCCAAACAATTGGTCACCCCTTCCCCCTCCACTCCACAAAGTAGAGCAAGTTCAGGGTGTGAAGAGAAAAAGGGGTGTGTTGAGTTGGAGGCTGGGGGGAAGGCGAGGGACAGAAAAGCCCACCCCTTCCACTCCAACTCCAGGCACCCGCCCTGCAGTGATACCCTCTTCCCCTCATGTTCTGATCTGTTATGAGAGGGCTGTGCCTGGAGGAGTTGCCTGTTGGGAAAGACAGGAAGAGATGTTGAAAATAGCACAAAATTAAGTTGGTAAAACCACAAAGGATTACAGTGTCAATGTTTTTTCACGAAGTTACACCCACACAACTTACACACCAAATGGTGATAAAAGATAAAAACGTTCCCCAATCTTCCATGCCATGTCATAATCTCATTTGTTATCTCCACTGAATTCCTACATACTCAACTTTTATTCCATGTCCTCCACAATTATTTTCTTCATTTCAATTTACCATACAACCCCTCCCCTATTCCCATTTCCTCATCTATATATCATGGAGCTATGGCGTGTGTGTGTGTGTGTGTGTGTGTGTGTGTGTGTGTGTGTGTGTGTGTGTGTGTGTGTGTGTGTGTGTGTGTGTGTGTGTACACAAGGTATGAAATAAAAGCATGTCTGCATGTACTGTATGTATCATCGACTCCTCCAAGAGGACTTGACCTGAACTTTCAAGCTTTAACTTTCAGGGATTAATGAGGGCACCTTATAGTTCTGCCTGTGCAAGTTTCATTTGATTCAATCAAGTTTTGCATATAAAGGTATATAACCAAGGTATATAATCAAGGTATGTTTTGTATCCAAGGTATATAACCATGATGTACTGCTATTATACTAGTGGGGTATGCTTACTAGGGATACAACTTTTTTGCAACTCCATAGTCCTGTATCATATTCTGATGAGCTCTAGAAACAATGAAAATCAATGTTTTTTTTGTATTTGTTCAAAAAAGTTCACCCATGACTAACTTTGAAATTTGCATGACTTGCATGACCTTAATGCTCGCTCACAGCATTGATTGCTTCTGCTTGATGTTTAGTTTTGATTGCTCTTGTTTCCAGTGATTTGTCAAGGATTTCAAAGCAGTCTTGCAGGGTAGTAAGGCTTTTTTAAAGTTAAATAAATAATTAAACAGGGTTCTAGTTTTTGGACTGAGTATAAAAATGCAAATGCAACTGAGTAAAAAAATTTCAAAGTTAGTCATGGGTGAACTTTTTGAACAAATACAAAAAAAACATTGATTTTCATTGTTTTCTAGCAAAAGCTCATCAGAATATGATACAGGACTATGGAGTTGCAAAAAAGTTGTATCCCTAATGCTTACACATTGTAAGCAATAACAAACCGTGCTTCACATGTAGGTACATAATAAACAGCAGCAGTTGCAGCATGACCTTCCATTGTGACCATTGTTTTGGGTCGCTCACCCGCAATAAGTATAACAAGGCTGCACTTATTTTCGGATATTTTAATTTACAGACGCTTTCTGACGGTTCTGTGATTTTTACCAGTGTATCGGCTTTGATGTCCATTGGGACGCAGAATTTCAGCTTTCTGCATCATCTGGAAGGTTCCAAATATTAATATCAGTCGGTCAGTGGGTCAGTCAGTCAGTCAGTCAGTCAGTGAGTGAGTGGTTGGAATGAGCTTAATATTATACATCGCAAATACCACCCCGTCGCTTCGCTGATGGAATGTTGAGGGGTGGGGGGGGAGAGGGACGGGTGGGGGAGAGAGAGGAAGGAGAGTGAGGAAGTGGAGGGGGAAAGAAAGAGGAGGAGGGGGAGCGGGGAGGGTGGGAGCAAGGAGGGAGGGAGAGAGAGAGAATGGTGGGGGGGTAGAGAAGGCGAGATGCGGTTCAGCGTTAATTACGATTCATCCATCACATCAAAATGCTTCTGCATAGAATACCATTGATGATGAAACAAAATAATGTCTGAAATCCATTTTATACCGGTCATGCTATAAATCCCGCCTGGAGACAAACACCACCTGGGCACGTCCGGAGCCAAGCTGTCCGCAGATGGCACTGCTCGGACATGTCTGGAGATAAACACCCGAACGCGTCCTGAGACAAACACCGCCGGACGTGTTTGAAGATAAGTTGTCGGGAGACAAACTCGCTCGGACACGTCCGAGACAAACACACCACCCGGACACATCCAGAGACAAAACCGCCGGACACATCCGGGGACAAACACCGCCCGACAAGTCCGGATAAAAACACCATCCGCCACATTTGGAGACAAACACAGACACATCCGGAGTAGAACACCCACTGTCCGGAAACAAACAAACTGCCGGGCACATCCAGGGAGAGAGGGAGAGAGAGAGAAGAGAGAGAGAGGAGAGAAGAAGAGAGAGAGAAGAGAGAGAGAGAGAGAGGAGAGAGAGAGAGAGAGAAGAGCAGAAAGAAGGTGTGGGGAAGAGAGTTAGCAAAGAAAATGTTATGCTTGATGAACACAAACATGACATTACCTACACACACACACACACACACACACACACACACCACACAACACACACACACACACACACACGCACGCACACACACGAACACACACAATGCATGATTAAGGCAGTAGTCAGTTGCCTATACACTGCCCAAATAAGGGTATGTTTCAGAAGAACGTGTTCCACGGATGGAATAAGAATGCCCGTAGGGTGGGTTCTCTGCTCGTGTACATAATACCCTGACCTAAAAATCAGATGCAACACAAAAGATAAAATATGACGAATGCTCTCATTCTAAAATTTGAATGTAATCTAGCAATCCTTACCCTTTGCCTCTTTTTTATTTTTTCTTTCATTCACAGTTGATTTGTGAGTGAGAAAAAGAGAATAGTAAAATAATCTCCAAATATCACCCAGCACACTGTTGAGATCTATCAGTAGATGATAAATGGGGCTTCTGGGACGCCCATTCAAATGAATGGGGGAAAAGGGAAA
>CM068954.1:62869310-62886646 GCA_035128595.1 Eptatretus atami
GGGATAGGGTCGATTGCCAATTTCAATTTACCTAAATACCTACGTCGTCCAAACTACCGGGGAAATTCACCCTCGGCGGAGCTCGAGCGGAACGAGCGTTAGCGTGCTCGAACTGCGTAAACCGAGCGGATGGTTACGAGGTCCGTCGGTCCAAATGCACAATTTGCCGCTTTCAAATTTCCCCCACACGCACCGTGCTAACCAATAAAGAAAACACAGAAACGAGCTGAAACATTAAACAGGGGATTTATTTATAATGGGGGGGGGGAGGAACACACAAATAGCAGAGTTAAACCGACTTAAAGAAATGCAAGTATGTACAAGGCACTTAAACAATTCCTACTTACAGACGGGCCACAGACACACACACGCACACACAAATACCAAAAAGAGTGATGGCCGCGGCCTTTATTGAGGTCCCCAGCTCGAGGGAAGATGAGCTGGAAACCAGAGTATCTCGGACCTTCCCGCCTCGTGGCGGTTCTCGATGATCCGGTTAGGCGGGACTCAAACCCGCAACACGATGCAATGACGGACGCCAGCCGGCCGAAGGTGGACCGGACAGGACGCCGGCAGGCAAGACGAGACGACCAGGTGACGAGACCTTCACGTTCCAGCCAGAACGCCCCAAACACTTGAACTGGCCAACGCTCCTGCCACGAGCACACCGTCTCTCCCCTCGCTGGTCCAGACAACCACACTTTCTCCTCAGGCGGGAGGGGCCTCTTTCCCTCACCACTCGCCTCCTTATTGACGGTTGCATCGGATTCGCTCATCGCCCCCGTGATTGGCCGAAAGGGGCACCAAGTCCGCTGGACCGGGGGGGGGGGGGCGGCGGCCGTTGCGGCGGACGCCCTCAAACAAGGAGAGTAACATTGTCCTGCGTGGGCTGCGCTTATTGGCCGACCGACGGCAACCTCGCTCGCATCCCCGGATTGGGCGAGAGAGACGTCGGGTCCTGTTGAACTCCGCCCACGTACGTGCTGACACGCACGCGTGCAACGGTGCCGGTGGAGGATGGTGGAAGGAAGCGAAGGCAGGTGTCGTCGTTAAAAATTGTTGTTGTGTTGATATAAAAATGTAAAAGAAAACCCTGACTCTCAAAATAACTTCGCAGCGCATGCAAACTTTATTCCCATTAGACATAGGGGCGGAACCCTAACTATAAACACGTACTTACCGATATAATGTTCTATAAGGACCTGAATGCTGAGTGCAGTAAGCTTCCAAATTCGTAACAATACTACTGAAGGCGTTTTGGGATAAAGTTCTTTAAAAGGAAAATGTTATGTTGGAAACATAACATGTGAGATGTGTTAAAGGAATGTTGCTAATTTCAAGAAGAAATTCATTTATGAGAGTACGGTAATCATGAAGCCAAAATGGAAATGATAGAAATCATTTAACAGATTACATACCTGCAAAAAGCATAATTTTCAGTTACTTCAATGTCCTTCACAGTAATTTACTGATATTGTGCAATAATCTTCTTCATGTGAATATTTGCTCACCGTGGCATCATTTCTTCAACTTCCAGAATTGACCTTGATACAGGTGCAGTTCCCGTTTGTTTTATCCCGCCCTCGCGAAGCGAAAGGAGGGGTTAAGCGATCAGTCCAGTACGTACACATCTGCATTTTGATATTCCCTTTTCTCGGGAACCGCTTGTCGGATTGACACGAAATTTTACCATAGGTGCGACTACTCATGTACAATGTTTGAATGATAATTATGACATCATAGGTCACATGGTTCGGCAGCCTTTTTTTTTTTAACTTCAAAAATCTTCTCCGAAACGGCTGGACATATCGAGGGGCAACTTCACACATGTTCCCCAAACCTTGGGGATACCAGGGTGTTCATGAATAATTGATAGTCACATGGTTTGGCAGCCATATTGGATTGAAGGAAAATGCCTAAAATTATCTTTCTTGAACCACTGCATCAATCAAAGTGAAACTTCAAAATTATGTCTAGTAGTGATGGGGAATATTGGTTCACGAGTCAGTAAGTGACCACATATTAGTTATGGTGTGTGTCTGTCTGTTTCCCGAGCATAGCTCCGGGGGTTTTGATCCGATCTTGATAAAATTAGGGTGCGAGGTTTGTATCATGATCTAGTTGTGTTTTCCGGAGAATGGGCTGCGCGCCCATTATGGGCGGAGCCACACCCAAAAAACATGTGTTTTTAGGGGGTAGCCGGTTTCAAGTTACATCTTCTCCGAGGGGGTTTGTCGAATCTGGCAGGGGTTTCGGTATTTGGTTAGCCCAATGGGACCTGCATAGCCCCACGGAGCTCGATTTTTCATTTTCGCCCCAAGTCGTCACGAACTTAGAAAATGTCAAAAAAAACAATAAATTGGGCATCGAGCTCCTAGGTTTTCAACTGTTTCGAAGGAAAGTTGGTATGCAAGTAGTGCTCTTCGAGTAACTACAACTTTCATCATTTACGTTTTTCCCGTTCCCGCCAGTTGCCCGTGGCGTCCCTCGAAGGTCAAAAAATAAAAAAGGCGAACCTTATACATTGCTCGTGAACCATTGCCGTCTCCAGACTTGTTTGTTTTAAATTTCAACCTGATCGGATGCATTCTGGCAGCACAGAAATATTAATTTGTTGAATCTGTGTTCTTTTTTATTTTAATTTTTTTGAATAAGGCTCACTTGGCTGTGCCTGGATGGGTCTGAGAGTAGAGGAGTGGCAGCTGAAACCTGAGTCCTACCAGGTTCCTCCTGATGACTTCATCTTTGCTTTTTGCTTGTTCAGGTTCCTTCTGATGACTCCAATGCAGCACACCTATTGTACTTGGTCTTCCATTTGATTTGAATTTAATTTTCTTCATATCAAATTTGCTGCCAGAAGAATTGGCTCACACCAAGTCCTTCTCAAGACTGTGTGAGCTAATATTCTTTGAATACCATCAAGTTTTTAATTTCTTTTTTATTAAGGGCATCTAAGGCTCATAGTAGGGGACACACGCACACACACACACACACACACACACACACACACAACAACACAGGCCTGTTAGATGAGACACAAAGCCACTGAGCTTGCAGGGAGTCCCATTACTTCCTGGGGGGCACTCTGGTTGCCGGCGACACCATAACAATGGTGCCGCCTTTCTCACCACATTCAGCGGGGCATTTTGCAAGCATGATGGGCTGAATGAGGAGGAATTTCCTCCTCCCATGGATGCCAACCTATGGGGATTGTCCTGCTCTTATCCTTTTCAATGCTGAATATCAATCAAGGAAGCAGCACGTACCATTTTCAAAGTCTTAAATTGGTATGACAAGGCCTGGGATTGAACCGCCGACCTCCCAGACTTGGAGCAGATGCTCTAATCATTCGACCACCGAGTCTTACATTTGAGCCCCCGAATCAGGAATTCAACGACTGGATCTTTGAGCAAATTCAATCATCAGGAATTCAAGCAAATATAAATTTCAAATGGAAACTGAAATCGAGTTTTTATTTTAGAAATAACTAGAAGACACTCTTCAACATCGCGACGTTGACAGATATGCCTCCACCCAAATTATTACATCATCATACAAACTTGTACCAAGTTTGATTTAAATCCCTGAACCCAGATTCAAAAAATTAATAAATATGGCTGCCAGATCATGCATCCGATCAGGTTGAAATTTAAAACATATCTTCCCCATCAGTACTAGATCATAATTGTGAAGTTTCACATCGTTCGATGAAGCGGTTCAAGAGGAATTTTGAAAAAAATGATTTTCGTTCAATCCAATGTGGCAGGCAGACCATGTGACCTATCAATTATTCTTGAACACCCTGGTATCCCCAAGGCTTGGGGAACATGTGTGTGATGTTTCCCCTCGAACGTCCAGGCGTTATGGAGAAGAAGGCTTTTAAAGGTTTATACTTTAAAAAAAAAACATGCCTGCCAAACTATGTTACCTATGATGTCATAGTGGATAACTTTTTGTTCCTCATGGATAGGCAATCATACCTGTAAAGTTTTGCCTCGACATGTTCAACTGTTTCAGAGAAGATGACTTTTGAAGGCTTTTATGTTAAAAAAATATATATATATATACAGTATATGGCTGTCGAACCACTTGACTGACGTCATCAACTCCATCCCCCACCCCCTCCATCCCCCGGGCAGTGCCAAGTACGCCCTGCTAGTACATGAATAAATAAATAACACATGCAACACAACGCATACCAAAAATATAAAACCAGGCTTTAACTGCAGCTTGAACTTACCTGGTGTGTGCGGCTGCCAGGCACCTTCATGTACAGCTGCACTGTGTTCATGCCTAAGATCGTATGTCCGACATGGCTCAGCGATATTTCCAGCAGAGACAATCCGAAGGAAACTGGGAGTTTAGTCAGCTCATGGAGCTGTGTTTTCCACCTGGTGGAATGTTCGAGTTAGCTTGTAAAAAGTGAATGGAAAAAGCCACGTGTTCAAGCAAGTTTGTCTCCACCATGGTAATCCAAGCCTCAATAAACCAAGGAAAAGTGATGTGAGGATTATGAAAAAAAAAAAATTTCAGCAAATAGGAAAAGATAAAAGTCAAGTTCTTACTTTCTTCATCAGAAAGATCAATGTTCGTTCCAAACTTGATGGTTTTAAAGGGGCCTCTTTGTCTCCTCTTCAAACAACTGCAAAACACACAGCATGGGAATGAGTAAATAATCAAGGAATGTGCGTAAGATGCAAGGGAATTATGTTGATTTTGGCCCAAACATTTAAGATGGGGTGGTTGTGGGGTGGGTGGAGTCCGGGAGTAAAAGTTACCTCACCTTTCTGACGAGTTTGAATCGCTGTCTGAAAGGTCTCTCTGAAGGCTGTTCTTCTTTTCGCTCTCCTCCTGCTCAGAAGCAATACCATACATGGAAGTAAAAGAGAATATTAGATTCTAGATTCCTAATCAGCTCATATCAAGCTAAAATCCATACTTTTCTGATGAATCTCTTTCAAAAAGTGCTTTGTCCAGCCAGGCCTTGTATTTTTAAGACTTACCCTCAGAGACTCCTGGAATGATGCTGCCTGGTACTGTGCATACTTTGCAATTGTCGTATACGAGCGACTGCTTTCACATCGCCAAACCTGGAATCACACAATTAAATTTGTACAAGGATGGAGAGGGTGGTGAAGTCTAGTACAAGGGTGGGAGAATTGCTGAGCATGAAAAAGTACGAAAATGAGAAGACGAAGGAGTGGCAAACCTTCTGTGTACACATGGTATCCCAGTTCTCATGCGCCGTTGCATTAGCTGAGTGCGGACCTCAAGTACGTGATCCGAATTTGCTTCAACCAAGGATTTGGTGGAAAAGAGACCAAGGTCTGTAGATAAAGCAAACAGACTCTCGTGTTTATGGCTGCATTGTGACATATTATTGTTAAAATTTTTTTTTAACCATATTTTATTCCCTTCAATCTTCTCTTTATCTCGGACCTTCCCGCCTCGTGCGGTTCTCGATGATCCGGTTAGGCGGGACTCAAACCCGCAACACGATGCAATGACGGACGCCAGCCGGCACGAAGGTGGACCGGACAGAACGCCGGCAGGCAAGACGAGACGACCAGGTGACGAGACCTTCACGTTCCAGCCAGAACGCCCCAAACACTTGAACTGGCCAACGCTCCTGCCACGAGCACACCGTCTCTCCCCTCGCTGGTCCAGACAACCACATCTGCCCTCGTGTCCAGACAACCACACTTTCTCCTCAGGCGGGAGGGGCCTCTTTCCCTACCACTCCTCCTTATTCGACGGTTGCACTGCGCGATTCGCTCATCGCCCCCGTGATTGGCCGAAAGGGGCACCAAGTCCGCGGACCGGGGGGGGGGGGGGGCGGCCGTTGCGGCGGACGCCCCTCAACAAGAGAGAGTAACATTGTCCTGCGTGGGCTGCGCTTATTGGCCGACCGACGGCAACCTCGCTCGCATCCCCGGATTGGGCGAGAGAGACGTCGGTCCTTGTAACTCTGCCCACGTACGTGCTGACACGCACGCGTGCAACGGTGCGGTGGGGGTGGTGGAAGGAGCGAAGGCAGGTGTCGTCGTTAAAAAGTTGTTTGTTGTTGATATAAAAATGTAAAAGAAAACCCTGACTCTCAAAATAACTTCGCAGCGCATGCAAACTTAATTCCCATTAGACATAGGGACGGAACCCTAACTATAACACGTACTTACCGATATAACTGTTCTATAAGGACCTGAATGCTGAGTGCAGTAAGCTTCCAATTCGTAACAATACTACTGAAGGCGTTTTGGGATAAAGTTCTTTAAAAAGAAAATGTTATGTTGGAAACAATTAATGTGAAGATGTGTTAAAGGAATGTTGCTTATTTCAAGAAGAAATTCATTTATGAGAGTACGGTAATCATGAAGCCAAAATGGAATGATAGAAATCATTTAACAGATTACATACCTGCAAAAAGCATAATTTTCAGTTACTTCAATGTCCTTCACAGTAATTTACTGATATTGTGCAATAATCTTCTTCATGTGAATATTTGCTCACCGGGCATCATTTCTTCAACTTCCAGAATTGACCTTGATACAGGTGCAGTTCCCGTTGATTTTTATCCCGCCCTCGCGAAGCGAAAGGAGGGGTTAGCGATCAGTCCAGTACGTACATCTGCATTTTGATATTCCCTTTTCTCGGGAACCGCTTGTCGGATTGACACGAAATTTTCACCATAGGTGCGACTACTCATGTACAATGTTTGAATGATAATTATGACATCATAGGTCACATGGTTCGGCAGCCTTTTTTTTTTAACCTTCAAAAATTTCTCCGAAACGGCTGGACATATCGAGGGGCAACTTCACACATGTTCCCCAAACCTTGGGATACCAGGGTGTCTGAATATATATGAAGTCACATGGTTTTGCAGCCATATTGGATTGAAGCAAATGCCTAAAAATTATCTTTCTTGAACCACTGCATCAATCAAAGTGAAACTTCAAAATTATGATCTAGTAGTGATGGGGAATATTGGTTCACGAGTCAGTAAGTGACCACTATATTAGTTATGGGTGTGTGTCTGTCTGTCTATCCCGAGCATAGCTCCGAGGGTTTTGATCCGATCTTGATAAAATTAGGGTGCGAGTTTGTATCATGATCTAGTTGTGTTTTCCGGAGAATGGGCATGCTGCGCCCATTATGGGCGGAGCCACACCCAAAAAACATGTGTTTTTAGGGGGTAGCCGGTTTCAAGTTACATCTTCTCCGAGGGGGTTTGTCGAATCTGGCAGGGGTTTCGGTATTTGGTTAGCCCAATGGCACCTGCATAGCCCCACGGAGCTCGATTTTTCTTTTCGCGCCCAAGGTCACGAACTTTGAAAAATGTCAAAAAAACAATAAATTGGGCATCGAGCTCCTAGGATTTTCAACTGTTCGAAGGAAAGTTGGTATGCAAGTAGTGCTCTTCGAGTACTACAACTTTCATCATTTACGTTTTTCCCAGTCCAGCCAGTTTGCCGTGGCGTCCCTCGAAGGTCAAAAAATAAAAAAAGGCGAACCTTATACATTGCTCGTGAACCATTGCCGTCTCAGACTTGTTTGTTTTAAATTTCAACCTGATCGGATGCATGGTCTGGCAGCCAGAAATATTAATTTGTTGAATCTGTGTCTTTTTTATTTTAATTTTTTTGAATAAGGCTCACTTGGCTGTGCCTGGATGGGTCTGAGAGTAGAGGAGTGGCAGCTGAACCTGAGTCCTATCCAGGTTCCTCCTGATGACTCATCTTTGCTTTTGCTTGTTCAGGTTCCTTCTGATGACTCCAATGCAGCAACACCTATTGTACTTGTCTTCCATTTGATTTGAATTTATTTCTTCATATCAAATTTGCTGCCAGAAGAATTGGCTCACACCAAGTCCTTCTCAAGCTGTGTGAGCTAAGTATTCTTTGAATACCATCAAGTTTTAATTTCTTTTTTATTAAGGGCATCTAAGGCTCATAGTAGGGGACACACGCACACCACACAAACACACACACACAACACACACACACAACACACAAACAACAAACAGGCCTGTTAGATGAGACACAAAGCCACTGAGCTTGCAGGGAGTCCCATTACTTCCTGGCACTCTGGTTGCCGGCGACACCATACAATGTGCCGCCTTTCTCACCACATTCAGCGGGGCATTTTGCAAGCATGATGGGCTGATGAGGAGGAATTTCTCTCCCCATGGATGCCAACCTATGGGGATTGTCCATGCTCTTATCCTTTTCAATGCTGAATATCAATCAAGGAAGCAGCACGTACCATTTTCAAGTCTTAAATTGGTATGACAGCCTGGGATTGAACCGCCGACCTCCCAGACTTGGAGCAGATGCTCTAATCATTCGACCACCGAGTCTTACATTTGAGCCCCGAATCAGGAATTCAACGACTGGATCTTTGAGCAAATTCAATCATCAGGAATTCAAGCAAATATAAATTTCACAAATGGAAACTGAAATCGAGTTTTTATTTTAGAAATAACTAGAACGACACTCTTCAACATCGCGACGTTGACAGATATGCCTCCACCCAAATTATTACATCATCATACAAACTTGTACCAAGTTTGATTTAAATCCCTGAACCCAGATTCAAAAAATTGAATAAATATGGCTGCCAGATCATGCATCCATCAGGTTGAAATTTAAAACATATCTTCCCCATCAGTACTAGATCATAATTGTGAAGTTTCACATCGTTCGATGAAGCGGTTCAAGAGGAATTTTGAAAAAAATGATTTTCGTTCAATCCAATGTGGCAGGCAGACCATGTGAACCTATCAATTATTCTTGAACACCCTGGTATCCCAAGGCTTGGGGAACATGTGTGTGATGTTTCCCTCGAACTGTCCAGGCGTTATGAGAAGAAGGCTTTTAGGTTTATACTCTTAAAAAAAAAACATGCCTGCCAAACTATGTTACCTATGATGTCATAGGTGGATAACTTTTTGTTCCTCATGGATAGGCAATCATACCTGTAAAGTTTTGCCTGACATGTTCAACTGTTTCAGAGAAGATGACTTTTGAAGGCTTTTATGTTTAAAAAATATATATATATACAGTATATGGCTGTCGAACACTTGACTGACGTCATCAACTCCATCCCCCACCCCTCCATCCCCTGGCAGTGCCAAGTAGCCCTGCTAGTACATGAATAAATAAATAAACACTAGCAACACAACGCATACCAAAAATATAAAACCAGGACTTTAACTGCAGCTTGAACTTACCTGGTGTGCGGCTGCCAGGCACCTTCATGTACAGCTGCACTGTGTTCATGCTAAGATCGTATGTCCGACATGGCTCAGCATATTTCCAGCAGAGACAATCCGAAGGAAAGTCGGGAGTTTAGTCAGCTCATGGAGCTGTGTTTTCCACCTGGTGGAATGTCCGAGTAGCTTGTAAAAAGTGAATGAAAAAGCCACGTGTTCAAGCAAGTTTGTCTCCACCATGGTAATCCAAGCCTCAATAAACCAAGAAAAGTGATGTGAGGATTATGAAAAAAAAAATATTTCAGCAAATAAGAAAAGATAAAAGTCAAGTTCTTACTTTCTTTCATCAGAAAGATCAATGTTCGTTCCAAACTTGATGGTTTTAAAGGGGCCTCTTTGTCTCCTCTTCAAACAACTGCAAAACACACAGCATGGGAATGAGTAAATAATCAAGGAATGTGCGTAAGATGCAAGGGAATTATGTTGATTTTGGCCCAAACATTTAAGATGGGGTGGTTGTGGGGTGGGGTCGGACAGTAAAAGTTACCTCACCTTTCTTACGAGTTTGAATCGCTGTCTGAAAGGTCTCTCTGAAGGCTGTTCTTCTTTTCGCTCTCCTCCTGCTCAGAAGCAATACCATAACTGGAAGGTAAAAGAGAATATTAGATTCTAGATTCCTAATCAGCTCATATCAAGCTAAATCCATACTTTTCTGATGAATCTCTTTCAAAGTGCTTTGTCCAGCCAGGCCTTGTATTTAAAGACTTACCCTCAGAGACTCCTGGAATGATGCTGCCTGGTACTGTGCATACTTTGCAATTGTCGTATACGAGCGACTGCTTTCACATCGCCAAAACTGGATCACACAATTAAATTTGTACAAGGAATGGAGAGGGTGGTGAAGTCTAGTACAAGGGTGGGAGAATTGCTGAGCATGAAAAAGTACAAAGAAGAAACAAGGAGTGGCAAACCTTCTGTGTACACATGGTATCCCAGTTCTCATGCGCCGGTTGCATTAGCTGAGTGCGGACCTCAAGTACGTGATCCGAATTTGCTTCAACCAAGGATTTGGTGGAAAAGAGACCAAGGTCTGTAGATAAAGCAAACAGACTTCGTGTTTATGGCTGCATTGTGACATATTATTGTTAAATTTTTTTTTTTTACACATATTTTATTCCCTTCAGGGCTTCAAGTGGCTGCTCACCTCTAGAGGTCCTTCCCCACCCAGTCTCATGATCTTTTCTACCCTCATTAACCTTCCCCCAAGCTGATCGATTCCTTTCCAGGTCATTGTATTTTCACATTCTCATTCCACCAACATTTCTGCTTTTTGCTCCATTATCTCACCCCCACATTTGAGCTTGTAGCCTTTTCTATGTAAATGCTTTTCTATCTTCCTCTTTTTTGCAGACAGTATCTATGCTCATGAGGAGCTAGAACACAGAACAGATCTGGATGTAAAAAGAACAAACACCAACAACAAGGTTGAGGGACAAAATAGAGGGAGACTTGGAGAAATAAGGAATGTGGGAAGATGGGCTAAAGGAAGACACAGAGGGTGAACAAGATGGATACGGTTGCAAACGATCAATCACAGAAGTGAAGAAAAAAGTGGGATTGGAGAGGGTTAATGAAGGAAGTAAAAATAATAAATGAAGCAATAAGGCAGAATGAGTTCATGATTTTTTGGGAGTGAAAAAAATTAATTTTTTTGAAGTGAGAAGTACTAAGATAAAGTTGAGGAGCATGAAAAGAAACACTTAGGATAAAGAAATCGGAACGAGGCACGTGGCGTCACAGCAGACACGGAATTTGCACGCCCATTAGCTGAGGCCTTGGCGAGTAGGCCACTCACAGGACACTCATTCAACAAAACACAAGAAGGTACGGTTCAGAAAATGACGAAAACACAACCAGCAACACTGGAATGCAAAGATGACAGAGATACGACGGATCTGGTCCGGAAAAACTAGCTTTGGTAAACTGGAAGGAGGCACTACACAATCCTACAACCAATGCACTCAGACCCAGAACTCTTCTTGCTATGTTTGAGCTTGTATCCAATTTTTCACTCCCTGTGTCTTTCTCCTCCTCCCCTTACTCTCTCATTCTTTCCCTGACCCATCTTCTTCCAGTATCCACTGTAATGTCCCCCTAGCCTTCTATTGTGTGTTTTCTGACGTTCCACGGAGTTCTAGCTGTCCTGTTCTGTGTTCCAGCTCTTCCATGAGCCTAGACATTGTATACAATTTTTTTTAAAGAAAACGATACAAAAATCAAGAATTCCGTGAGCCACTCTTAGTCATTTGCTCGTGTTCTCCTTTCTCTACCTCGTTTGGCACAGTGAAGTCATGATGACCTCACACCAGGAAATTTCCACCTCGTCTGGATTTTGTTACGCACTGCATTTGTTCAAACAAACACCGAAACTGCTCACAATTTCATGCATTCTTATGTGCAACGTAAGTTGTGTAAATTATGCCCCAGATTATTTAAATTTCATGCAGAGTATTTTAAGATGTATTAATTGAAATGAAAACAAAGAGTTTGTCAACCATCACAATAAATAAATGGATGAATAAAATTAATACATTCATCCACATTCATTCTCTCAAATTGGAAGCCATAAAGTTAATGAGCTGTTTAAAATGACCGATTTCATGACATCTATTACTTTTTCCCAGTCAATGGTTTGTTCAGTGCTGTGGATTTGGCATACCAAGCTTGAGAGCACCAGCCAAGCCGGATGATAGTGACCGGGGTGTTGCGGTTTGTGCAGAACTGCTGTAGAGCAGGAGAGAAAGAATCTCGCTTATTCTCCAACTGTAGTAACAGAAGCATGCACGTGAGTAAGTCAAGATTGTATAAAGATGGATGAAAAGAAGAGAGTAAAAGAGAAAAAAGGGAGAGAAAAGGGAAGGCAATGAGATGATACAAAGAAAGGATTACCACCCTTCAACAAAAACTTACATATATCTGGGTACAAGAGGTTGCAGCTTGTCTGGAGAAGGGAGGATATGGTGGTTGTGGGGGTCGTGGAGGTGGCCGCCTATCTGCTAGTATGGTGTGAGACAGGCCATTTTTACTTACACTCCTGGCAGGGTGAGCAAACATACAGGAGAGAAAAGTGTTACTCAGTACAATTGGTTTGTAACTCTGACAAATACACAAATATATTAGAATTGCAATAGTAGAGCGCGTACCTCCGCCAGGCTGAACAGTTTACATTTTGGATGCCATGACAAGCCGGATCTGAATCCAGACATCAACCAAAATCTAATCACGCTTGTTTTGTCACCTACCCACTCACCCACCAAGTTTTTGTCATAATCCGTCCACAACGTTTTGAGATATCGTGCTATATATCATTTTTTGACCTCTCTCAATGGAAATAATCACTTACAAAACTATCACTATATATTACATTATCCGAACCGGATCTTCAACAAAATTGAATTAATTCGTTCTTGTCACACAAGCAAACTGTCCACCAAGGTCTTCCAAATTTGTCCATAAACTTTTTGAGATATTCTGCTCACAGGACAGAACAGACAGAGTGAAAACATAACCTCTGTCCACCTTCGAGAAAAAAACGTAAAAGCCTTTTAAGCTTTCAGAGTGACGACTGTGGAGAGCACAACAGCGGGTCATATTTTCACAGTAGGTCGTTCTGGTGCACGTGCGCAACAACAACCGCACAAAGGTGGATACGTTAAGACGGGGGAGGGCTCCATTCCCATTCTGAAACCCACATATGGAGATACACAACACGCACACACACAGTTTTACCGCACTACGTGCTTCAGCACTCGGCAGTCCCGTTCTGTGAGCTTGTGTGGCCTACCCCTTTGTGGCTGAGCTGTTGTTGCTCCTAGATGTTTCCACTTTACAATAACAGCACTTCGTTGACTGGCAGCTCTCAAAGCAAAAATTTGACAAACTGACTTGTTGGAAAGATGGCTCCTATGACGGTGCCACGTGAAAGTCAATGAGCTCTTCAGTACGGCCATTCTACTGCCAATGTTTGCCTCTGGAGATTGCATGGCTGTGTTCCTGATTTTATACACCTGTTAACAATGGGTGTGGCTGAAATAGCCAAATCCACTAATTAGAAGGGGTGTCCGCATACTTTTGGTCATGTAATCAATATATTACTAAAACGCTCATCTTGTATATATGCATGTATGTATGTTCCCGAAATACAGCCAAAAACGGTACACGACAGCGTAAAAAATTTCAGCCACCTTACTCACCATTCTCCTGCGGTGTTTGTATTCAAGTTTTGTTCAAATTGGGCAACGAAAAAATTATTAAAAAATCAATTCCCATTCAGTCAAGTACTCTTCGGGAGAATAATTTGATCAATGCAAAACACCTCAGTGGTATAGTTCGCTGGAGCTATCTTTTTTTATTTTTTGAAATGATTTTTTCTTATCAACCGCTGTCAACGGAAACCCAACCGGTTCACGGGTCGTCTTGTGTATCTTAAATTGTCCCTTTGTAATCTGTTGATGTGTTTCTTTTCGAAATCGTTCCGCAGCTCGGCAAACCAGCGAGCCCCCCTCCTGGGAAAGAAGGGAGGGGGCAGGGGTTTTCACAAGATAATCACTTTTGTCTGCTTTTTTACATGAGATTCACTTTTGTCCTTATTTTATGCTACGCTTGGGCGCCATTACAGTGCGTGAGAAACACTTGCACGGATATTTGCTCACTTTTACAGATATATCGCACAGTAGATTCGTCGATCCCATAATGATGTCCCACAGATGCTGCACTTTCACCTCCAGCCAACCATCAAACAACTCTATTTTTTTTCGCACGTCATTTCCCTTCTCTGCCTTTTGACACGACCACAATCACTTTTGTCCACCGTTTTGCTTTCCACATGACTAGTGCACAAGAAATACCAAAAGGCTCGTGGTGCGAGATAACCCAATAGCTCAGATTAAAAACCGCGATTGGTCGACATTAAGCACCGTGATAACTAAATCGGAACACAAACAGTGCCTCATATTTAAGCGTTTACTGTACTAAAGGCAACTGTGATATTAAATCGACTTTCACAGAAATTTGGATTATCAACCTGTATTGCATACTTCCAACTTCCCCAAATGTTTAATGGAAAATAGCACAATAAAAGTGAAAATAACACAAACTTTGGGGCAGATATGGACACAACACAGACACACATTTAAGACTCAAAGAACAAAAAAGGCAAAAAAAAATTACAACAATAAATAACTGCCGATTTAATTGCAGTAGAATCACTTCAAAAACCAGATATTCTAAGGCAATTTCCATACTTTATAAATCGACTAGCTTTGGTGACCAAATCAGTATATTTGAACAATTGCAGCTTTCATTTGAACTACATGGGAATTATTAAAACGAGCCTACCGACAGGTCCTCATATCTCAGCAGCACTCTATCGTATCGTGAGGGAATCAGAGGAGAGGAGATGGCGAGCCTCGGCCGGGATCACTCGAAGCACAATTTGCCTTTCGCCAGAAAGGCAACCCCTTGCAGCTGGGTGCAGACTGTTGGGCCACTCTTCTCTAGATGCAGGTGGACCATTGGTGGAGATACAATCTGCACCTTGCGGTGAGCGCAAACCAAGGCGGCATGGTTTGGGACGTGTGAGCATGGGCAACGTTGGTAGTGGTGGGGGTGGTGGGGGTGGTAAAAGAAGAGAGCTCCCTGTGTTTGTCCTGCTTCATGAGCGAGTCTTTGGAAGGGGGTGGAGAGCCTGGGGTGGGGCGGCTGAGGTAGGAGTTGGGTTTACCAACCAGGCCGAGCAGACAAGGGCGAGCACGTGGGTTTGGCCGTGCTCTCTGTGCACTCTTCTCTTCGACAAAGCCTGAGCAGCGACTCTGCAAGTGTTGCAGCACCTGAGGAAAAAAAAATAAGAAGGAGTGTCCAGGCTCTTGGGCAAAGGGGGGATTGAAGAGAATATATTTAAAAGCAAACAATTGGCAAAAGGAATGAGAGAAAAAAAAAAGAAAGAAAAAAAAAAGAATGTTTAATTTCCACCTCCCAGCACAAACAGCATCCTCCATATACCTGAGTGGAAGTGTTAGGGGGCTCTGAGGTAGTCTTGGTGGCCCCGGCCCCATAAGGCACGTGACCCGGCCGCCCAATCTCGGTAACTCCTTTTCACTTCCTGTTGTTACAGAAACCACCGTAGTGGTTGCACAGCTTGTCATTGTCCAGAGACTATGGCCTGCTCCGTGGACCACTGATGGTCCGCTGCAGAACCCGAAGTGGAACATGGGGACCATTGGTGAGGGGCCATGGAGAAGCCCAGGAGCTGAGTCCGGTGGGGTGAAGGGTTTGGGACTGTTGGTACTGTGGACTAATGGCTGCTGGAGCAGGTCCATTAGGAAGAGTTGCTTGCCTTGGCTGCTAAAAAAGGAGAAAGTATAAAAAAAGAAAAAGAAAACACTGTACATCCATGCACTTGAAAGGGTGTCCTCTATGTGTTGTGAAAAGGAGAGAGAAAAATAAAGAATAGGGAAACATGGGCAAATTATCAAAAAGAAAAAACCAAGAGAAGTGAAGGAAAAGGCAGCAAGTCTATAGCGGTGGGAATAAAAAATCTGACTGAGCTGCGCAAACACTGTTGCTCAAGTTCAGATAGAAAGCAACATGTATAAATATAAAATAGCTCATAATAATATATAAAGGATATAAAAAGAATTTACAAAAATGTATAATACATTCCTTTCGGATTACAAGCAATGGAATCATGGTGCCATAAAAAAAAAAAGGCTGAGAACATAACAAAGAATCCCAAACGTGAAGACAATAAATAAACCAAGGAAACGGAGGGTGGCTATTTAAACATGAAAACATAAAAAAGAATTGAGCATAGGATACGATACAGATGCTAGTTGTTAGCTTTACCTGAGCTTTTGAGGTGATAACATGGCTGATGAAGCCAGATCAGATGCTGCAGTGATTGCTGGGCAAGGGGATGGCTCCAAGAGTCTGAAACACAGGCTGCTGCAATAGAAACTGGATTAGAAGGCTGAATGGGTTTGGTGAAGCCAAAGTAACACAATTTTTAACCACAAAGCAACAACTAAGTTAGCATCATCACTTGCAGAGGGTGACTGCGTCGGCGTTTGGCTGGCTTCCCAGTTCCTCTCCTGGACCACAGGTACCACCGCATGTCTGCGTTCAATGCAGGATTGCTGCGCCCATCTGAATGGTGTGCTGAGAGTTTGGAAGGTTATGTCCCGTGTACCCTCCACCGTCCTGATGGCTTGTAGGCCTGGTGAACATTAGCACACCATAAGTATATAGAAGAGAAAGAAATTATTTTGTGCTAAATGGACTAACTACAAAATATAAAAAAATATTTACCACACACATAAACAATCCCACCAAAAAACCTATACAATTATCCACCGAAAGAAAACCAATGAATGATACCAAAAAAAACAAAAGCAAAAAGATGAAAATATGAGAAATAAGGAGAAAGGAAAGTGATAAGCAGAAAGTAAGAATTTTACAATTCCAACAGTTTGTGGTATGTATAGATACCTGTGCGGCAGGTGCGATGGTGTTCTGACGGGAAGTCAGCTCTGCGGGATGGTGTAGGCTCCAGGCCTCTTCATGCTGGGCAGAGACGGCTCGGCTTCCCTGAGGCTGCTCAAGCTGCGCCTAGCCATCATACTATGACTGTACGTAATTCAGAAACCATATTACTTGACAAGTTCTATTTAAATCCCCTTCAGCTATTCTCAACTACATTGACTCTCTAACCTCTTGATGCCAAATTTAATCAGTTCATCTTAACATCTTTACACATACTTGCATCAAGTTTGGTCAAAATCCAATCACTGATTCCAAGTTAGCATGGAAACAGAATTTTTCCTGAAATGACCTCTGACCTTTTTGACTCCAAAATCTAATCAGTTCATTTTGCATCACTTACATTCTTGTGCCAAGTTTGACTTGGATCCCTTCGCTGTTCTCAAGGTATCGTGGGAATGAAACTCTAGGAGGACGGACAACCCAAAAAACATGATGCCTCCACCGACTTCGTTTGTGAGGCAAAAAAAAATTTCGTTGAAAATGCTGGGAGAGTAAGAAATAGGATAAAAAAATCTCTCTCTCTTTT
>CM068954.1:62886671-62913501 GCA_035128595.1 Eptatretus atami
TCCACCATCCCACCCCAGTACGGCATGCACGAGGGTCTGATAGTCTATTACCCTCAGCCTTGGTCTGCTTCGTTTTGACACGCCTGATTGTGTTGATAGTTGAGCATACAGAGTCAAACTCGCAAAAAATGTCTTTCCCTCTTTGATTTTGTGGTTTGGGATTTGTTCACTGTAACTTCCTGCTGAAATGGACAAAAATCATGAATATACTCAGTGAAAATGGTTTATCCTGGAGCATAAGTTAAGAGATACTACCAAGTTTTCTAACACGAACAGAGATCGGAAATTTGGTCGGATAAATGTCCAGTCTCATATCAAGGATGCTCGAAAAGGGCAATCATCACTGAAAGGTTTTGAAGTACAAAATCAAACATATTGTTGTCCAACACGTTTCTGGCTGTGCAACCCCGAGTAATCTTTACCGCTCGCGTTGCTGACGTTCAGTCCACAAGGATGTGCTTTACCCACCTCACAACCAAGCAATTGTTATTTATGAGTTTAAGTGCCGAATGTTGAAGCACGGTACGTGGGCCGCACAACACCTAACATTTGGCTGATCGGAATCAACAAACACATCCCCTTGGCGATTCGAAGAAAGATTGTGAGCAGTTAGAAACAACCATTCGAGCATGTAGAAATATCAGCAACCACGGCCCACTTGTACTGCCTTCACCTGCCATTGCACAGCACCTGGGTTGCCACCCTATCTGTTGGCAGACCAGTTACAATGCAGATATGTTCAGATATTGAGCCTAGTTCGAGAGCTCGTTCATTTTACGTATGTTGAAGAACCTTCATCCTACCACTGATTCAATTACTATGCGTCAAAAGGAATTGTACGATCTCTGTGTCTCTTTCAGCATGAAAGATCAGGAAGTACGTAACAAATATGGTGAATGGACCTTAGGGAAACCCTCCCCCTCTCTCAGGATGTGGTTGCAAACGTTCCAATTCATCGCGAAGTCTGCTCCAGCCAATGGGAGCTCGAGGTGAAGATGATGAGCCGACCAATGGGCCGGTTATCGGATTAACCGTTGACGTCATTACGGGCTTGAACAATCAGCGTCTACCCTTATTGAGACCTGCGTATAAAAGCACACGTCTTCACTTCCTTCTCAACTTGCTCTTGCGATTTTTTCCCTTGAGAGTGCAGCACGAAAAGCTTCGGTTCACTATGTTGTGTTGTTTGTATCCACATATAATATACATATAATACATATATATATATTATATACATATACAAGGTGTGTTCAAAAATATCCAAACCTTATTTTTCGTGCGGTAAACAAATGAAGCTAGGGAGGCGTTGGTTTGGTGCACGTATGTAGGCGATCCTAATTTCGTAGCGTGAATATTTCCCCCCTCAGAGCTGTCAGTCGCGACAGACCGCCGATGAGTGAAAGTTGTAAGTGAGCGCCGTCGGATTTCCGTTTTTGACAAAAGACGGAAAAAACTTGAAACGCTATGCATCAAATTGTGTAAAGCTTGGCGTAATTCCCCAAGTGGAAACGATCCGCAAGATTCAACAGGCTTCGGGAACGAAGCAATGGGCACCACAACAGATAAAGAGTGGTTACAACCGCTTCAATGATGGCCGCACTCAGGGAAAGTGGAGCACGTTCTGGTAGGCCTCAACATCCCGAAGATGAGATCGTCATTGACCGATGTGAGGAACCCTGCTGATTGCAGGATCGGTTTCGAATCCACGATCAGAGGAACTTGCAGGACGAGGCGGAGCGTCAGCAGTTGATCCGTTCATTCCATTGTGACTGAGGATGTTGGGCTAAGGAGGAATCTCAGCGAAGTTCGTCGCCAAAAGCTGCTACGTCGACCAGAAGCAACTCCGCTGTGGAGATCGCAACAGACATTGCTGGGATGACTGTGAACCAGCGAAATCCCAACTTCTTGCAACACAGTGTCACTTGGCATGAACCACAGTGTTCCGTCATTTTGTCAAAAAAACAAAATCCGACGGCGCTCACTTACCTCCTCACTCATCGGCGGTCTGTCGGGCGACCTGACAGCTTCTGCAGGCGGGGAAAATATTCACAGCAATACGAATTAGGATCGCCTACATACGTGCACCAAACCACGCCTCCCTAGCTTCATTTGTTTACGCACGAAAAAGTAGGTGGATACTTTTTGAACACACCTCGTGTATATATATATATATATATATTATATATAATATTATTATTTATTCCAGATACTCCTAGGACGATGTCGGCTGATTTTCACGCAAGGCACAAATATTATTACTTGCTCGTCTTCAGTCTTCGTTTACTATCTCTGGACCTGATATAATATTGCTTGGGTAGTTCATCAGACCAACTTGTCTCTCTGTCAACATTTCCCAGGTATCTCTTCTTGGTGCACTCTTTCTTTGATCTCATCAACATAGTACAATCTTTGAGGGGAATTCCAACATCCAACTATTATCGCTATCCTGATTGATATGCCGCGCACCTGTTGATTCACCTCGTTGAGATACTTATTCTCTTCTAAAAGTCTGAATTGCTCCTTCTCTGTACCCTCTGAAATCAACATAGGAATGTACATTAATTTTCTCAAACTCTATGTGCAATGACTTGACATGCTGATTGTTGCTCTCCCATCCATTGTTTTTTTGCTTTGTTTTTTTTTTTGTCTAGTTATACAAACCAAACCAAGATTCATGGAAGAGCAAGAACAGACGAGAACATGAACTTAAAGCCTTAAAATATCCAATCTCAGCTTGTGATATTTGCGATCACCAGCTGACCCTCTACTTTCGACCATATAATATTTTGTTGTCACAATGGTTCTTGTATTCTGCACATTGCAAATCATGCAAAATCGATTTTCTTCTATTGCCACATCTTTTACCACAGTCCACTCACACCAGTTGAAGCAAGTGATGCTGTTGAAGCTTTGGTTTCATACTCTCATTTGTTGGAGACTTGGATTATTTATTGCAACTCAGTTATTCTGCCTTTCTTCAAGCCTTCAACTTATTCAGAATTAAACGGCCAGGCTGGTATTTCAAGCTTGTAAGTTTGATCACTTCATCTTAATCATCAAACACTTTCACAAGCTCCCAGTATGCAGCAGGTTATTAAAATATTGTTGATAACCTTTAAAGCAATACTGATCAATTTCTGCTGAATTTCCAACCGATCATACACAACATGGAGAACACAATGGTAAATAACAGAAATTCGTAGTCGTATCTCACACGAGGTTAAAGACTTAAGTGATCAAGCATTCTCATATATGTTTCATTCAGGAATCTGCTACCGTTTTAAAAAAAGGAACAAAACATGTATTTCACAGCCTCATCAATTACAGGTTAAAATCTCTCATTAAAAAAACTTCATCTTATTACTGTTGCTTTTTCTAATTTCTACTTTTCTTAAGTTCTCCTTATTTGTAAAGCACTTCAATATTTTGCACCTAATAAAAATGCACAATAGAAGAAAATGATTGAGTGATTAATGTTCCAGAGCCAGATCTACCAGTGTGAAGGAGTCGTTACACATGAGCCAGCTCTCAATGCGGTATTGCTCCAAGATGACAAACGAGTCGGAGAAGCTGACGCTTTAAGTGCACACGAGAGGCAGTGCACGGCATACGTACACGCGCCGTACTCTCACTGGACACATACAAAGGTCAAACACTCACCTAGTGGAGGAAGAAATGAGGGAGAAGCACATTCATATACATCAACAGAGCAGAAGCACCGTTTAAGGACTACTCAGAAATCAGCTTTGTATGGAGGAATATGTCAAGAAAAAGAAAAGAGACCAAACTAATAGAAGAACAAACAAACAAAAGACTGGCTCGAATGACCTTGAGGAGGATTTTTTTTTTTTTTTATATTTTGCTTGGGGAGGGGTCTGAGTTCATGGAGGAGATGAACTGTATCTGTTCACAACTAAACAAATGGTATTGGGGTGGGGGTGTATATACAGATGGAGGAGAAGAGTCACCGAAACGGAGTAACCATGACCAAAGGAACAGAAAGGGAACGAATAACATGTGTCGAAGGGATTGGATGTTTCTTGTTGAGTGCATGAGGTGGTGATGAGCAGCGGATTTGACAGTAATGAGTTAGGAAGACGAACGCACAGGGAGACAATTCCATAATTTGGAGACATAGGAAACTAATAAGAATGCAGGTGGCAACCAGTCTGGACGTTGGGAGGGTGAGCAGATGAGGGGTTTCTGGAGGATACGTGTGACCCGGATAGGTTCAAGAGGGCGAGATAGGAGAGGAAAGGAGGGCAAGGTCAGATGCAAGCTTGCATAAAATATATAGCCCACCAACTTGCCAACCAAAGGAAGTGACAGTCCTTGGGAATTGTCTTCCTGCGTCAAGATACATTGGTACAGAAGCCTTGTTTTTCACTACTCAAGAGGAGCAGCACGTGAAAGTGTAGTGCAGCCAGATTGGGAGTCAGACTCCATGGAGCTCAGTCGATGTGGCTCAGGATACCTTGGCTCTCCGGTGAATACCAGATGCGACTAGCCTTTGCTTCTTGCTTGGTGAAATGATCTCCATGAAGTTATGGCAGATATGAAGGCGTGGAGTTGTATGGACTACACCTCTTCAATGGCTGCCAGAGAAGTAGATGGATTGTTTGATTGCCATTCTTGTGGAGAGACGGTGGAAGAGTGTAGAACTTGTCTAAAGAGAACGTCATGGTCCAAGTAGCTGACCATCAGCTCATCTTGTCCGTTTCTGATGAAAGGGATCCAGCAGCAGCCATTAATAGTGAATGTATATCGTTTTACACAGGGTGGAGTCATCAGCAAATGTGAAAGTTGGTTTCCAAGAGAATAGACAAATCACCCATAATGTCAAAAATAATAGGTTCAAAGATGTGACAGCCTTGTGAAACACCAGCTTAAGAGAAGGTCATGGGAAAGGACACCATCAAGGGCCACCAGTTGTTTTCCGCTCATGTAGAGAAATCAGACAACACATGAGCGAGTGTCTCATTACCAAAAAACAAGGCAAATCTGAAATCAAGGCTGGATGCCAGACTCGAGGATATCCAGAGATGGCCGAACTCTTGCTTGTGGTTGAGGATATCCATTCACTGCTGTGTCAGAAGGAGTAAGACATCCAGGTGAAAGGCAGTCAGAAGCAAAGATGGTTGTCAGAGTATTAGCGAGTTAGAGAGATGGTTGCTGAGGTCTGCTGCAGTGATGCACTCCATTACTTTACTTATGATTTGGAGAAGGCTGATAAGTCTGTAGTTGAGGGGATCAATTTTGGAACCTGTTCTTTGGCTCGGAGTGATGTGTTGCAAATTCTAAGGAGGAGGAAGTTGCCTTAATAATGATCTGTGAAAAAGCAGGTCACTGAATTCAATCTGCAGCATCTCACCATCCTCCAAACTGGTGGGAGCTGGTCAGGTCTGTCTCCTCCATTACTTCCATTCTAAAGGTAGTGTTATGCTAGACTGTCAGGAAAAACAGAATTATTGAACTCTGTACTCAAAGGCTAACTGGCACGTTCTTGCACCCACCCTTTCCTTTCACAGAATGTTCACTTCAGCATGTAGACTCTCTTGCATCGTGGAGAAGCTTCTTACCCAGCTGACACTATCCACACTCCTCAGGAACTGTATTATTAATCTACCATTGCACTCTCTCCTAAATCTTCATAGGGCAGATACCAATGGTTCCAAGTTGTGTGGAGACACTACAGGTTGCATTCGTAGGTTTGCCTTCTAGAGGATAATGTGAGTTGTTCACAACCAGTTTTTCACTTGATTGGCCTCAGGTGGTACTACTCCACACTTTTGTGGTTGACTTACATAACTTTTGGGCAACTTGAACACAAAAACACAACCTCCAAGACAACGTTAACTTGGAGGAGCACTCCTCTGTTCAGGCTGAACAGTTTACATCGTATTCCACCAATAGCCAGATTTCCATCCGGACCTGAACCAAAATCTATCGGCTTGTTCTTCTCACTTACCCAACTCATCCACCAAGTTTTGTAATCACCACCATAACTTTTGAAATATCATGCAATATCGCTTTTGGTCCTATCTCTATTGGTGAAAAAGCATTTAAAAATTTTTTAATTCTCGATCTAGATCATGGATTCGGATCTCACCAAAATCTAATCAACTTGGCTTTGTCACACACAAAGCTGTCCACACTTTATGAGATATCTGCTCACAGACAAACAGACAGACAAGGGGTGAAAAGTAGCATGTGTCCACTTTCGGGCTAGGAACTAAGAAATACTGCTTGCATCAGTACTTCGGTCTTGTTTGACGAAGTACCAATGAACAACAAATGTTCTAACAAGAAAGCAAGCCAGGACTGACTTGAATATCCAATGAAACGATGTGTAAATGCAGATTTAAAGTTCTGCACAAATGACACTGATGAAATGAAGAGCATGTGAACATTTACCTGTGCCCACAAAAGTTAAATTGTATTCAGTTTCTGAGGTCAATACTACAACACCATTCTAAAGTTGACATATCTCCTCCAACCAAAAAACAAGGAGATTTGTTCCAGAACACCATAAATGTCATTTAGGATTATGCAAGTTTTCAATTATCAAAAAAAATGAAGAATGCGAAGGTGTGGATTATAAAGATGAAAGAAGAAAGTAAGGGAAAGACAAAGAATAAGGCTAATGAAAACAAAGGAGAGAAAATATAATACTTTGAAAACGATGTGTAAATGTCAAATGCATGAAAAAAAATAAAAAAAGTGAATAAAAATGATAATACAGCATATGAATTATGAAATAAATAAATATCAAAATAAGGCAGAAATGAAGAGAACAAAGGGAGTACCTCACAGACAGTGCAATAGTGCTAGGCTCGTCTTTTGCAACGCCCGTGCCACACGATTCCGGTGCTGAGCGCATCCGGGCCAATTGGACACTCTTTAAAGAACGTAACGAGGACATCCTGCGTACAGGGGAGGGTAACAGACTGAATAGAAAGTACAATCAATTGAAGGAGAAACAGTATGGTCTAGAGAGCGCAAGGTCAGGGTACATGGTTCATATTGATGTTATCGAAGAGTTGCCGGTCGGTAATCTTGATGTTCCTAGCCATATTCCACGTGAGATGCATCACAGGAACGATACTGTTCACACTCTGCAACTTGTTCACTAAAGCGCTCCATACAGGCAGTACTGCATGCTAGTGATGGCGAAAGGTAAGAATGCATATAATGAGGTGACAAGTGTGAGGCATTGGTACTCAAGAGCTGAGACTACGCAAAGATGCATAATATGGCCACAGGACTCACGCGTTAGTGGCCCACGTTCAGCAAATTTATTGCACAGCCCACAGGCTGACCCAGTGCACAGTGCCGCATTGATCCAGACTAAGTCACCGGCCGTTGGATGAAGCGGTATACCGGTACATGGGTCTATACAGATCTTCAGCACAGGCCACCAAGAGCCCATGAGGTAGTTAACACTGTTCCTAAAGTGCAATGTAGACAAATAAGTTATTGTTGGAAAAGTAATTTAGTAACTATTACACTGCAAATAAAAAAATATAAACACAAAATATAGCAACTGTCATTCAAGCAAAAAAAAAAAAAGAAAAAAAAGGCAAATACACAAAAGAGTGGTGATAAGGTAGATATCAGTAAAGTAAGGTAGACAGCAGAGTGAGTGGGGCTGATCAGATTTGGGGAAGTCCAAATATTTTATAGATTGGGCAAATGATTGGCAGATGCAGTTTAACATAAAGATGTGTTAGGTGCTGGGAATGGATAAGAAGAAAAAATAGGGATTACATAACACAGGAGCAGTAGAGCATGTACACAGGAGAAGGCTCTGAGGGCGTAATAGATGTGGAAGGTGGCAAAACAGTGCCAGGAATGATAGGTTAAAAGCTAATGGGGTTTTAGGTTATAATTGTAGGGTGATTAATTAAAAGAGGTAGTAAACTATGAGGATAGCTGAAATTGATGGCAAACTCGCCTCTGAGCTGTTTAATGTGGGTTTGAATCTCAGCCAGCTATAAGCTATCATCCTGGATTTTTGCAAGCAGCGTGATGTGTGTGTGTGTGTGTGTGTGTGTGTGTGTGTGTGTGTGTGTGTGTGTGTGTGTGTGTGTGTGTGTGTGTGGTCGGCTTGATTGAAGAAGTCTCTCAGATGCCATTAATTGGGCGTCCCATCTGCTAGCATTAGTTGGTGGGCGTTAAAGATCCACGGTTCCTGCGCGAAGAGAGAAAGCTCTAACCAGGGGGGCATTGCATCAGCAGGACAGCTGCCGAATGATGCTACAGGACTGCAGCATGGATGCATACGAAATTAAAGAGAAGAGGTTGTGTTGGCATTGTACAATAATTTAGTGAGGCTAGCCTCAACTAGGATATTTACCCCAGGCACTAAGTGAAAATCGGGGTTAAGCAATTTGTTCACATTGTCTGCCTGTTTGTCTGTCTATCTGTCTACAGACGTCAGACTATGATGGAGGAACTACTAAATTTCAATTGATCGTTATATTCTAAACACTGCAGAACATGAATCGGGACACAAACTTGAAGTTTAGCAGTATTTTGGCTCTTTATTTGGCAATTGTACAGAATGTTGTCCAATCGGGCGTGCGCACAGAGGAGTGAGATAATTGGTTTAGTCTCTATGTCTGGCAGTCAAACAAATTGAAAACGCGTTCCAAACAGGAAACGTACTGTTTTAGGGATGTCATAAAGGACACAAAAACAGGCACGAGAAGTATGTAATGTGTTAAATAGGGTGGTGGTAAACTTCTGAAAAAGGTCTGTTTGTTTTTTGTCGACATCCTTTAAAACATTTATTTTATTTTATTTCAATAGATTTATATACTTAAATACTGCAGAACACAAATGCCTTCTTGCCACTTCCAAAACCTCCAGTTTAGCAGTGCTTGGGCAAAATATGCGCATTTTACGCATCTCCAACAATCAATATGCCGCTCACGCTCTCAGCGTTGGGATATCGAGAGTCAGACAAATGGAGCTCTTAGAAATATTACATTGTGCTCGAAACACAAAGCAAGAGTTTAAAAGACCCTTTCCCATGTCCGTTTGCAGAGCAACTAGATCGATTCCTGGGTTCGCTAGACTAAGCTTGAGGAAAAGCTGAAGAAGACAGGACTTTATGCACTAGAAAGGAGCCGATTACGAGGACAGCTGATGGAGCTGTTTAAGATAATGAAGGGTGTACACAGAATAAGTACAGAAGAGTTTTTCAGCAAAATTGACAGTGATCGGACCGGGGGTCAAGCCTTAGAGCAAAGAAAGGTGAGGAGAGTAGTATGGCAGGGGTCTTTCACTCAAAGTTGGAAAGGCACAGGACGGCCTCCTTGGAACGGTAGTTTCAGCATAATGAATAGATAGATTGAATTAATGTGATGTTGATAGGGCATAGGTAGGGGCAAATGGTCTGTCCTTTGCCAAAGTTCCTTACATACTTGTCAAACTTTTTCACGGAAGTGTTTCAGTTTTGATAAATAAATCACCATCATAAAGAAAACGTGCGAAAAGGATGTTTGAACAATGCAATGGGCAGTTTGCACTGTTGATCATGTGGTCGAGAACTCAAGGCCCAGTACAAGCATTACAAGCAATTGCTCTTTTGTGCTTACTTTTCACAGAATTCGTTAACAAGACCCAGTAAGATTCCGGCACAGCAAACCACTCGCAGTCCCAGGACCGATGTTTATGTTCACCGAACAGAAGTTGTTGTTCTCTTGATGCCTGTGAGAAAAAAAGTGAGGGGAAGACAAGGGCAGCGAATGTTGGACCTCAACCACAGAAGCACAAATATCAAGGATTTATAGAAATTGAGGGGTGAGTATTTATGGAAGGTGGATTATGTGAGGCTTATACACTGCTAAACTGTACTTGGTCTGATCAAGACTTCAACATGGAATTTCAGACAGCATCATTTATTGAATCGCTGATCGTATATATTCACTTAACCTGTGAAAAACAATGCAAAGCAAAAGGACAGTTCTGATAGGCCTTGATCAAACTGTAGATGGCAGAAAGCCTCAGCTACCAGACAATGTTTGGCAAAAGTTCAGTCATTATCAAACTTTTCAGCAAGTCACTTCTGTGTGTACAGATGATCAAACGAGCGTACGTCTCCACAAGATGCATTGACATTGATATGTCTACTATACCCATCAAATAGATGCTGCACACATTGGAACCCATTTTTGGAAGACATCTGATGTTCGTGCAGGGTCTGGGGTGTATTGGACAAGCTGCTTTGCTTCATGGATCACACGTTAAGTAGAGTTTCACATCAGATGATCTCGACGACCAATTCATCTCTTGAATTCTTCCTGTTCAAGCTAAGCAGTGATGCATTTTCAGCAGACAATGTCACCTTCAAAAAGGTTTGGCCAACTTCATCAGCATAAGGTCTCATCGCAGTACCAACAGCTGTGAGGGTGCAATTCTGGACAACTGAGGTTATTCCTTTTTGGATGCTGATTCCATGCTCTTTACATTGACAACAGCAGGAAACAAGCAACTGCAAATCAAATGACTGTTTGGGTGCGAGTCATTCTCTTAGAAGGAAGCGGTCAATGCCAATCACTACTTAATGGTACTGAAAGATCATCCCCCCCCATGTTGCAGCATTTCTTTCCTGCTGGGGGGATATCTTCCACCAGGATGACAATGCCCCATCCATAGAGCATGTGTGGTCACCCAAATGGTTTGATGAGCATGACACTGATGTTATCCATATGTCATGGCCTTTTCAGTCACCAGATCTGAACCCAATCGAGCATTTATGGGATATTCTAGAACGACGCCTGAGACAGCGTTTTCCACCTCCATCAACAGGTGTGAGTCGATTGACTTTCTAGTGGAAGAATGGTGCCACATCCCTCCTGCAGAATTCAGATGCTGGTAGACTCTATGCCACAGCACATACAGGCCGCACTAGCCTCATGATGGTGGCCCAACACCCTATTAAGTGACTTTACATTGTTTTTACATTTTTTGACCACTACTTGAAGCCATGCTGCTGATGCAGTGCCCTGAACATACAGGCATGGATTTGTAATGTCTTCAGGGTGCCGGTATAAATTGACTACCTTCATGAGGACAAAGTGAGATCTTTCCACCACCACCAACTAATGTAGCAGATGGGACACTGAGCTGAACGTCCATCACACATACATTGATGCTGCCCTAGCAAGTGAGATATCAGGGTGACAGGTTATAGCTGGGTCGATATTTGAAACAGGCTTACAGCTCAAATGGGAGTTCACATACCTCTTGTCCTGCAGCCAGGCAGTATCAATCGACAGGAATTTCATGGAATGAGGATTGATTATTTTGACATCCAAGGTTTATCCTTCAGTAATATTTGGCAAGTAGTTGAACAGATGGGGTGAAAAGATCATAGTAAGGTGGCAAACACTAAGGTGAATGAAAAAGTCACATAATTGAGAGGAAGAACTGTGAGGACAAGAAACCTCCAACTAGCATTCAACAAACATTATCGGGGAAGGAGAATATGTTTTCACGTCTGTCTGTCTGTCTGTCTGTGTGCAGGATATCTCAAAAGTTGTGGATAGATCAGATGAAATTTTGTGGACAGGTTTGGGTGAAGAACCGGATCCGGATCCGACTCTAGAATTTATTAAATATTCTTCACCACTGAGATACGGGGCTGAAACGAAGAAAGCACTAATCTCAAAAGTTGCGGATGGATTCGGACGAAACTTGGTGGACAGGTTGGGTGTGTCACAGGACGAATTGATTCGATTTTGGTGAAGATCCGAGTCCAGATCCAGATACGAGATTAATTGAATTTTAAAAGTGATTCTTCACCATTGAGAGATGGGGTCAAAAACGATATAGTACTGTATAGCATGATAATTCAAAATGTATTGCCCGATATGTTCTCGTGGATCAGGCATTATATAGCGGAGGTACGCTCTACTGAGTACCTTCTCGTTTGTTTGTTTGTCCGCACAGACCTTTATGTTTTTTCTCCGCAACTGCTTGTCGGATTAAGCCAATTTTTTTTTACCATAGACGCGACTCTCATGTGGAATGTATAAATCATAATTGTGCCCTCATCGGTCACGATGGTGTGGCAGCCATGTTGGAAAAACGAAAAACTTTGGAGCTCCATCTCTGAAACTGCACCAAGGAAAAAATTGAAACTTGGCACACGGCAAGTACTCCTCACGGGGAATGTGTGATTTTTTTTTTAATGACGTCACAGGTGTCATTATGATGTCATAATTGCATATGTATAACGCTACAACTGATCAGTATGAAAATTTGAGGGTCATCTAGGGATAAAATTTCCACAGAAAAAAAAAAAATTGATGACGTCATTGGTCATGTGATTCGGCAGCCATATTGTTTAAAAACAGAAATAAAAAAAAACCTTCAAAAATTTTCTCTGAAGTGGCTGAACATATCGAGGTGAACTTTACACGTTTGACAGCAATATTGATTTGAACAAAACTATTGAATAGTGTTTTCCTGGAACCGCTTATGAAATCGATCAACATGAAACTTACAATTATGATTTAGTACCAATGGGGAATACATGTTTTTAAATTTCAACTTGATTGGACACATGGGTTTTTGTTTTTGAATAAGGCTCACTTGGCTGTATCTGGATGGGTTTGAGGGTAGAGGAGTGGCAGCTGAAATGTGAAATCTATCCAGTTCCTCCTGACGACCTCATCTTTGCTTTTTGCTTGCTTGGGTTCTTCTGATGACTCCAATGCAGGACTGTATCTTTTGGTCTTCCCTGTGATTTGAATTTAATTTATTTTAATCCATTCTAAATTCAATTGAATAATAATGAAAAACGTCATGAGTCAGGGTCAGGTGTCCGATCAAAGCGGGGCTGCAAAGCGGGATGTCTTGGTACCGGTCATCACTGCAGCAGAATAAAGTGGCAGTTCTAATTATGTCTCTAATAATTAACACCAGTACACAAACGCCACACAAAACAAGTTCTGGCGAGGGTCGACAATCTATTATTGTTCTTCCAGTTCTAAATGGAGTTGGATATAAGCAGAAAGTTCTTCTTGTCCAGGCTGGAGTTCCTGAAGGAGTGTTCTGCCCTGTGCTTTTTCTTGTTTTCATCAATGATCTCTCCACCCTGGAAATCCTCTTTATCTCTTTGCTGATGACTGCACCTCTGCCATATACATCTGTCATCCCTCAGATCGGCAAGCAGCAGCCTCTTCACTCTCGGTAGATCTGGATAAAATCACAATCTGGTCCAACACTTGGAACATGTCTTTCAACCCTGATAAATCTCACACTCTCACGATGTCTCTCAAAGGAAACCGTCTGAAAATTGAAACCGCTTACCATCTGAAAACCACCCCCACCACCAAACTACTTTCTCAACAATGCTCTTGAAAAAGTCCTTTCAATCAAGCTTCTGGGTCTCACTATCTGTCATGATCTTTCCTGGGAAAGCCACATTTCTGAGCTGGCCTCCAAAGCCAGTCGCCGACTGGGCATCTTCCGTCATGCAAAGACTTCTTAGCACACCTGAGCTCCTGACCACATACAAGCTTCATCTGCAGCCTGATGGAGTACTGCCTCCCTTGGCCTCACACCTTTTTCCTGGCTCACGCTGTGGAAACAAGCATTTGGTATCATTAGTATCTCCCGCAATGAAGCCGAGTCTTTGGGTCTCACTCTCTCATCGCAGGCAGGTCGGTGGTCCTTCTGTCTTCTGCCGTCTTCTGTGCGGCCTCGCCCCCCCCCCGGCTCTGTCTGTGATCTGTGTTTAGTTTGACAGATTAAAAAAATCTGGCATTGGCGTAGCACAGTCATGATGCGCTGAATGATCCACTCCTTCATCAAATTTCCTTGTTATCCTAGTATATACCAAGAGAGAAGGCAGAAATATTACAAATATTTCTGTCATGTAAAGGCAAAGCACCCTCCTCCTTCAAGGGTTATCCCATTCGACATTCCGCAGAGCAGCCACTCATCAGCCTGGGGACATCAGCACCTCATTCACACATGTATATCCCCTCACCCCAACCCATACTAAAGTTACACCAACTGCACACCTTTATCACTCCTGCATATCAGCGGAATGTTGTAAGTTCCAAAACAAACTGATAAAATTCCACCTGATACTGAAATCCCACACAACAATTCTAGTCATCACCATGAAATCTGGGTCGCATACTCACGCATGCCTAGTTCTCAAGCACATCTGCAGTCTCTGCGAAATAGACCAAAATAATTATAAATAATGTTTTTTCAAACCTCCCACTCCCACTTATTTTCTCCCACTCTCACGAAACACCTCATATGTGGGATACATCACGTTTTCTTCCACTACCAACTCCCTTTTACTGACCTCTCTAACACTCCAACCACCTCCACTTCCCCCTCTCTGACATTTCTCAATTATATTTCCTTCATCTTTCCCACCCCCAACCCACCACCTCCCCATTTCCACTTCACACAAATATGCAGGTAGGCTGTAACAGCATCACAAAGCATCCTTACTATAATTATGGACCGTTGTTGCGTGTGTTTGTATATTATTTGTTTGTCATGCTACTCCTACATTTCTGGGCTGATTACATTACATCCAGACTTGCTACATAGGATCAGCATGACCCCAAATAATGTATAGGGGTGTTTTTATCTTTGCTGGTGGTCCTTCGGGGGGGGGGGGGAGGAAGGGGGGACGACACAAATTCCCTTTGTAAATGTGTATCGTGTAGTGCCGCCTCTAGGTGGGGTAGGGTATAATAAGTCAAACCCATTTAGTGTACAGTACTGTATTCCCGTCCCCACATTTTTCAGTACAGTGAGGCGTTTTGAATTATAAGCAGCAGGTATGTTTTTGCTTCATGCACTAACCGGGATATTTTTAGCTGTCAGTTGCCTACACACCACCAAATAAGTATGAGTCAGAAGAACGTGTTGCCTGCTTGGAACAAGATCGCCCGAAGGGCAGGTACTCCAATTGTTTTGCATCTTTATGGAAACTAACAGAACTAGAACGGCATTCGTAGAGTGTACACCTCCGCCAGGCTGAACAGTTATGTTTTGTATCCAGATCGCTGGATCTGGATCCGGACATGAACAAAAATCTAATTGGTTTGTTCTCGTCACTAACCAACTCATCCACCTAGTTTTGTCATAACTTGTCCACCACTTTTTGAATATTTATGCTATATATCGTTTTTAGCCCATCTCTCAATACTGAAGAATCACATATGAATTTTTTAAAAGATTCTCATATCCAGATCTGGATTCAGAGCTTCACAGAAGCCGAAACGATTCGTCCTCGTCACACACCCAAACTGTCCACCAAATTCGTCTGAATCTGTCCACAACTTTTTGAGAATCCTGTTCACAGACAGACAAACAGATAGACACAGATCGACAGGGGTGAAAACATAACCTCTGTCCACCGTTAGGAACAATACACGCTAAGAATAGAAGAAGATAAAACAAATCATAGCAAGAAATACTGTTGTGGGCCAGGTATCGCGCGAGCATGACCGCTAGATGGAGCAGTGGAGTCGGCTCCACCGAACACCCGCAATTTATAGGTGTCACCCCGGATAACTCCAGAGCCGACGGGTCCCTTATCGGACCGAAGATCGCCAATAGTCGACCGCGTGGGATAGGGTCGATTGCCAATTTCAATTTACCTAAATACTACGTCGTCCAAACTACCGGGGAAATTCACCCTCGCGGTCCGGGGGAACAGCCGTAGCGTGCTCGAGACACGTGTACTCACGTGTAGGTCGAGTACGTCCGTCGGTCCAAATGCACAATTTGCCGCTTTCAAATTTCCCAACACGCACCGTGCTAAACCAATAAAGAAAACAAAGAAACGAGCTGAAACATTAAACAGGGGATTTATTATAATGGGGGGGGGGAGGGAACACACAAATAGCAGAGTTAAACCGACTAAAAGAAATGCAAGTATGTACAAGGCACTTAAACAATTCCTACTTACAGACGGCCACAGACACACACACGCACACACAAATACCAAAAGAAGTGATGGCCGCGGCCTTTATTGAAGGTCCCCAGCTCGAGGGAAGATGAGCTGGAAACCAGAGTATCTCGGACCTTCCCGCCTCGTGCGGTTCTCGTGATCCGGTTAGGCGGACTCAAACCCGCAACACGATGCAATGACGGACGCCAGCCGGCCGAAGGTGGACCGGACAGAAGCCGGCAGGCAAGACGAGACGACCAGGTGACGAGACCTTCACGTTCCAGCCAGAACGCCCCAAACACTTGAACTGGCCAACGCTCCTGCCACGAGCACACCCGTCTCTCCCTCGCGGTCCAGACAACCACACTTTCTCCTCAGGCGGGAGGGGCCTCTTTCCCTCACCACTCGCCTCCTATTGACGGTTGCATCGGCGATTCGCTCATCGCCCCCGTGATTGGCCGAAAGGGGCACCAAGTCCGCTGGACCGGGGGGGGGGGGGGGCGGCCGTGCGGCGGACGCCCCTCAAACAAGGAGAGTAACATTGTCCGCGTGGGCTGCGCTTATTGGCCGACCGACGGCAACCTCGCTCGCATCCCCGGATTGGGCGAGAGAGACGTGGGTCCTGTGAACTCCTGCCCACGTACGTGCTGACACGCACGCGTGCAACGGTGCCGGTTAGATGGTGGAAGGAAGCGAAGCAGGTGTCGTCGTTAAAAAGTTGTTGATTGTTGTTGTTGATATAAAAATGTAAAAGAAAACCCTGACTCTCAAAATAACTTCGCAGCGCATGCAAACTTAATTCCCATTAGACATAGGGGACGGAACCCTAACTATAAACACGTACTTACCGATATAACTGTTCTATAAGGACCTGAATGCTGAGTGCAGTAAGCTTCCAAATTCGTAACAATACTACTGAAGGCGTTTTGGGATAAAGTTCTTTAAAAAGGAAAATGTTATGTTGGAAACAATTACATGTGAAGATGTGTTAAAGGAATGTTGCTAATTTCAAGAAGAAATTCATTTATGAGAGTACGGTAATCATGAAGCCAAAATGGAAATGATAGAAATCATTTAACAGATTACATACCTGCAAAAAGCATAATTTTCAGTTACTTCAATGTCCTTCACAGTAATTTACTGATATTGTGCAATAATCTTCTTCATGTGAATATTTGCTCACCGTGGCATCATTTCTTCAACTTCCAGAATTGACCTTGATACAGGTGCAGTTCCCGTTGATTTTTATCCCGCCCTCGCGAAGCGAAAGGAGGGGTTAAGCGATCAGTCCAGTACGTACACATCTGCATTTTGATATTCCCTTTTCTCGGGAACCGCTTGTCGGATTGACACGAAATTTTCACCATAGGTGCGACTACTCATGTACAATGTTTGAATGATAATTATGACATCATAGGTCACATGGTTCGGCAGCCTTTTTTTTTTTAACCTTCAAAAATCTTCTCCGAAACGGCTGGACATATCGAGGGGCAACTTCACACATGTTCCCCAAACCTTGGGGATACCAGGGTGTTCATGAATAATTGATAGGTCACATGGTTTGGCAGCCATATTGGATTGAAGGAAAATGCCTCAAAATTATCTTTCTTGAACCACTGCATCAATCAAAGTGAAACTTCAAAATTATGATCTAGTAGTGATGGGGAATATTGGTTCACGAGTCAGTAAGTGACCACTATATTAGTTATGGGTGTGTGTCTGTCTGTTTCCCGAGCATAGCTCCGGGGTTTTGATCCGATCTTGATAAAATTAGGGTGCGAGGTTTGTATCATGATCTAGTTGTGTTTTCCGGAGAAGGCTGGCAGCGCCCATTATGGGCGGAGCCACACCAAAAAAACATGTGTTTTTTAGGGGGTAGCCGGTTTCAAGTTACATCTTCTCCGAGGGGGTTTGTCGAATCTGGCAGGGGTTTCGGTATTTGGTTAGCCAATGGCCTGCATGCCCCACGGAGCTCGATTTTTCATTTTCGCCCAAGTCAAGGTCACGTCACGAACTTAGAAAATGTCAAAAAAAACAATAAATTGGGCATCGAGCTCCTAGGATTTTCAACTGTTTCGAAGGAAAGTTGGTATGCAAGTAGTGCTCTTCGAGTACTACAACTTTCATCATTTACGTTTTTCCCGATTCCCGCCAAGTTTGCCCGTGGCGTCCCCTCGAAGGTCAAAAAATAAAAAAAGGCGAACCTTATACATTGCTCGTGAACCATTGCCGTCTCCAGACTTGTTTGTTTTAAATTTCAACCTGATCGGATGCATGGTCTGGCAGCCAGAAATATTTAATTTTTTGAATCTGTGTTCTTTTTTATTTTAATTTTTTTGAATAAGGCTCACTTGGCTGTGCCTGGATGGGTCTGAGAGTAGAGGAGTGGCAGCTGAAACCTGAGTCCTATCCAGGTTCCTCCTGATGACTTCATCTTTGCTTTTTGCTTGTTCAGGTTCCTTCTGATGACTCCAATGCAGCAACACCTATTGTACTTGGTCTTCCATTTGATTTGAATTTAATTTTCTTCATATCAAATTTGCTGCCAGAAGAATTGGCTCACACCAAGTCCTTCTCAAGACTGTGTGAGCTAATTATTCTTTGAATACCATCAAGTTTTTAATTTCTTTTTTATTAAGGGCATCTAAGGCTCATAGTAGGGGACACACGCACACACACACACACACACACACACACACAACAACACAGGCCTGTTAGATGAGACACAAAGCCACTGAGCTTGCAGGGAGTCCCATTACTTCCTGGGGGGCACTCTGGTTGCCGGCGACACCATAACAATGGTGCCGCCTTTCTCACCACATTCAGCGGGGCATTTTGCAAGCATGATGGGCTGAATGAGGAGGAATTTCCTCCTCCCCATGGATGCCAACCTATGGGGATTGTCCGTGCTCTTATCCTTTTCAATGCTGAATATCAATCAAGGAAGCAGCACGTACCATTTTCAAAGTCTTAAATTGGTATGACAAGGCCTGGGATTGAACCGCCGACCTCCCAGACTTGGAGCAGATGCTCTAATCATTCGACCACCGAGTCTTACATTTGAGCCCCCGAATCAGGAATTCAACGACTGGATCTTTGAGCAAATTCAATCATCAGGAATTCAAGCAAATATAAATTTCACAAATGGAAACTGAAATCGAGTTTTTATTTTAGAAATAACTAGAATGACACTCTTCAACATCGCGACGTTGACAGATATGCCTCCACCCAAATTATTACATCATCATACAAACTTGTACCAAGTTTGATTTAAATCCCTGAACCCAGATTCAAAAAATTAAATAAATATGGCTGCCAGATCATGCATCCGATCAGGTTGAAATTTAAAACATATCTTCCCCATCAGTACTAGATCATAATTGTGAAGTTTCACATCGTTCGATGAAGCGGTTCAAGAGGAATTTTGAAAAAAAATGATTTTCGTTCAATCCAATGTGGCAGGCAGACCATGTGACCTATCAATTATTCTTGAACACCCTGGTATCCCCAAGGCTTGGGGAACATGTGTGTGATGTTTCCCCTCGAACTGTCCAGGCGTTATGGAGAAGAAGGCTTTTAAAGGTTTATACTTTAAAAAAAAAACATGCCTGCCAAACTATGTTACCTATGATGTCATAGGTGGATAACTTTTTGTTCCTCATGGATAGGCAATCATACCTGTAAAGTTTTGCCTCGACATGTTCAACTGTTTCAGAGAAGATGACTTTTGAAGGCTTTATTGTTTTAAAAAAAATATATATATATACAGTATATGGCTGTCGAACCACTTGACTGACGTCATCAACTCCATCCCCCACCCCTCATCCCTGGGCAGTGCCAAGTAGCCCCTGCTAGTACATGAATAAATAAATAACACATGCAACACAACGCATACCAAAAATATAAAACCAGGACTTTAACTGCAGCTTGAACTTACCTGGTGTGCGGCTGCCAGGCACCTTCATGTACAGCTGCACTGTGTTCATGCCTAAGATCGTATGTCCGACATGGCTCAGCATATTTCCAGCAGAGACAATCCGAAGGAAAGCTGGGAGTTTAGTCAGCTCATGGAGCTGTGTTTTCCACCTGGTGGAATGTCCGAGTTAGCTTGTAAAAAGTGAATGGAAAAAGCCACGTGTTCAAGCAAGTTTGTCTCCACCATGGTAATCCAAGCCTCAATAAACCAAGGAAAAGTGATGTGAGGATTATGAAAAAAAAAAAATTTCAGCAAATAAGGAAAAGATAAAAGTCAAGTTCTTACTTTCTTTCATCAGAAAGATCAATGTTCGTTCCAAACTTGATGGTTTTAAAGGGGCCTCTTTGTCTCCTCTTCAAACAACTGCAAAACACACAGCATGGGAATGAGTAAATAATCAAGGAATGTGCGTAAGATGCAAGGGAATTATGTTGATTTTGGCCCAAACATTTAAGATGGGGTGGTTGTGGGGTGGGTGGAGTCCGGGAGTAAAAGTTACCTCACCTTTCTGACGAGTTTGAATCGCTGTCTGAAAGGTCTCTCTGAAGGCTGTTCTTCTTTTCGCTCTCCTCCTGCTCAGAAGCAATACCATACATGGAAGATAAAAGAGAATATTAGATTCTAGATTCCTAATCAGCTCATATCAAGCTAAAATCCATACTTTTCTGATGAATCTCTTTCAAAAAGTGCTTTGTCCAGCCAGGCCTTGTATTTAAAGACTTACCCTCAGAGACTCCTGGAATGATGCTGCCTGGTACTGTGCATACTTTGCAATTGTCGTATACGAGCGACTGCTTTCACATCGCCAAACCTGGAATCACACAATTAAATTTGTACAAGGAGTGGAGAGGGTGGTGAAGTCTAGTACAAGGGTGGGAGAATTGCTGAGCATGAAAAAGTACGAAAATGAGAAGACGAAGGAGTGGCAAACCTTCTGTGTACACATGGTATCCCAGTTCTCATGCGCCGGTTGCATTAGCTGAGTGCGGACCTCAAGTACGTGATCCGAATTTGCTTCAACCAAGGATTTGGTGGAAAAGAGACCAAGGTCTGTAGATAAAGCAAACAGACTCTCGTGTTTATGGCTGCATTGTGACATATTATTGTTAAAATATTTTTTTTTAACCATATTTTATTCCCTTCAGGGCTTCAAGGTGGCTGCTCACCTCTAGAGGTCATTCCCCACCCAGTCTCATGATCTTTTCTACCCTCATTAACCTTCCCCCAAGCTGATCGATTCCTTTCCAGGTCATTGTATTTTCACACTTCTCATTCCACCAACATATCTGCTTTTTGCTCCATTTCTATCTCACCCCCCACATTTGAGCTTGTAGCCTTTTCGATGTAAATGCTTTTCTATCTTCCTCTTTTTTGCAGACAGTATCTATGCTCATGAGGAGCTAGAACACAGAACAGATCTGGATGTAAAAAGAACAAACGCCAACAACAAGGTTGAGGGACAAAATAGAGGGAGACTTGGAGAAATAAGGAATGTTGGGAAGAATGAGGGCTAAAGGAAGACACAGAGGGTGAACAAGATGGATACGGTTGCAAACGATCAATCACAGAAGTGGAAGAAAAAAGTGGGATTGGAGAGGGTTAATGAAGGAAGTAAAAATAATAAATGAAGGAAATAAAGGCAGAATGAGTTCATGATTTTTTGGGAGTGAAAAAAATTAATTTTTTTGAAGTGAGAAGTACTAAGATAAAGTTGAGGAGCATGAAAAGAAAACACTTAGGATAAAGAAATCGGAACGAGGCACGTGGCGTCACAGCAGACACGGAATTTGCACGCCCATTAGCTGAGGCCTTGGCGAGTAGGCCACTCACAGGGACACTCATTCAACAAAACACAAGAAGGTACGGTTCAGAAAATGGACGAAAACACAACCAGCAACACTGGAATGCAAAGATGACAGAGATACGACGGATCTGGTCCGGAAAAACTAGCTTTGGTAAACTGGAAGGAGGCACTACACAATCCTACAACCAATGCACTCAGACCCAGAACTCTTCTTGCTATGTTTGAGCTTGTATCCAGATTTTTCACTCCCTGTGTCTTTCTCCTCCTCCCCTTACTCTCTCATTCTTTCCCTGACCCATCCTTCTTCCAAGTATCCCACTGTAATGTCCCCCTAGCCTTCTATTGGTGTGTTTCCTGACGTTCCACGGAGTTCTAGCTGTCCTGTTCTGTGTTCCAGCTCTTCCATGAGCCTAGACATTGTATACAATTTTTTTTAAAGAAAACGATACAAAAATCAAGAATTCCGTGAGCCACTCTTAGTCATTTGCTCGTGTTCTCCTTTCTCTACCTCGTTTGGCACAGTGAAGTCATGATGACCTCACACCAGGAAATTTCCACCTCGTCTGGATTTTGTTACGCACTGCATTTGTTCAAACAAACACCGAAACTGCTCACAATTTCATGCATTCTATGTGCAACGTAAGTTGTGTAAATTATAGCCCCAGAATTATTTAAATTTCATGCAGAGATATTTTAAGATGTATTAATTGAAATGAAAACAAAGAGTTTGTCAACCATCACAATAAATAAATGGATGAATAAAATTAATACATTCATCCAACTTCATTTTACTCCAAATTGGAAGCCATAAAGTTAATGAGCTGTTTAAAATGACCGATTTCATGACATCTATTACTTTTTCCCAGTCAATGGTTGTTCAGTGCTGTGGATTTGGCATACCAAGCTTGAGAGCACCAGCCAAGCCCCGGATGATAGTGACTGGGGTGTTGCGGTTTGTGCAGAACTGCTGTAGAGCAGGAGAGAAAGAATCTCGCTTATTCTCCAACTGTAGTAACAGAAGCATGCACGTGAGTAAGTCAAGATTGTATAAAGATGGATGAAAAGAAGAGAGTAAAAGAGAAAAAAGGGAGAGAAAAGGGGAAGGCAATGAGATGATACAAAGAAAGGATTACCACCTTCAACAAAAACTTACATATATACTGGGTACAAGAGGTTGCAGCTTGTCTGGAGAAAGGGGAGGATATGGTGGTTGTGGGGGTCGTGGAGGTGGCCGCCTATCTGCTAGTATGGTGTGAGACAGGCCATTTTTACTTACACTCCTGGCAGGGGTGAGCAAACATACAGGAGAGAAAAAAAAAGTGTTACTCAGTACAATTGGTTTGTAACTCTGACAAATACACAAATATATTAGAATTGCAATAGGTAGAGCGCGTACCTCCGCCAGGCTGAACAGTTTACATTTTGGATGCCACTGACAAGCCGGATCTGAATCCAGACATCAACCAAAATCTAATCAGCTTGTTTTTGTCACCTACCCACTCACCCACCAAGTTTTTGTCATAATCCGTCCACAACGTTTTGAGATATCGTGCTATATATCATTTTTTGACCTCTCTCAATGGTAAATAATCACTTACAAAACTATCTTATATTTTACATTATCCAGAACCGGATCTTCAACAAAATTGAATTAATTCGTTCTTGTCACACAAGCAAACTGTCCACCAAGTTTCTTCCAAATTTGTCCATAACTTTTTGAGATATCCTGCTCACAGACAGACAAACAGACAGGAGTGAAAACATAACCTCTGTCCACCTTCGGAAAACAAAAGACGTAAAAGCCTTTTAAGCTTTCAGAGTGACCGACTGTGGAGAGCACAACAGCGGGTCATATTTTCACAGTAGGTCGTTCTGGTGCACGTGCGCACAAACAACACGCACAAAGGTGGATACGTTAAGACGTGGGAGGGCTCCATTCCACATTCTGAAACCCACATATGGAGATAACAACCAACACGCACACACACAGTTTTACCGCACTACGTGCTTCAGCACTCGGCAGTCCCGTTCTGTGAGCTTGTGTGGCCTACCACTTTGTGGCTGAGCTGTTGTTGCTCCTAGATGTTTCCACTTCACAATAACAGCACTTCGTTGACTGGGGCAGCTCTACCAAGGCAAAAATTTGACAAACTGACTTGTTGGAAAGATGGCATCCTATGACGGTGCCACGTTGAAAGTCAATGAGCTCTTCAGTACGGCCCATTCTACTGCCAATGTTTGCCTCTGGAGATTGCATGGCTGTGTTCCTGATTTTATACACCTGTCAACAATGGGTGTGGCTGAAATAGCCAAATCCACTAATTAGAAGGGGTGTCCGCATACTTTTGGTCATGTAATCAATATATTACTAAAACGCTCATCTTGTATATATGCATGTATGTATGTTCCCGAAATACAGCCAAAACGGTACACGACAGCGTAAAAAATTTCAGCCCACCTTACTCACCATTCTCCTGCGGTGTGTAGTATCAAGTTTTGTTCAAATTGGGCAACGAAAAAATTATTAAAAAATCAATTCCCGATTCAGTCAAGTACTCTTCGGGAGAATAATTTGATCAATGCAAACAACCTCAGTGGTATAGTTCGCTGGAGCTATCTTTTTTTATTTTTTTGAAATGATTTTTTCTTATCAACCGCTGTCAACGGAAACCCAACCGGTTCACGGGTCGTCTTGTGTATCTTAAATTGTTTCCCTTTGTAATCTGTTGATGTGTTTCTTTTCGAAATCGTTCCGCAGCTCGGCAAACCAGCGAGCCCCCCTCCTGGGAAAGAAGGGAGGGGGCAGGGGTTTTCACAAGATAATCACTTTTGTCTGCTTTTTTACATGAGATTCACTTTTGTCCATTATTTTATGCTACGCTTGGGCGCCATTACAGTGCGTGAGAAACACTTGCACGGATATTTGCCTCACTTTTACAGATATATCGCACAGTAGATTCGTCGATCCCATAATGATGTCCCACAGATGCTGCACTTTCACCTCCAGCCAACCCATCAAACAACTCTATTTTTTTTCGCACGTCATTTCCCTTCTCTGCCTTTTGACACGACCACAATCACTTTTGTCCACCGTTTTGCACTTTGGCACCATGACTAGTGCACAAGAAATACCAAAAGGCTCGTGGTGCGAGATAACCCAATAGCTCAGATTAAAAACCGCGATTGGTCGACATTAAGCACCGTGATAACTAAATCGGAACACAAACAGGATGCCCATCATATTTAAGCGTTTACTGTACTTAAAGGCAACTGTGATATTAAATCGACTTTCACAGAAATTTGGATTATCAACCTGTATTGCATACTTCCAACTTCCCACAAATGTTTAATGGAAAATAGCACAATAAAAGTGAAAATAACACAAACTTTGGGGCAGATATGGACACAACCACAGACACACATTTAAGACTCAAAGAACAAAAAAGGCAAAAAAAAATTACAACAATAAATAACTGCCGATTTAATTGCAGTAGAATCACTTCAAAAACCAGATATTCTGAAGGCAATTTCCATACTTTTATAAATCGACTAGCTTTGGTGACCAAATCAGTATATTTGAACAATTGCAGCTTTCATTTGACTACATGGGAATTATTAAAACGGCCTACCGACAGGTCCTCAATATCTCAGCAGCACTCGATCGTATCGTGAGGGAATCAAGAGGAGAGGGAGATGGCGAGCCTCGGCCGGGATCACTCGAAGCACCAATTTGCCTTTCGCCAGAAAGGCAACCCCTTGCAGCTGGGTGCAGACTGTTGGGCCACTCTTCTCTAGATGCAGGTGGACCATTGGTGGAGATACAATCTGCACCTTGCGGTGAGCGCAAACCAAGGGCGGCATGGTTTGGGACGTGTGAGCGATGGGGCAACGTTGGTAGTGGTGGGGGTGGTGGGGGTGGTAAAAGAAGAGAGTCTCCAGCAGGACTGTGTTTGTCCTGCTTCATGAGCGAGTCTTTGGAAGGGGGTGGAGAGGCCTGGGGTGGGGCGGCTGAGGTAGGAGTTGGGGGGTTTACCAAACCAGGCCGAGCAGACAAGGGCGAGCACGTGGGTTTGGCCGTGCTGCTCTGTGCACTCTCTCCTTCGACAAAGCCTGAGCAGCGACTCTGCAAGTGTTGCAGCACCTGAGGAAAAAAAAATAAGGAAGGAGTGTCCAGGCTCTTGGGCAAAGGGAGCTATGAAGAGAATATATTTTAAAAAGCAAACAATTGGCAAAAGGAATGAGAGAAAAAAAAAAAGAAAGAAAAAAAAGAATGTTTAATTTCCCACCTCCCCAGCACAAACAGCATCCTCCATATACCTGAGTGGAAGTGTTAGGGGGGCTCTGAGGTAGTCTTGGTGGCCCCCGGCCCCCATAAGGCACGTGACCCCGGCCGCCCAATGCGGTAAACTCCTTTTCACTTCCTGTTGTTACAGAAACCACCGTAGTGGTTGCACAGCTTGTCATTGTCCCAGAGACTATGGCCGTAGCTCCGTGGACCACTGATGGTCCCGCTGCAGAACCCGAAGTGGAAACATGGGGACCATTGGTGAGGGGCCATGGAGAAGCACCAGGAGCCTGAGTCCGGTGGGGTGAAGGGTTTGGGACTGTTGGGTACTGTGGACTAATGGCTGCTGGAGCAGGTCCATTAGGAAGAGTTGCTTGCCTTGGCTGCTAAAAAAGGAGAAAGTATAAAAAAAAGAAAAAAAGAACACTGTACATCCATGCACTTGAAAGGGTGTCCTCTATGTGTTTGTGAAAAGGAGAGAGAAAAATAAAAGGAATAAGGGGAAAACATGGGGCAGAATTATCAAAAAAGAAAAAAACCAAAGAGAAGGTGAAGGAATGAAGGCAGCAAGTCTATAGCTGGGTGGGAAATAAAAAAATCCTGACCTGAGCTGCGCAAACTTGTTGCTCTAACTGTTCGAGCAACTGCAACTGCACACCTGTTTTTTGCTCACGGTTTCCTCGTAACTGCTCAAGGAGCTGGATGAAGAGGAAGGAATAAAAAGTTTACAAAGCAATGTAGATAATACATTCCTTTCGGATTACAAGCAATGGAATCACTGGTGCCATTAAAAAAAAAAAGGCTGAGAAGACATAACCAAAGAAA
>CM068954.1:62924635-62934635 GCA_035128595.1 Eptatretus atami
ATTTCTTCAAAATGCCAACAGGATTAGAACAGGAACGGGGCAACGCCGGGTACTCCTGCAAGTATCAAGATTAAAAATACTGTATAATAAAAAGGGTCAGGACTGTCTTAATATATTACAGGCTTCTAACAATGACTCACATCCTACCCTACTCACCAAGCTTTCTGCTTGTGGTATTCAAGGCGACCATAATTCTTGTTCTTGGATTGCCAACCCTTGTCCATGCACGAGATAAATACAATTTTTTTCATTGATATCCTCCATTTCCTACCGGACTGAATGTCATGAAGGCAACATATCTTGGACACACTTTTCTTCCTCATTCATATGCATGATGCCTGTAATGCTTTGGAAAACGTTATTTTCTGCCTTTCAGAAGATACCACAACACACCAAAAGGTACCGCAACCTCAAAAGACCAGCAACAAATGCATTCTGCTCAGGAGGTTTGGAAAGGATCAAATGGTGGTCTGACACTTATAACATGTCTGATAATCCAGGTACGTTTCATATCATCTTATAACATGTCTCTCTTATAATATGTCTCTCTTTATGTATCTCTCTCTCTTAAAGTGCGCTGTCACAACCTTGACGATTTTAGCCAGCAATGGCAACGTATAAAAATATATGTAAAACGTTGGCGTACGCTGAAATGTTGATGTTTTTTTTAAAGTTTTGGTCGTATCATAACGTGTTGGTCGTATGCATAAATATTAGTAATGGGCACAGAACGTTTCGTTGTCTTATAGATAACTTATACCAACGAATGCTTAGCCTGTTGTCGGCATTCACAACCTATGCCAACGATAGTTTAACTTAGGCATAGCGCGCTGCACGTATCGCCAACGAACTCGTGGCGTAGCCTGTAAAAACTGCCGCACGCCGATTTAAATCATAACCGCCTGAGATTGGAAGTGTCAACCACGCAGTCACACCTTGATGATTTAGCCAGCGTATGCCGACCTATGAAAAATGTGTCTAACGCTGGCACACGTCGTATACGGTATGGGTAAGTTGTGTATACTGTTAAGAGCACGCTGAATAACGATGAAGTACGCTGTCATATTCGTGGTACGTTTAGTACGTCGTGAAATTTCAAGCATGCTGAAAATTTTACGACGTACTCACGTATGGCTCACACGTTCCGCTACGCTGGGAATAAGTTGTAGGCACGATATGCGATCGTGACACACGTCGAACACAAGTTCCTTGTAAGTTACTCGTTAAGTCGAAACACGTCGAGGTATGTTTAGCATACCCGAAACTTATTTTCTCCGTCAAGGCACATTTTCTTTTTTTCTCCTTGGCTCCGTGAAGCACGTACGAAATATCTGAAGTTGTTGTTGTTGTTTTTTTATTATTATTATTTTTTAGTCTACACGAAATTTTAAAATATATATTCGGACATTTGCTTTTAAGTTTCGACGTCGACGTGACAATATCCTCAAACAAGAAAATTATTCACAGAGGAACTAAGAATAAGACATGAGCAAACTAAAGAGGCAATCGGACTGACGTAACGGCACGTGACGAAATATCGGAAGTTATTGTTGTTTGTTGTTTTTTTTTTTAAATGCTGCCAATACGCCATTATACGGGTAGCTGTAAGTTAGAACACGTTCAGTAAGTTCTGTGGTCGTCCGGAGACGTCAATCAAATACGTCTACATACGTCAATATGCGTTGGAGGTACGTTACAATTAGGTTCCAAGACACGTTACTCCATAGGTTAGAAATAAGTTTGGATACGCTAAGCATTACCTCGACGTGTTTCGACTTATGAGTAACTTACAAGTAACGTGCCTCCGTGTGTCACGATCGCATCAGTGCCTCGACGTGTGTGCAACGATCGTGTAACGTGCCTACAAACACGTTACTCATAGGTTATAAATAAGTTTCGGGTACGCTAATCATTACCCCTCGACGTGTGTTTGACTTATGAGTAACTTAAAGTACGTGTGTCGACGTGTGTCAACGATCGCATAACGTGCCTCGACGTGTGTGCAACGATTGTGTAACGTGCCTACAAACACGTTACTCATAGGTTAGAAATAAGTTTGGGTACGCTAGACATTACCCTCGACATATTTCGACTTATGAGTAACATTACAAGTACGTGTGTCGACGTGTGTCAACGATCGCATAACGTGCCTACACTTATGGCCAGCGTAAACGGAACGTGTGAGTCATACGCTGGCATACGTCGTAAAATTTCAAGCATGGCTAAAATTTGAGGACAACCGCAAAGTACAAACGATGAAAGCCAGCGTACTACGACGTATGGAGTGTTTTTCAGCGTGCTCTTAACGTATACAAACTTACCCATAATGTATTCGACGTGTGCCGCGCGTTTTAGACCGAATTTTGCATTACGTCAGGCATACGTTGGCTAAATCATCAAGGTGTGACAGGGCTTTAGCTGACACTTATAAACATGTCTCTCCAAAGGGATCATATTGTGAACCCATCAATTTACTGTACTTCATTGATCAGCCACTGGAAGAGGTTCACTCTTGAATATTCTGGGCCTCACAATCACGCATGACTCTCTCCCAGGCAGACTATTTATCAAAGTTGGCCTCCAAAGCCCAGCTGCAGACAGGGTAATCCTTCTTCCGGCCTCATGCTTCCATGGACATTCTAAACTCTTGTAGCTCAACAGCATACTGCTCTTTCCTATGGAGCTTCGCACTCACTCCTGGATGCTGTGGATATCCAAAACTCAAACATCAATGGTATCTTACCACAAGTAGGAGAGGCAAAGGGTCTAGTGCTCTCTTGTCACAGACAGGGTGGTGGTCTCTGTTTTCTACTGCCTCTCCTCAGGTCTTGTGCCCTCTGTTCTATAAGCAGTCCACACCTTAACTCCTCAAGGATATGTTTCTTCCAGTAACCCTCACTTGTTAACCTTTCAAAATCAAGGATGATGGTTCACCTCCACTCCTTTGTTCTCTTTTTTTAACCACTGTTAAACACCTTCCTCCAGGGATTCAAGAAGGCAATACAGGACTTTGCCAATTCATGTCATTCTATCCCTACGTGTGAGCTTTTCTACAGCAGTTACCACCGTAGTCTAACCTCTGTCCTGCAGGTTCATACAATTGGCTTTTTCTCTCTTTCTCCTCTTTTTCCGTTCATATCACACACACTGCTCATTTTTGTCCTGATAGTTTCTCCACCACACCAATGTCAGCATGTTACCCTTATTATCACCCATTAGTTTGCTTTGCCATGAGCCCAGATTTTTACAAGTTATGAAAACAAATCAAATAAGGTTCGAGTTAATTTTATGGAATTAAAAAAAAAAAAAATGTTGACAAAAAGTTTAAATTTATTGCAGCACTTCTATCCACACAAGTTCATTTCAAAATATGCAAATCAATAAACAATGCTTCTAAACAAGATAATTAACGATAGAATCTGAAGCACAACAAAAAGCTACCACGTTTATATTTTGTTTAACCAGTACGCACTTTCAGATTTTGATAGAGAGCACGGGCTTGAATCGATCAGCGCCAACTGGAAATGCTGCAACACAAGGAAAAATAAGCAATAAGAACGCTGAAATAGCTGCCGCTGTAGTTTCGCTACAAAAAGTGCATCGTATTTTTCTGGTGTATAAACCGCACTTTTTTAATCAGCAAAAAATGTAAAATTTGGGTTTGTGGTTAATAACGGGTATAGAAAAAAAGCAGTCTTAAAAACGATCAATGCTGAATTTCAAATATATTCCAAATTAACACTTTTGTAGCAGTGGGAACTGCTGTTAAGCTCAATTCCACCGTTTAAATTTTGAAAATAGGTTCAAGTTAAGAGTTTGTACAGCGTTTTTGTTAACCATCGTGCATAAATGAAATATATTAAAAAACGGAGACACCGGAGTTTAGGTGCGTGGCGTATATAGAGCCTCGGGTTTGGAAACGCCATTAACACAAAAGAAGAACACCTGGTCTCACATCAAAAGATTAATTATTACACATATAGCTCGAGTTAGCTTAATGGTTAGGGTGGTAGGCTTGGGATCTAGGATCCTGAGTTCAAATCCCACTCCGCTGTTGAATTAATACCAGGTGGGGTGACTCTGCCTGTCATGCTTCTGAGGTCGGCAAAATGAGTGCCAGCTTTCCGGTAACCTGTGTCGGAGTGGCGACCTGTCCAGGATTGTGCCCAATAGCTAAGGAGACTGCTTAGGCAGCACACAATGCTCAGTAACAGTATGGTCCCAATGGATGGATGGAATAGCTAGAGGCCAATAATGGAGTACCACCTCAATAAGCTTGCATGGCAAGCTTCCCTCATATGTCATGTTCAAAAGGAAGACACTGCCAAGGACAAGTTTCCAGCCGGCGTCATTGTTCGTGTGCAGCAGAAAGGGAGGATAGACGAGGGACTTGTAGTGGTGACTATCTTTTTACATGCATCATGCTGATGCTATGCTAGGAAATGCTGGATAGCAGAGCATGGTTTAAAACTAGGAACAACCAATCAACCCGGAGTACTTTTCTATACGAGGGCAGGAAATGGGATTGAAAAGGAAGAAGAATCTCATGAGAGCGAGGAACCACCTGGACGGTGAAGGTTGAAGAAGTACCAGTGCTGCTCGGTTATTTTTGCTTCCTTTGATTCTCTTCGTTCTTCCTGGTTCTCTTTGTTTTCCTCGTTTCTATCAGCGGTTCCTAACTTGCTTCCTGCGGATTACTCACGTTGAGCAGATGAACTTTCTTACTCGCAGGCCTTTGTATTCGACCCAGATTTCAAGGAGCATTAGCTGCATCTCGGTGGAATCACCACAGACGAACTTTCCTATTTCCCGTACTTGATATTTTCGTCAGTTGAAAATCGACATTCTTTTTTTTCGTCAGTGTTTCCCGTTGGGATTTTCGACCCTGATTCCGAGGAGCATTTGCCACATGCATCTGATTGAACTTTCACCATTATCTCCGTCACTATATTGGCTGAGCATTATGTTGAATGGGAGACTGCCGGTGTTTCATCGGAGGATGAGAAAGGTCGACCTCCGCATGGATCTGCGGCAGGATCATTAAGGTGTGGGAGGAGATACGTCGGACATAATAGCAAGCAATTTTATGAATGCTGCATCTCCAACAACATGGAGGACACAGAGGATGGCATCATTTGGGAGGAGGAGGCTGAAAATGTCGGTGACAGTGACGTGGACAGCGACGGGGACGGGGACTTGCTGCGCCTGATTTAGACAAGGAGTTACGTGCCATTTTTGATGAGGAAAACATTTTGAAGGATTTCCTCGGGTTTAGCTGAAAAGCTTCATCAAACCCAAACGGCCCTTTTCAGGGCCACAAATCCACAAAAAATGTGTGATACCGGTATGAATCCCTTTTCTTCCTTTTTCTAGGAACAAAAAAAAATCCTCTGTATAATATTAAAAAACAAGAAAGAAAAATAAAAACTTATTGGTATCCTCTCCTCTCTCTTCAACTTCTTGAAAATGAGAATAAGACTGTTAGACTAAATTACGTGGACATGGGAGTAAGCATGTCGATAACTCAGCCAAGGATTTTCCGAAGAGACCTGGTACCGAAGGAGTTAAGTCTCTGTCTCAGATCCTTGGTCAGAGTCCAAGTGTCACATCCATAGAGCAAGGCTGGAAGCACTAAGGACTGAAAGACTCGGAGTTTTATCATCCTGCATAGGTACCGACAGCACCACACCCCATGATCCAGTGAATCCATGACTCCCCAGACCTGACCCAAACATCTAGTAACCTCCGTCTCACAACATGCTGAGCATGAATATCATTGCCAAGGTAAGTTTGAATCTCTGTGACCTCAACATCCTTGCCACAAACAGGAACAGCCAAGATAGCAACATCCCAGATGTTATTGAAAGCCTGGATCTTTGTTTCTACCCAGGAAATCTGTAAATCTCAGCAACTCAGACTCCTCATTCAGCTCCTGGAGGGCCTCCGTAAGGATATCCAGTGTCTCCAGAAAGATGACTGCATCGTCTGCGAAATCAAGGTCAGAGATCCTGACATTCCCAAACGATGCACCACAGCTTGATCTCTCCGAAATTCTCCCTAGAATCCAGGCCATACAAGCACGGAAAAGTCCAGTACTCCAGTAACAACTGTAAATAAGTCAGAGATGGAACCACCACACCTCAGAGCACTCAGTACCAGAGTATATATAGTTCAGAAATCAGATTGATCAGTTTTGGTGGCACCCCACGAAGGCCAAGAATCCTCCAGAGGGCAGCCCGATTCAATGAATCGAACGCTTTGTGGAGATAAACATAGGTTGCGAGCAGCCTCTGTTGAAACTCTCATCTGTGTTCGGTGACAATCCGAACAAGCCTGTGGTCAGTATTGAGGAACTGAGCACTCTGGCAGACCCTGCAGTTCTGGAGCATCATCCAGCAACCAACAACGAGCACATGGTCAATTTCCTTTGCCACACCACCAGAATTGGAATACAAAGTCCAGCGATGAGCCTGTGGATGCTGAAACCATGAACCAGCCACCCTAAGTCCACGACTTCTTGCAAAGTCAAAGAACTTAGTGCTATTCTGGTTCACAGTTCCAAACCCATGGGGACAAACACATGACTCATAACCATCCCTATCAGTGCCTGTTGATGCATTGAAATCCCCCAAGACGAGAAGAGCATCTCGCCTGGGGCACTGATCAACCACAGACTTTAGCGCAGCATAGAATGTCTCCTTCACAGTGAGATCACTCGCTTCAGTAAGAGCATACACAGAGACCAGGAAAATTACCCCGAAAGAGTGATAAATCCTCAGTCTCAAAATATGCTCGTTGACTGGCGTTACCTCAATTATCATAGGAATCAGCTCATTGGACACAGCTACAGCAACTCCTTGGGCATGGTAACCATCAGAGTGACCAGACTAGTAGAAGGTGTAAGTACCTGCCATGATCTCACCACTATCTGGTCTCCAAACCTCAGAGTGCTGCAATACTGATGTTCAAACGCTGGAGCTCAGATATGATAGCAGAACAGGTGATCCTCCTATCCTCGAGAGTGAAGACATTCCAGGAACCCACCCGAAGGGATCGCTTCAGGTTAACCCGAGGAGACCGCTGGCTGGTGGACGATACCTCCACACCACCTCAACAACATGATCCAGGAAAGTTATCCCGTGCTTTTCCTCCTATCATCAAAGAATGGGGGTCCCGAAGGCTTTGGTCCAATCCCATCATCCGGTGAGCTGCCATGTGAAGGGCAGCTGCATAGGAGGTACTCCCTTGGAGTGGGCTTTCAGTTTTATTTGCGTTTTTTGTGTGTTTTGCGGAATTAAGTGTTTTACAGTGGCCGGAGTGCAAATCCTGCCACCAACCTCCTCGCAAAAGGTACCCAACTACAAGACAACGGACGCAGACACAGTTTGGCACAGGATATGGATGGCCATTGGCTCACAATGAGCTTCTCTGCCCTTCGACAGGTTTTGTTTTTAATCCTGCTGGGTGTCCATATCCATACACCCTCCTCACCAGGAAACCGGGTGGGGGAGATGGTTTAGTTGCCGACAATCCGAACATGAAACAAGTTATGACAGGTTCACATGGTACCTGTAGCAAGTCACAGATTTGATTTGTCCTGACAAGGGGTACAAGGGAACAAAAATAAGTTTTGGTTGGTCCGAGGATGTCGGAGAAGTTTAGCGTGAACATCAGTTTGAGGCAGGGAAGCTCTCTCAATCCACTCGTGGTTATCATGATGGAGCTAGTAAGCAGGAGGGTGAAAATGAAAGGTATTCTGGGGAGGATGTTGTATGGGGACGATCTGGCTGTTGTGGGGTAGAGTAAGCGGGAGATACTGGAGGAGTGGAAGGAGGCATTATGGAAGCATGGATTGAAGAGGAGTATGGAAAAGACTGAGGTGATGTGCATCAGGCAGCAGAGAAAAAGTTAATGAATATCAGGTTAGAGGGGAAGGAGATCAGACAGGGGGAAAGGTCTGAGTATCTGAGGGGAACAGTGACCAGGGATGGCAGTTTGTAGTCAGAGGTGCGGAGGAGGATACAGGCAGGTGTGAATGCATGGAAGAGCGTGGAGTGATTGATGGCAGACAGAAATAATGTCGAGGAAATGGAAAGGGGATGTTCTGGTGTCTTGTGTAACACTGGCCCATCTTTATGGTCTGGAGATGGTGGCATTGGTAGAGAAACAACAGAGGTTGCAGGTCTGAGAGAACACCTGGGTCAGGAGAATTGTGGGAGTCATCGTCATAGTTTTGTGTGCAGCCTGTGGGTGATGGTTGCATCATTGCTGGGAGCATGGCTATGCCGCAGATGCAGTGTCCTGTTTCCAGTAAGCTGATAATCATTTTGCCAACCTCGGAAGGATGACGGGCCGAGTCAACCCACCTGGTGTTATTCAACGTCATGACAGGAGCTCAGACTCAAGACCTTAAGGTCTTTAGCCAGCTGCCTTAACTGTTAAGCAAACAGCACCCTTATATATGTGGGAATGAAGAGGGTGGATAGGAAGAGGAACGATGAACTGAAGGAGACTGGTTTGCAAGTAAGCTTGACAGAGAGATTGGTAAGAAGCCGGCTGAAGTGGGGTGGTCAAGTGTTAGGGTTAGGGCAATATACATATATACATATATATATTTTATTTCTAATATTTTATAATTTATCTTCGAAATATAATTTGAATTTGTTTGTTTGTTTGTTTGGCTGCACGCGCTAATCTTCTGAACGGTGAAAGGAGGAGGGAACCTCTGCAACAAAAATGTCGGGACGGGCCCCAGGAAGGTTATAGGTTCGGTGGTGATGCCCCTCGGCCGGGGGGGGGTGTTTCCCCCTCACTAACCCCCCTCGCTCTGCACGCGCTAATCTCCTGAACAGTGAAAGATAGGGGAAACCTCTGTAACAAAAAATGTCGGGACGGACCCCTGGAAGGTTATAGGCTAGGTGGCGAGGCACCTCGGCTGGGGGGGGGGGTTCTTCCCCTCACCAACTCCTTTAGGCTATGACTGCTGTGCCCAATAGGGAACTGATACTGGGCTCGTGTTGGACCTCTGTATAGAAGATATATATGTGTATATATATATGTATGTATACATATGTATATATATATGTGTATATATGTATATGTACATATATATGTATATATAATATCTATGTATTATATATATATATGTTATATATATATATGTATATATAATTATAGTATATAAATAAATAATATGTATATATATGTATATATATATAAAATAGGCTGGTGTTGGCGTAGTGGTTAGGGTAGCGGCTTGGGATCCAAAAGGTCCTGAGTTCAAGCCCTGTTGGCCGCTTGAATAAATACACACCAGGAGGTTGACTCAGCCTGTCATCCTTCCGAGGTCGGCGAAGTGAGTACCAGTGTACTGGGCCCGGTGTATGCCCCGGTTAAAATAGGTGCACCATATCCCTGTGTCGTAAGAGGCGACCAGGGTTGCGTCAGGAAGGGCATCGGCGTAAAACCTTTGCCAAATCACTATGCAGATCATACGGATGATCCGCTGTGGCGACCCCTAACGGGAGCAGCCGAAAGAAGAAGATATATGTGTATATAATATATATATAATTTTTTTATAATACAGTATTTATATATACTAGTGCGGGCCCGTGGGTGCGTGCCAGTATGTGCAGCTTCGTTCCTTCGCTCTCGTAAACGACGACTGGATTGGGGCATTGTTTCAATTAGATCAGACCAACCGTATCATAAATGGCCATAACTTTGGAAACACCTGGGAAACATACTCAGGTCCCCAGGTACAATTGTGACGTCATATCAAACGAAGAAGAAGAAGAAGAATTGTGACGCCTCCTCTCTCTCGCCCCCCTCTCTTGCTCCCCTCCTAGTCTCGCCCCTCCTCTCTCCCTCCTCCTCTCTCGCCCCTCTCTCTCACCCCCTCTCCCATCCCCCTCTCTCGCCCCCTCCTCCGTCCTCCTATCTTGAATTGTGACGCCCCCTCTCTCCCCCCCTCTCTCCCTCCCCTCTCTCGCCCCTCCTC
>CM068954.1:62980952-62999434 GCA_035128595.1 Eptatretus atami
TAACGTATACACAACTTACCCATACCGTATTCGACATGTGCCAGCGTTTTAGACACATTTTTCATAGGTCGGCATACGCTGGCTAAATCGTCAAGGTGTGACTGCGATGTTGACACTTCCAATTCTCAGGCGGTTATGATTTAAATCGGCGTGCGGCAGGTTTTTAACAGGCTACGCCACGAGTTCGTCGGCGATACGTGCAGCGCGCTATGCCTAAGTTAAACCATCGTTGGGCATAGGTTGTGAACGCCGAAACAGGCTAAGCATTCGTTGGTATAAGTTATCTATAAGACAACGAAACGTTCTGTGCCCGTTACTAATATGTTATGCATATGACCAACTCGTTATGAATACGTCCGAATCTTTAAAAAAAACATCAAAAGTTCAGCGTAAGCCAGCGTTTTACATACATTTTCATACGTTGCCATTGCTGGCTAAAACGTCAAGGTGTGGACTGGGCCTTTAGCTTTGCATACTGTAAATACAGGTAATCGTTTTTATTTATTCTGAATAAAGAAAAGGTCTAAAGGAAACTCCAACTTGATAACTTTGTTTTAATTTGCATAACTTTCATATTACAGAACATAAAAATACAATCAGCAAAAATTATAAAAATGATTGACCAAAAAACATTAAAGTTTATAAAAAAGACATTCAGATTAACATTTTAGTCATTGAATCCTTCAAAGTGTGTAGTGGTTCGGGGTCATCAGCGTCATCATCGGATTATCAGCAGGGTTATCAGGAACTGTAGAGGACCCGGTAAGGGCGATGACGGCGAGGAAATGGAAGGACTTGTAGGGGTAGGGGTAGGGGTCCTGGGTGTAGCTTTCGAGAAGAATCCCGTTAGTGTGGTCTGCGTTGTAATTTTCTTTTTCGATTCTCGTGGAGGATCTCTAAGTTTTACTCACGTTGTTGTTCTTCATCTTCTTCTTGTGACTTTTTTGTTTCACAGCCTAAGTTTTCATCGAAACTTCCTGAAACTTGGCATATATATGTAAAAATACCCTGCGCAGACAGTAACCATCTCCGATTTTGAAAATTCCTCCTAGAAAAAAAAGTTATGATGTCAAAAATCTCCGCTAATGGAAATCGCCTAAAAAATTATCTCCAAAACTAGGCAAGCTTTTTGAATTCTGTTTGTGGGAATCGAACAGGGCATTAGCAGAGATGCATCACTATGACGTCATATTAATTTTTATGACGTCATTCCTATTTTTTGACATTTTTTGTTTCACAAACCAGAGTTTTCATCGGATATTCGTGAAACTTGCCATGTATATGCAGAAAGCCCACGCGCAGGCAGTAACCATCTCCGATTTTGGAAATTATTCCTAGAAAAAACAGTTGACGTCATAATATCGCCGCTAATGAAATAGCCTTATCATTATCTCCAAACTAGGCAAGCTGTTTGAATTTTGTTTGTGGGAACCAAGCCGGCATTAGCACAGATAATTTATCGCAAACCTGATACATCACAATGACGTCATATTCGTTTTTATGACGTCATCATTAAGAGGACGAGGATCTTAGCTCATTTGAGCTTTTTTTTCCATAAATTTCACGATAGCATCGTAAAAGTTCATTCATTTGCCGTTCCACTTTCGTGAACCGTTCAACATTCGGGTCCATACCCTCTAGTTCTAATATAGCCGCATTCACTTTCGAGAACACACCAGCTAACCCCTTTACAGTGAACTTCTTTCATACGTCTTCCATCCTTTCCTCTTCTTCTTCCTCTTCAAGTGCTGCTGCACTTCCAACTCTATTAAATCTTCGTTAGTTAGCTCTCCCTCGGCATATTCCACTAATTCTTCAATATCTTCCACTTCAACATCTAAATTAAGCACGTTAGAAAGTTCCACAATTTTTTTATGTATGACATCGACGCTGCCGACACTTCCTTTTCGCCAACATCTTGTACTATGGGGTGCACAATAAAGTACAAATTTATATACGAAATATGTAGTCTTGGAGATTGCGAATGCAAGTGTAGTGAATACCGACCGACTGTGGGAACGAGACTGAGACTGAGAAAAAAAAAAAAAACGGTGATGCGCTGCCGCTGCCGACTGGTCGGACAGCTGGTCGTAAGTCCGGGCGGTCGTTAAACAGGTAGGTCGTTAAGTGAGGAGTGCCTGTATATATATATATATATATATAATATATATATATGTATATATATACGTGTATATATATGTATATATATATATATATATAAACACAAATATAATATAATATATACAGGGTGTCCAACAAGTCTCTTTACAATTTAAAAAAATTATTACAAAGGCAATTGATGGGATGTTTTTATAAGATTTATTCAATGTACTCAGTGATTATCAAAGTTCTCTTTCTATGGGGTGATGTTAAAGATATCGTGTATCGAACAAAGATACGGACATCAACGACCTGAAGCAAAGGATCACTGACGCCATTGCCACCATTGATGAGGCTATGCTACAGCGAACATGGCAGGAAATCGATTACTGTCTTGATGTGCTTCGTGCAACTAATGGTGCCCACATAGAAGTGTATTAAATGAGGTGGAAAAAACTTCAATATCTACTCCTCATTTTGTAATAATTTCCACAGGTTTATCTATTTATTTGCTTTTGTAATAAATTTTTTAAATTGTAAAGAGACTTTATGGACACCCTGTATAAATATATACACAAATATATATATATATATATACACAAATATATTATATTATATATATATATATATATATTATATATATATATATATATATATATATATATATGTATATACACAAACATATAATATATACTAGCATAACCCGCGCTCTGCGCGACATGTTGGGGTGGGTGTGTTTGAGAAAGGAACTGATGAAAGGAACAACCACACAGGCCGTTTCTTCGCTCTCGCGTGCCCGTACGTGCGTGGCCCGGAAGTTCGCATATTATTCGCAGTTACGATTATTCGCAATTTAGTTTTAATGTCAAATATTCAATTAGCCCAACGTATTTTGCCTTTTCGCAATGTCATCACAAGGAAAAACAAAAAGAGAAGAGAAGAAGAAAAAAAATTACTTCCTGGTTCGGAGCACACCAGCTCACTCTGATGTTACCGAAATTTATGCACCGTCTAATATGAAAACGATCATAACTTGTGGGCATTGTGTTTATCTATAAATGCGCATAAGAAATCGAGAAATTATATAGAATACACGAAGTCATCACTATCCGGAAGTCCGTACGTTGTAACCCGTAATGGGGAACGCGACTGAGCTTCCCCTCCCCATCGCGCCACGCCCACGCAACAACGTGTCTTGTCATTGGTTTGGTAAATAAATGGCCATAACTTGGGAGGCACTTGTCCGATTAATATCAAACCTTGAAAAGGTCCCCAGCATATACCTGGCAAGTTTCAATTAGATCGGACCAGTGGTTGTCGAGAAACAGCGGTCACAGACACTGCTGGAATTACACACACACACACACACACACACACCACACACACACACACACACACACACACACACACACACAACACCACACACACACACACACACACACACACACACACACACACACACACACACACACAACATACATACATACATGCCTGGTGTTGGCTTAGTGGTTAGGGTGGCGGTTTGGGATCCCAGGGTCCTGAGTTCAAGCCCGTTGGCTGCTGAATTAACACGAGGGGGTTGACTCAGCCTATCATCCTTCCGAGGTCGGCGAAATGAGTACCAGTGTACTGGTCCCGGTGTATGCCCCGGTTAGAATAGGTGTACCATATCCCTGTGTGTCGTAAGAGGGGACCAGGGTTAGCGTCAGGAAGGGCATCCGGCCATAAAACATTGCCTCAAGAAAAAGCCCACCCCTGCACAGCAGGGAAAAATGGCTGTAAAAACGGTCATTTTTTTATTTATACATATATATATACACACATACATATATATATATATATATACATATATATACATATATCTATATATACATACATATACATATATACATACACCATACATATATATATATATATATATATAATATATATATATAATATACATACATATACATATATCTATATATACATGCATATATCTATATATACATATATAATATATATATACATACATTAATTCATATATATACATACACATATATATACACATACATATATAAATAATATAACATCTATATACATATACATATATATACATATTATACATACATGTATATATATATAATATATATGTATGTGTATATATATGTATATATATATGTATATATATGTATATATATATATAATATAATTATATATATAATATATATATATATATATATACGTGGGAGGAGGCTGGTGAAGGGGTGGGATGGGAGTCCGGAGGAGGGGGTGGGATGGGAGTCCGGAGGGAGGGGGTGGGATGGGAGTCCGGAGGGAGGGGGGTGGGATGGGAGTCCGGAGGGAGGGGGTGGGATGGAGTCCGGAGGGGGGGGGTGGGATGGGAGTCCGAGGAGGTGGGATGGGCGTCCGGAGAGTGGTGGGTGGGATGTAAGGAGGTGGGAGGAGGGAAGGGAAGGGGTGGGGTGGGAGTCCGGAGGAGGGGTGGATTAGGAGTCCAGAGGGAGGAGTGTAGGTGGGAGGAGGTACCTGGTGTTGCCCAACAATGCCGGTACCTAAACTAGTAAACAATATCACAAGAACGTTAGGAGGCAGAAGCCTCTTCAGGTTGAACCAACGCAGAGTTGAGGATATTTTTTGTTTTGTTCTCGAATCGTTTAAGTAATAGTCCGAGGTTTGAGTAATGTTCACATTGTCCCAAAAGCTTCAGTGTGATAAATTTTATGACATTCTCTTAAAAAATATATATTAAATGTTCGTGCATTTTCACAACGTCGTGAAGGTGCTTGGTTTTGAGTACATACAAGTCTCACTAGTCAGTCTGACGAAGACCTACCCTGTATGTGACGACAACAATTGCTTCTTCTTTTTTTTTTAATCTGCTCAAAGTACAACACTATCCTGTTCTTAAGATGTGCATTTATTACAAGATTACCTATAATCAAAATTAATGGATTTTATCAACTAAAAGCCGATAATAAAATGTTAACCGCTAAGGGAAGCGACATGCAGAGGACGTTTAGCGTTAGCCCTTCGTCAAGGAGAACCCCCTTTTTTGCTTTGACAAAGGGCTAATGCTTAAAAGGTTAGCTGTAACTCGCTTCTCTCGGCGGCAAACATCGTTATCAACTTTCAGTTGATACAATCCATCAACAAACTTGTGTACCGCCATGCAGTATATGGACACTAGCCTTCATGAAGACTAGTACATATTCCATTGTACAATATCGTACTGAGCCCTGTGTAATCATTCATTCATTCCAACAGCACATCATTCCAGAGGGAGGGGGTGGGGTAAAATAAATTCCAACGTGTAGGCATCTCCACAAATGGGGTTAGGCATCAGTTCTGTATTAACCACAAATCACTCCTCAGTCATTCCTTTAATATGCACTTCAACATAATCAATGACCAGTCGATAATCATAAGTAATTGCTAATGTTGTACATTGTATTTCTACATCTCACCGTTATTTGACCTTTAAAGAAATACGACTTGCTTGAAGATTTTTTGAAGGTTCAACAACCTTCAATGACACAATATGTATGAGAAGTTCAGATAAAACAAAAGTTTCTCCCAAAAAGTGCCCCACTGACTATGGAGAGAATAACACCAGCACCCAGTGTGTTCAGGGAAGCTACATCTCACAAAGTAAAGAGCAATGTTTGTCTGATGTCAAATCTTGTGTTGTCTGCTGCCTGTTTGCAAGTGAAAGGTCTCCCATGAGCTTCAGAAACTGTAGGAAAAAAAAACGCCTTTATCCAGTCGCCCCCTCCTTGTTAAACTCTCAAAATCTAGACCTAATGCTCAACTAACTGCACTCGTTTGTTCCTCTTTTCTACAGGTTGTAGAACCACATGCCTGAGGTGGTGCAATCCCACTCTTCCATCCAAAGCTTCAAGGGGGAAATGCACCATCAAGTCACGTCATCCACCATCTCTACCAGTCATCTTTTCTACCCACACTCCTCTATCAAAGCCCACTGACTCATAGGTGACTACGTTCCTTCACTCCCCTCTAATCATTCACTCCCTTTCTTACGTCGTACTGTTGTCCAACCGACTTTGGCGTTGCCTTTACTCCCTCTGTCACATTATTTTCCTGCTCTTCCAAGAGTCTAAACTTTGTATGCAAAGTAAAAATAAAATAACACCATCAAATTTAGAGCACAAATTCATCCCCAAGAAGAAACCAAAGATCAGTATCAGCTTCAAACATTGTTGTTGTTCAGAACTGCAATGAACACATAAGGTACAGTACTGACCTTGAAGGATTACTTTTGTGCTCTTCACTCAAATTAGCTCTGGATATGGAATAGCCTGGATTACTTTTCCAGGGATCAAATGTCATTTTGCATCCCAAAACCTAACGGCTCTATCATGGTCATCAAAAAGAAGAAACTGGAACGGCACTCGGTAGAGCGCACACTTCCACCAGACTGAACAGTTTACGTTTTGTTTCCCACCGATAGGCGATATATGCATCCAGACCTGAACCAAAATCGAATTGGTTTGTTCTCGTCACCTAACCAACTCCTCCACCAGGTTCTCTCATAACACTGGGGCGAACAATTTTTTCTTATTATCTGTTGCATGAGATTTTTAAACTTATTCTATGTATTTTTTCAACGCCGATTTCAAATCTTGAAATCGGTTTTCCTCTACATGCTCTGTTTTCATGCAATTTGAAATTGTGATTTTCGCAAAAAAGACACCCATTGCTATTTGCACTAGGATAACTTGAGAACTAGGGGTGCGATTTCGGACTTTAGTGGAAATATACGATGCCTAAACTGCTATATAACTATAGACCGTATTCGTTTTGCTGCTAACGATTTGCTCACGATTTATTTGACATCATTTTCTTTATCTTTATTGATATTTATTTATCTTTATTGATATATATCTTTAACTTTATGTTTTTCTTTGTTTCAGATCTGATCATGGCTTCTTCAATAAGACATAAATGTGTAAATAATCCTGATGCATTCTGTTATGTATGTGGCTGCTACACACTACTTCGTCAAAAGCGCAATATAACATCGTTTGTAAGGTGTCCTATAAAGCCTATTTTGATGTTCCCCTTGGCGACCAAGACAAGAAATGGGCTCCTCATATTGTATGTCATAATTGTGAAGAAATTCTTCATGACTGGACAAAAGGAAAGCGAAAGGTCTGCCTTTTGGAGTTCCCATGGTTTGGCGAGAACCCAAGGACCACAGTAACTGACTGCTATTTTTGCTTGGTCAACTCAAAGGGTGTCGGCAAGAAAAACTGGCAAAAGATCTCCTATCCCTGTATTCCCTCAGCAATTCGACCTACTCCGCACTCTGAGAACTCCCCGTTCCAGTCTTTAATGGTTTTGTCTTATCTGAAGATGAAGGCAGTGAACATGATCAGCAAGAGCACGAGGGTCGTGATGACGGGCTTCAAGAAATGGTTTCAGAATCCGAAGCTCCTCATCTGATACCAAACAGTCATCAGCCCTCAGACAGTTTAGCCAACCGGAATTGAATGACTTAGTCGTGATTTGGGGCTCTCCAAGAAAGCAGCTGAGGTATTAGCCTCCAGGCTGCAAGAAAAAAATCTACTTCACCACTGCTAAATGTTTCAGAATCCGAAAGCGGGACCAGATCTTTGTCGCCTTTTTCTCAGAAAACAAGCAGTTTGTTTACTGCCACGATATCCCAGTCTTCTCAGGCAATTAGGTGTTACTTCGTATAATCCAACAGATGGCAATTATTTCTGGATACCTCTAAGCGCAGCCTCAAGTGTATTCTCTTGCACAATGGCAATGTTATGGAGCGGTTCCAGTTGGTCACTCAGTGCATTTTGAGAAAACATAATGACATAAAAATGGTCATTACTTACTCAGATATCATGAGCACAACTGGATCATTTTGGTGGACCTGAAAATGGTCAACGTTCTCCTTTGTCAACAGAAAGGCTTCACAAAGTTTCCATGCAATCTCTGCATGTGGACAGCCAAGCTCGAGAGAAACACTGGATCAGAAGGAGTGGCCCATCCGTGAAACTCTGGAAGCAGGCATGCCAAACATTGTGAATGACCCAATCGTCAGCCGAGAGAAGATAATTTTTCCCCCACTCCATATCAAGCTCGGCTTGATGAAACAGTTCGTGAAGGCATTGAGTACTGATGGTGAATGTTTTCAACATATAGTTTTCTTTTCTTCTGCTTTGTCTTTCGAGAAGATCAAAGCGGTTCGATGGACCTCAAATTCGTGCCTTTGTACGTGATGAGGAATTTGTAAGGAAGATGAATGAAAGAAGACAGCGTGCTGTCTTTCGTTGCAGTTATACAAAACTTTCTGGTAACAAAAAGGCAGATAACTATGAGTTTCTGGTTACTAAATGCTGTTGGCTTTTCGCGATCTTGGGTGCAACATGAGTGTCAAGCTCCATTTACTGAATAGTCACCTTGATCAATTCTCTGAGAACCTTGGGGCTGTAAGTAGGAACAGGGAGAGCGCTTCCATCAGGACTCTTGACGATGGAAGAGCTACCAAGGACGATGGGACAAAAATATGATGGCAGACTACTGCTGGAGCATCAAACGAGATTGCCCTGTGGAAGTCCACAAACGCAAGAGCTACAAGCACAAATTATTGCCTGAATAGGACCTATTTGAACTTGCATTCCATCCTTATCAATTGTTCTGAATCAGCTATCGTCTTTATGTCGAAATATATGTTAATTTAAATTTGCTTTAATTCAAATTGTAACTTACCAAATAAATGTTGAAAATGTTGAATTGCAAAATATATGTTTAATATAATTTGCTTTTAATACAAATTTACTTACCAAATAAATGTTGATAATGGTGGATTGCAAAAATCTAGAGCTTCCAGAGAAAAACTAACTTCAGATTTGAATTCAGCACACTCAAATTAGGTAAGATCAAGTGCTGGTATCAATGCAACAAAAAATTTGATCCCCAGTGTAATCTGTCCAAAACGTTTTGAAATATGTTTAGTTATATATCATTTTTCTTTCTTTCTCTTTCCTTTCATTTTCTTCTAAACCACTAATTACAAACATGGAGAAGTCCAAGAAGTTTGGGTCCCAGAGATCCTGGCATTATGGGGTGCGATGTGAAGAATCTCTGAGTCCTGCCCATCTCTGCTGTCAAGGAGAGGGAGGACTCAGGCAGTGGCAGCCATTTGTGCAAGGCATGTGGCATATCGGACCTGGAACAACTCTTCTTCCTCTAACTCGCATTCAGCTTTCATTTCTACCTGAAATAATTGCAAATATGTTATTCGTGAGACGAGGCATCCAAAAGAGGTGTGGCAACCCCTGCTCTTCTTTCACCAATTGGTCTTTCTGGTCCTTAGCCAGAAGTATCTCTTTAGAACAACTTCTGTCACTCCACTTTTCCGTTCACATGATGCTATAGCTGTCTCTCCTACTAACAAAGCAACTCTTTTCGGTTCTCTTTTCTCCTCCAATTCCACATTGGGTGACTAACATTCCAACACCTCCTGATGCACCCCTTACCAATCCTATGCCTCTCCCTATAATCTCTTTTCATGAAGTCAAAAATGTACTTCTCTTTCTGGACACAAGCAAGGCATATGGACTAGATGGCATTCCTCCTCGTATCTTGAAGGAGTGTGCTTCCTCGTTTATTTTGCTTTTGTTGAAAAACAAAACTTTTCCTCTTTCCTGAAAACATGCTCCCCTCTTTCAGCCTATTCTAAAGGGTGATCGTTCAAACCATTTTGACTATCATCCTTTGCTCTGACTTCTACTATTTCCAAAGTCTTTGAATGTCTTCTCAATCCTCATTTCCCAAAGCATCTTTAATCTCACAGTCTTCTCTCTGACCATCAATACAAATAAAATAAAAAGATGCAGGAGGGAAAGAAATAAATCAGTATGGCTTTCGCAAGGCAAGATCTACCGGTGTTATCCTTTCCTGTATTACAAAAGGCTGGTATTCTTCTCTGAGAGACTTTGGGGAAATCCTGTTGTAGCCTTTGATATCTCAAAAGCTTTTGACAGGGTGTGGCATCGGTGTCTGATATCCAAGCTTCCCTCTTTCACTCCACTCTCTCATATCTAGCTTTCTCTCTGGCCGTTCTATCTCTGCAACTGTTGCTGGTTCAACCTCCCCCTCCTTCCCTACCAACAGCAGAATCTCTCATGGTTCTGTCCTGTCTCATACACTCTTCCTTCTGTTTAATCAATGATCTTTATTTTAAGAATAACCAAATGCATTCGTATACCGACGACTCAACATTAAAATTCCTCCACATTTTCACATCTGCTCCATATTCTCTTGCTCGAGCTACATCTCGTTTCATCGTAGTCTTCTACCTTCGGATTGTGACAGGATTTCTCAGTGGGGCAAATGTCATCAAGTTAGGTTTAATGCTTCTAAAAATCAATTCTTCCCATTTCTCTGTCTAAAACTCCTCTCAACTTTCCCATCTCCTTTGAAGGCTCCACAATTTTACCACTCAATAAAATAAATATAGTTGGTATTACTTGCAACATCAAATCTATCTTGGAAACCTCACATTGTACAAATAGCTAAGAAACTAAGAGTTCTGTTCAGATGCTTCTCATCTGAACAGTTGTTGCGATTATATAAAGGATTGATTCGTCCTTGTATAGAGAACTGCTCTCACATTTGGGGAAGTTCTAGGTCGACATATTTCCTTGACAGAGTCGAGTCTTAAGCAATCCAACTTATAAACTCTCCCAATCTGATCTCAAAACTCAACTTGCTTGAATCACGCCATTATGTTGGCTCTCTTTCCATTTTCTAAAGATATTACTCCAGTTTCTGCTCCTGAGAACTGGCTGATTGTGTACCTCTACCATTAACTCGACCACAACATACTCAGCAAGCCACTAAATCACATGATTATTGTGTGGCTGTTGGCACCTCAAGGGTGGGTCGTTATGATGTTTGTTTCTTTTCATTCACCGCTAAGCTCGGGAATTATTTACCTTCTCACATCTTTCCGAACAGGTATAACCTGGCCCTTTTCAAATAGCAGGTTTTCAACTTCCTCAAAAACTCTTCAATTATCTTCCTTCTCTTCACTTCGATATCTCTTCGGTTCTTTTTTGTTTCATTTGAGGCCTGGCTTTGATTCTTCTTCATGCGCATGCAGCACAAGGCTGGGGGGGGGGGGGGGGGGGGGGGGTAGCATAATTGCCTGAGGGCACGGCTGTGCCGCTGATGCAAAGCCCTCTGCTGGTTAAGGCAGGAGTTTGGAATTTGCCCATGGTGCCGGCGAGAGCTCACCAACTCTTCACAAAGGACACAGTTTTTCCTCTCAGGTGTCTCGGATTATATGAATAAATCAACTCCTTCCATGTTCTTTTCACCGAAAAAAGCTGCATAAAGCAACCATGAAAAGCTACCCAAGGTAAGCCCTTTGCTGTTTCAAACCCTAACCAGAGTTCCTCCACAGCTGTAAAGACATTCACAAATAGTACCTACATGAGAATCCCAAATAGCACATAAATGAGAATCCCAAATAGCACATAAATGAGAATCCCCAAATACACATAAATGAGAATCCAAATAGCACATAAATGAGAATCCCAAATAGCACATAAATGAGAATCCAAATAGCACATAAATGAGAATCCCAAATAGCACATAAATGAGAATCCCAAATAGCACATAAATGAGAATCCCAAATAGCACATAAATGAGAATCCAAATAGCACATAAATGAGAATCCCAATAGCACATTAAATGAGAATCCCAAATAGCACATAAATGAGAATCCCAAATAGCACATAAATGAGAATCCCAAATAGCATATAAATGAGAATTGTATTGCTTGGGGTATGCCGTCATAGTACATGCATAAGAATCCTTGTGCAGGACTTTATGTCCATTGGAGATTGGGGAAGCACTCGTCACGCTCCACACATTTTGATTTATCCACCCGATTGCACCACATGCCTTCTGGTTGATTGGCTTGCATTAGTGGGAACAATGGTCTGGGTGGCAGACAGACTGCTGTTCTTTGCAGATTATGCAGTCTTACCGTGCGAGACAATGCTTGGCTGATGCTCACCATTACAGCCAGGAGATACGATTGAAATATTTTTTTTATATATACATATATATTGTTGCGGTTCTCGGAACCGCATGCATACAACAGATAATGGTCCCAAGACAGTTATTCCATTATTATACGTGGATAGTGCCTTCCCTTTTGTCAAGCGGGACAACAGGGGCGTGCATTGTGAGGGTATCATAGCTCCGTTTGCTTACATCATTTCTTATTCATTTCATTTCTACTCTTCTTTTCTGATTATTCCTGAGGTAAATCTGAGCCACGTGCACCCTGCGCTCTGAGATGGGTCATCAGCAAAGGCCAAGCAGGCACTACACCCACAACCTTCCGTACAAAAACACAGCCTGCCAAACGCACTCGCAGCGGTAATTTCCACCTGATGGTGTTTTCCACAACACAGGAAACACACCCAGCACGTCGCCCACGCTGCACGGAACACGTACCGAGGCCGATAATAGAAACGCAACCCACGCCACGTTGCGCAGGATGTGAGGGTACAAGGCACAAGCGGCACGTTCCTTTCAACCCATTTATGGACTAATTATATCGATCGGGTTTCACCCCGTGCACAAGATAGCAAAATTGGGCAAACGCGAGCGCTGGCCAGTGGCCACGTGCGTAATGGCAGATCTATGCTCACTGTACGGAATGTGTTCGAAGGCAGACCCGTGCGCCGCTCGCGACACTTTGTTATCGTACAGAGCCGGGCACGAATGGACACATCTTACTGTCTGTGCATGGGTTTGCCATAACATCTTACCTTCTCGCCTCTACGGCCAGTGAGGCTGCAATCGGGCAGAAGCATGTTGTACAGCTCGGGCCACGTTGGCACACACGGAGCGGGCGCGTTGGCCAGCGCTGGTCGGGGGCGCACGAGCGGGCGTACGAGACCAACGCTGCCCTCGGCCGGTCATCAGGGCACGGCCCGGGGGATCTTGCAAGGTGATTCATGGCACGGAGTTCGGTGTGGGCGATTCGTATCATGTCGTGAGGTCGGAGCGGGACATCCTTGTGGCGTAGGGTCATCTTGCCGGGAATAGAACGTTGCAGTTTTCGGCCATTGCAGCCGGGCCGCGCAGGGGGTCGGGGCCAATCAGAGCGCCCGATTCGGGTGACGTCACCGAGTTTCAGGGTGGCCCCCTGCCCCGCGCCGCGGGGCCTATAAAGGTCAGAGCGGGTCCGTTCGCTTTCTCAATGTTGCCCTGCCTCGCCTTCTGTCGTCATCACTGGGCATCACAATCCAAACGTATTAGTGGCGCGTTCGGGTACCGCGTATCAGTGATGCGAAGGTACCGAGAAACCATAGCCTCAACTCCTCTCCTGTCTTGCTTCAATCCCTCTTCATCGGGTTTTCTGTTGTCTGTTGTGCTCGCCGGTGTGTGTTGTGTGTGGTGTGTGTGTGTGTGTGTTGTGTGTGTGTGTTGTGTGTGTGTGTGTGGTGTGTGTGTGGTGTGTGTGTGTGAGTTTGTGTCCTATGGCGCCCTGTCTATGTAAGTAAGCCTGCAGAAGATTGTTATTATTATTTTCAGGTTAGGTCTGCTGTGTGCACTTTTATAAGTTGCTTGTTTATTGCTGCACCACACCTCGCTTCCCTATCTCTGCACAACACACCCCAATAAATCTCTTGATTGTACCACATACCTTTCCTAGCCCATTGTAAATAAATTATTATTAGAAATGTGCCCTGCTCGTTTTTGTCTTTTCTTCCATTGATCCAGGATGTTTCGAATCCTAGCTTAGGGCCCTGTCACACCTTGACGTTTTAGCCAGCAATGGCAACGTATAAAAATGTATGTAAAACGTGGCGTACGCTGAAATTTGATGATTAAAAGTTTTGGGCGTATTCATAACGTGTTGGTCGTATGCATAACATATTAGTAACGGGCACAGAACGTTTCGTTGTGTTATTGATAACTTTACCAACGAATGCTTAGCCTGTTGTCGGCGTTCACAACCTATGCCCAATGATAGTTTAACTTACGCATAGCGCGCTAAACGTATCGCCGGCGAACTCGTGGCGTAGCCTGTTAAGAACCTGCCGGACGCCGATTTAAATCATAACCGCCTGAGAATTTGAAGTGTCAACATCGCAGTCACACCTTGACGATTTTGCCAGCGTATGCCGGCCTATGAAAAATGTGTCTAAAACGCTCGGCGCACGTCAAATACGGTATAGGTAAGTTGTGTATACGTTAAGATAGGCTGGAAAACAATGAAGTACGCTGTCATATTATGTGGTACGTGTAATACGTCGTGAAATTTCAAGCATGCTGAAAATTTTACGACGTACTCAGCGTATGGCTAACACGTTCCGCATGCGTTGTCATATGTTCCTGGCACGCTCCGCGATTGTTTACACACGACGGACACACGTTACTTGTAGGTTACTCATAAGTCGAAACACGTCAAGGTAATATTTAACATACCCGCAAACTAATTTTCAACCAATGGGTAACGTCCTTTTAACCTATGAGTAGCGTGCTCTGAACCTATGTTTAACGTGCTTGAAACCTATGAGTAACGTGCATTGATCCTATTTGTAACTTGCCTTGAACCAATGACTAGCGTGCTATGAACCTATGAGTAACGTGCGTTTAACCTATGTGTAGCATGCTTTGAACCTAAGTATAACGTGCTTCTAACCTTTGAGTAACATGCTATGACCTATTTGTAACGTATCTAAAACGCACATTGTCGTATGTAGAAGAATTAGATTGACGTCTTCCGGACGACCACAGCACTTACTGAACGTGTTTCTAACTTACATCTACCGTGTAATGGCGTATTGGCAGCATTAAGGGGAATTGGTATATACAAATGGGCTTCACAAGAGGAACCCATCATTGTTCCAGACTCCATGTTGAGTAGATGTCAATGCCAGTAGTACAGTAGTAGTAATACTATTAGTAGTAGTTGGTGTGCGTGACAGTTGTAATAGTAGTAGTACTTGTAGTAGTAGCATTGGTATTAGTAGTATGTCTATGTCAGTAGTAGTATGTCTATGTCAGTAGTAGTATGTGAGCGTGATGGGGAGGGTGTGGGTGATGATGGATCCTCTTATCGTCCACGAAAGGAGACTACTTTGCACCATTGTTCGATATTCTTTTCGGCTAATTTTTTTTCCTCATTCCCACGATGAAATATTCTTTGTTTTACTTTTAAAGTATTAAAAACGACTTTGACAAATGCATAATGTACTAGTAATGAACACAGAACGCTTCGATAACTTATAGATAAGTTATACCAACGATTGTTTTTCGTGTTTTAGTCGTCCACAACCTATGCCCAACGATAGTCTAGTGTATGCATAGCGTAATAATTCGCAAGCACGTTATTCATAGGTTATAAAAAGTCACGGGTACCCTAAACATTACTTTGATGTGTTTCGACGTATGAGGAACTTTCAAGTAGCGTGTTGCGAAGTGTGAACAGCGTTCGTGTAGCATGCTTACAAAACGTTACTCATAGGTTAGAAATAAGTTTCGGGTACGCGAATGTTACCTCTACGTGTTTCGACTTATGAGTAACATACAATTAACGTGTGTCAACGATCGCATAACGTGCCTACAACTTATGGCCAGCGTAGCGGAACGTGTGAGCCAAACGCCGAGTACGTCGTAAAATTTCAAGCATGCAAAATTTTTGGACAACCAAAAAGTACAACGTTTTAAACCAGCGTAATCCGACCTATGGTAGTGTTTTTCAGCGTGCACCTAACGTACACATAACGTACCCATAACGTATTCAACGTGTGCCAGCGTTTTAGACAAATTTTTCATAAAATCGGCATACGCTGGCTAAATCGTCAAGGTGTGACAGCCCCTTTAGCCGGGACTTTATTCCCAATGATCCGTTCCTTTTAGCTGGTACGTCCTTGGCAGTGTGGCTCGGCTGCATCCGATCCGGTAAAGTGATCCGGTCCGGTAGAGTGATCCGGTTGTACAAGGCGTACCGAGGGTGTGTTCCCCGGTAATTAAATCACGTGGTTGAGTTATTGGCGTCCACGGTCGGTTAAGCGACCTGCCGCGTCACGGAATTATCCGTGTGTGACGGCCTACAATTCCGGGGAGTCTGGTATGAGCCGAGATCGCTCCCCCCCCCTGTGGTCTTGTCACCGACCCCCAGCCCGCAACAATACATATATATATATATATATATATATATATATATATATATATATATATATATATATATATATGTAATGCTGTCTGTCTTTCTTTCCCACCGTGAACTAAGGAGATGGTCCTTGGAGGAAAAAAAAATCAAGTAAAGGCAGCTTCACATTCATCCAAATGTATGGGAAAATTATAATTTTTTCAATCAAGCAAAGAGATTGAACTTGGGCAGTGTGTAGGCCATAGGCCACTGCCTTAATCGCTCCAGAAAAAAAAGAAGAAAAAAAACTTTACTGTTGAAGATATAACCTATTTTTGAGGTTTTTCAACCAGCAAAGAATAAATGGTTTCCTTTTATTATTTTTTCAAAATTCAAAATCATGGTATTTTTACCACGGCATGCCATGGGCTCACAGGAGGAAAATATATTTTAAGCGGCACATATTCTTATGAAATATCTTGGAAAAGTAGGGAACTCATGGGCATGTGGCAATCGTGAGTATTTCTGAACATTTTCGTTCATTACTATCATGACGCAGCTTGAGGTGGAACATGGACGTAATGGCAAATCGGTATTGACATCATGTAGCACCTCATTCCAGCACCAACATAAGTGAGTTCAACCACAGCCCTTGTGTGGGTCTGATGTTTTTGGGGGGTTTTTTGGGGGGTTTTTTTCAGTCTTGACCTTGTTTCTGTACCTATACCTCAATAACAAGTACATGAGTAATTGTGAAAGCAATATTTTTTTCTCAACTCATTTACCAATCTCATGCCCCAAAAAAATAATACAGGAAACTCTTGGTCAATCAAAAAAAAATTCTCATTGCAGTCTGCTTCGAGATTTATTTTATGCAATTTATAAAGAGATATGATGATTTCATTCTTATACTATAGCAACGGCAACACTCAATGGAATATATTAACTAGCAGCACTTTGGGGTAATTTCCTGCCAGGTAAGATTTTACAAAAATCCTGTACAGTGACATTCTCTCCAGCTTGTGGACTCTCCACCTTATGTCATGTTGAGCTTCGCCTCTCACCGGACTGAAAAGCAATCCTCATAAAAGTCCTGTAACTCTACCCATAATTGTTTGCCATAGAATTTGAATCTCTTAAGACGGTTAATGATATACTTTCAAGAATTTTGAATTATGGAGGGGGAAAAAAGAAAATTCCACAAAAGCAAAATAAATTCCTCCATCCCTTTCTTGACAATGAATGTCAAATCAATGTGAATGAAGCCAATTGTATCCAATGTTTAGAGCACTTACCACTTAACAATTTTGGTACAGGTTGGAATCTCATGTACAGTACTGTCTATTCGCCTCATCACAAATGCAACCCTCTCAAGGGAGCACTTTTGATGATCGAGAAGTAAAATTAACAAAGGGAACAATAAGAGGGGAAAGGGTGAGGGTGGGTGATTGGAGAGATTAAATAATCTTTTAAAGTTTGGAAGGGGTGGGGAAAAGAAAGGGATGGGGTTTGAGTGGAGGTGGGGGGAGGGGGCATAAGTTGCAACAATAACAAAAAAAAATGGTCCCTCATAACAGTGGTTCAAAGCATAGATCTGTTTTAATATGACATAAATAAACAGCCAAGCAGTTGAATATTGTGTCAACCTTACACCGAGTGACCAAACAAACAGAACAATCCTCAATTTACGATAAGCTTATTTATAAGATAAAAAAGCAATCTGATCTACAGATGTTCATCATTCTATTAAAATAATAAAATTAATTTATCTGAGATGAGCAACAACCTTCAAGAGGCTTTTTTTTTTCTTTTTTTTTTACAGAATCAGAACAACTTTATCATATCACAGATTTCGAGGAAACAAGTTTGAAGAAGAGCGAGAATTGCTTTGCAATACATGTCCCCTTCCTATGTGATATTTTCCAAGTTTAAAAAGGGGATAAGTCTGTGAAAAACTGACAAAATGCCCTAAAACTCGATCTCGTTCTGTAATTTATCAAAATAAAGCCATGTTCCAAGTTTCAGTTGAATATGTTAACCCTCTAGAGCCCCAGGGGTGATTTTTTTGTTCACCCAGAACATTTCGTGGGCTCTAGAGGGTTAAAGGGTTTCCGGAAAAAAGTCTGAAAAACCACAAGTGGGATGGACGGACAGAGAGTAAACCAATAGTCCCCCTGCGTTGAAACCAGTAGGGTACAAACAAGCAAAACAAAGCATC
>CM068954.1:63015986-63038083 GCA_035128595.1 Eptatretus atami
ATAAATAACTCTGGGTTTCTTTTCATTTGTGTGTGCGTGTGGGCCCGTCTTTAAGTAGAACTGAACAAGTGTTTTTGGATCATTGTAAATATTCCTTGCTTGCATATTCACGTTAAGTATTGCTTTGTGTCGTCATTTACTGTAAATAAATCATCACAGAAATGTTCCCAGTCCGTTTCCGTCCTTCTTGAATTGGTCCAGCATGGTTCGGATCTGAGTTTAGGCAGGGTTTTATCCCGGTAATCGGACAATTGTAGCCAGGACGTCCTGGGCAGCCCGCTCGACTGCATCCGAGCCGGAAAGGTGGGTGGCAGAGTGGTAGTCGGTAGGTGTAATTTTACCGTTGCCGGTAGAGTGAATCCGGTTCGGCCAGGCGTTCCGAGGGCGTGGATCTCCGGTAGGCGAGACCGCGTGGTTAGTTAGGTACATTGGATCTCGACAAAATAACCCTACGCCACGCGGTTGAAATATTGGCGACCACGGTCGGTTAAACGACCCGCCGGCTCGCGGAGTTATCCAAGCGACGGCCTACAATTCTGGGGAGTTTGGTGGGAGACGACGCAAGCTTTCCCCACCTCGTGGTCGTTCTCGCCACCGACCCCCGGCCCACAACAATATCACGATATCTCAAAGTTATGGACGGATTCGGAAGAAACTTTGTGGACAGGATGGGTGTGTGTCAAGGACTAAGCGATTAGATTTTGGTGAAGATCCGGATACTTGAATTTTAAAAGTTATTCTTCACCATTGATAGGGGCAAAACAATATACAGTACTGTATCGCATGATATCTCAAAAAGTTGTGGACGAGTTATGACAAAACTTGTTGTACGAGTTGGTTAAGTATCAAGAACAAGCTGATTAGATTTCCATTCAGGTACAGATCCAGATCCGGCCTATCAGTGGGATACAAAACGTAAACTGTTCAACCTGACAGAGGTATGCGCTTTACCGAGTGTCGTCCTAGTTTGTTTAGAGTTTCCATCTTTCTGCCTCAATGCAGAAATTGTCTGCATCTCAATATTCGGTTTGCCTGCCTGTTCATCCATGACCTCCATCTCCATAATAGTGTTGGCAAGCAAATATATTTTGCTAAGCCTGTGGTGCAGAAGTTTCTCAGACACTTTGTTGCTGGCGTTTGCACGTACAGCATCACTTTCACCGCGGCCTTGAAGCTAATCTAAATAATTTGATCACAATGTTTTTTCATTAAACTTTGTTCTGTTGATCGTATATGGTTTCCATGTGTTTTTACATGGGCTCTTTCCGCTGCTCGGCAATCGAGTCACAACACATGCTGTTATTCACTTACTACAGTACAGGCAATTTGAGAAACTCAATAATTATCAGGCCTGTTTTCTTTTCATTGTTCGAGCTTACGAACCTACATTTGGTATGCCTTGTAACTAAAGATATATATATATATATATATATATATATATATTATATATATATATATATATATATATATACACACACATATATACATATATATACACACACATATATTTATTGAACATTTAAAGCCCATTAAGTAAAATATATTAATTTGAACAGTCGTCAGAACCATTGTTCATTTTAACGGGACTATTTATGCGCGCAGCAGTGCACACACACACACACACACACACAGACACACACACACACACACACACTTCTTGGTTACTCTTGAATCAAGATCAGAGGCTAGTTTTCTTTTTCTCCTTTTATTGGGGCAGTTTGAATTTTGCCAGAAGTGATCTTTCTGATAACACAAAATAAGGTCTTGGGGTCACAACATTCCAAAGAATCCTTCATCCCTTTGCCAATCTCAGACATCAAGGATTCTTTGCATTTTTGGGAATATACAAACTTGCGGCTCATGGAGAAGCAAATTCGGCATTTAAGGTTGAGATTGGCAATGTACAATGGGAAACATGTTTGCTGGTGCTCAGATGCTGGGTAATGTAGCTGATGAGTATGAGCAAGTTGCATTTCAACAACCCATTCCAAGGCATCATCTGATATCCAAAGTCTGGCATTTACAGCTAGTTTTGAGAAGCATAAATTGAGGTTCTCTCACTTTCTCTGGACAAATTTCTTTCAAATGAGAGAAATGTCAATAATTTTGGGCAATCTTCGGAATGTTTGTCACTTTCCTTCACCTCTACCTGGGACTATCAACTCTTCATTTCAAGTTCCTGAGCTTTATAATTGAAATTATATTACAGAACTATGAAGGACAGGTCTAGATCACCAATGTAGCTGCTTCTTGGAGTTCAAGTGTGTGTGCTACATAAGCGTATGTATGTTTACACGTACAGTAATGAAAATAATTATGGAAACACTCACACGATGTGCACAAATAATGAGACATTGAAATCAAATAACTGACAAAATACAGCATTGGAGTATCGGAAGGAACCCAAACAGACAAAGATCCATCAGTGGGAACCTGGATCGGACTTGGGTTTCGGCTGCTACTCTGCCCTCACCCTCATCTAGGCGCAGCTAGGTGAACCTTACAAAAACTATGTGCAGGATTCACTCCTCCATCAACAAAGAAAAATGAAAATAAATAAGGAGAAATGAAGGAGAAGAAGAAACCATGTACACTAACAGAAAGCACGAGCGCATGCACACATGCATACATATTCAGTATCAAAATTATCTTACTGTTTGTTTTACTTTACCACCACAGAATGTGCACAGGAGTCCACCAGAACACAAATCAATACACAGGCCCTCTATTTATAATGAAGTTACCGTTCTGCTATACACTCATGATGTACTTCCAGTTAATTAATTTTTTTTTTTAATTATTTTAAATAAAAATTTAAAAGATTTTCTGATATTAATTAAATTATTTCACACAACTTCCAATACAATGGGAACCTGTTTCACCAAAACCAAACTTAAACAACAGATGACAACTGCGAGATGTATATAATACCCACACAATGCATTATCCTCACTATAATTCACGAACGTGTGTGTGTGTGCGCGCGCGCACGCACGCTATATGAAGGATGTTTGCCTGTGTTGCCGTTTTTTTTTTTCCCGGATCTTCGTCAAAGTTACAGAGGTTCACAGTGAGTCCCGGGGAGTGTTTTCGGCAAAAACAAATACGTATTTGAAAAAAAAAAGTTGGAATTTTATTTATTTATTTTAATCTCTCTCAAGTGCCGAAGCCTTTGTACCAATATGAAATACAGTATGTAATGATTCCCAACACCATTTCATAATGGTGTAGGGAAATGTTTTAGGCCCCCACAAATTTGATTTCTTCAAAATGCCAACAGGATGAGAACAGCACCAGGCAACGCAGAGTGCCCCTGCTTTTAATATACAGTGCCTATTAGAAAGTCTACATCCCCTTTCAAAATTCTCACCTTTTGTTGCCTGGGATTAAATTGCATTAAATCAGACTTTTTCCACCTATATTTACACATCGTAACCCCCAACTTCCAAGTGAACAACAAATTGTACAAATTTCAGAAAATCAATTAAAAATACAAAACGAGAATATCTTGGTATGATAACTAATGCCACCGCCCCCCCCCCCCCCACCCCCTCCTTCCCAAGATAATACTTGGTGGAAGCACCTTTGACAGCAATTACAGGTGTGAGTCTGTTGAGATAGGTCTCCACCAACTTTGCACACCATGACTGGGAAATATCTACCCATTCTTCTGTACAAAACTGTTCAAGCCTATTCAAGTTTCGTGGGGAGTGTTGATGGACAGCAATCTTCAAGTTTTGCCACAGATTTTCGATTGGATTTAGGTCGGGGCTGCTGACTGGGCCACTCAAGGACATTTATCTTTTTGTTCCTTAGCCACTCCAGTGTAGCTTTGGCTGCGTGCTTTGGGTTGTTGTCATGCTGAAAGGTGCACTTCCGTCCCAATTTCAGCTTTCTAGCAGAAGGCAGCAGGTTTTCCTCTCGGATTTTTCTGTATCTTGCTCCATCCATTTTCCCATCTATCCTGACAAGTGACCCAGTCCTTGCTGATGAGAAACATCACCAAAACATGACGCTGCCACCACCATGCTTCATAGTAAAGATGGTGTTCTTTAGGTGATGTGCTGTGTTGGGTTCAAGTCAAATGTAACATTTTGCATTTAGGCCAAAAGGTTCCATCTTGGTTTCATCAGACCAGAACACTTTTTTCCACATGGCTTCAGAATCCCCGGAATGTTTCTTTTAAAAACCTCAAATGGGACTCAAGGTGATGGCTTCCTTCTTGCCACCCTGATAAACAGACAGAAAGGGGTAAAAACATAACCTCCTTCACCTTCGGTGGCGGAGGTAATTATCGGATCCAGATCCGGATTCAAATCTTCACCAAAATTGAAACAATTCTTCCTTGTCACGCACCCAACGTGTCCCCCAAGTTTCGTCCAAATCTGTCCTCAACTTTTATGAGATATCGTGCTATATATCATTTTTGGCTCCATCTCTCTGTGGTGAAGAATCACTTACAAAATTTTAGTAGTCGGATCTGGAACTTCACCAAAATCTAATCAGTTCGTCCTTGTCACACACTCAACCTGCCCACCAAATTTCATCCGGATCCGTCCATAACTTTCTGAGATATTCGACACACAAACAAACAAACAATGGGGTGAAAACGTAACTTCCTTCACCTTTGGTGGCGGAGGTAAATACCATGCCACATATCGTTTTTGGCCCCAACTCTCAATGGTGAAGAATCACTTTGGAAATTAAAAAATTATCGCATCCAAATCTGGATTTGGATCTTCACCAAAATCGAATCAATTCGTCCTCGTCATATACCCAAACCTTTCCACCAAGTTTCATCCGAATCCGTCCACAACTTTTTGAGATATCATGCTATATACTGTATCAGTTTAGCCCAATCTATCAATGGTGAAGAATCACTTTAAAAATTCTCCGATGCGGAACCGGATTCCGCTCATCACCAAAATTGAATCAATTCTTCCTTGTCATGCACCCAACGTGTTCACCAAGGTTTGTCTGAATCCGTCCACAACCTTTTGAGATATCGTGCTATATATCGTTTTTGGCCCCATCTCACAATGGTGAAGAATCACTTAAAAAATTCTAGTAGCCGGATCCGGATCCAGATCTCCACAAAAATCTAATCAGCTCGTCCTTGTCACACATGCTATCTGCCCACCAAGTTTATCCGAATCCGTCCACAACTTTTTAAGATATCCTGCACACAGACAAACAAACAAGAAAAAGACCGTGCAGAGCACACTTGCAAAATCCACCAAAGGTTCTCCACCCTCTCCAAAGTTTCCCACGATACATCAAATTGACCATTTCATTAAGATTAAAATTGACAATCTTCATCAAAGCTCAGGTCAATCGGATGAAAATTTATTATTTTTCAGAATGAAATTGATGATTTTAGAAGTTTGATCTTGAGTTGACTTTTTGACCTCAAAAATAGTTGCTTTCCCAATTCAGTGATGGACTATGCAAATCTTGCTCAACTTTCAAGTTAATAGGATGTAAATTGACGATTTTTCAGTTGAAAAATTATTTTAGGAGTTTGACCTTGAGTTGACCTTAGAAATAGTTGGTTTACCAATTCAGTAATGCACTATAAAAGTGCTGTTTAACTTTCAAGTCAATCGGATGAAAACTGACAATTTTTCAGATAAAAAGTGATGATTTTAGAAGTTTGACCTTGAGTTGACCTTTTGCCCTCAAAAAAACTCACCGCCATTGTCTCACCTCCTTGACGTCACCCCTGGGCTCCCAGCCTGAACCACCGAATACGATGGGAGGCGTATGCCACACTCCTCCCTTTTTAAGCTGAAACTTGCAAACTTACCATTCATCCAAATACACTCATAAGTTGAGGCACACCCTCATGTAGCAATTCCACATAAATCATCAAAGTCACACGAAAATATGATTAACCCTTCACCACATTCCATGCCATAGCAATTTGCCTTCAACAACAGTCATACCAAACATTGTAACAGTAAAACCAAATCATCGATGAAAGTTCATTCCAAGTTAACCCGTATGTATCCTATTCACAAGTCCATACGATGAGGATGTCTTCTGAGGTGGGAAGAGCAACCGAATACCCGCTCTTCCGATGGTGCTACAGGAGGTGGTGGTTCACATTCCTCCACAGCAGGAGGAGGAGATTGGGACGATACTCTGTGCAGAGCGTTGGTGCTGCTTAAGCAGTCTCCTTGGCTATTGGGCACAATCCTGGAGGGGTCGCCACTCCCACACAGTATACCAGGGTGCTGGCACTCATTTTACCGACCTCGGAAGGATGACAGGCCGAGTTAACCCCACCTGATATTAACCCCACCCTCGGATCCAAAACCCGCCACCCTAACCATTAAGCCAACACCAGGCATCCTCCACAGCAGGAGCACCCTGAAAAGGATCTCTGCAAGAGCCTTCTGGGGTGTTGCCCTCTGGAATGATGTTTGCAGGCCTTTCCCAAGTGTTGGTCTCGACGGAGGTTCCTATGGACCAGATACATCACCGGTTACATCATAGGTTGACAGTCTCAAGTGATCCACATGCCTCCTCACATTCCGGCCATCCAAGAGTTTCACAATGAGGGAAGAACCAAATTTCTCCACAACGGTTCCTCCCAGCCAGCAATACCACTTCCAAAATCGAGCACGTAGACACGATCTCCCACACTAAAAAGTCTCACCTTGGTGTGTCTGTCATGCCAGGACTTTGCTTTCGCTTGCACTCTGCAAACCTTTACGGACTTATCTGGCTGCAATAGGTCAAGATGGGTTTTCAAGCTTCCTTCCCATCAATAGCTCTGATGGTGCTCAACCAGTGGTTGAGTGGGGTGTTTTACGGTATTTGAAAGCAATCGGGCCACATTCGACTCCATGCTACCGTGTTTGAGCTTCTTCATACCCCCTTAAATGTTTGCACTGAACGTTCGCCAACCCTTGGACCCTGGATGGTGGAGCTGAGGTGAGGTGGGTGATTTCATTGACATCCACAAGCTTTTGAAATTCTGTACGAGTGAATGATGGCCCATTCTCCGACACCAAAGTTGTGGGTAACCCATGTGCAGCAAATGTGGTTCTCATTTACCGATGGTGGCTTCAGATGAGGTTGTTGTCATGGAGGCACGTCCATCCACTTATAGTAGGCATCAGTAATGACAAAACATTTTGCCCAAAAATGGCCCTGCATAATCAATGTGTATGTGCTCCAAGGTTCTGAGGCCATTCCAAAGATGCATCGGTGATGATGCAGGCAACTTTGCGTTTGCCTGAACATGAATTGCAGTTGTGACGTACTCTCGATATCTAAATCCAGATTCAGCCACCAAACATAGCTCCTCGCAAACGCCTTCATTCGCACCATTCGTGGGTGTGCTTTGTGAAGCATTTCCAGACTCTCGTTCTACCTGGTGAGGGAACAACGACCCTACTACCCACAAGATCACACCATCTTGGACACTCAGTTCAGATTTGCGCAGTGAATATGCCTGGAGCCTTGTATCTGGTGAACCAGGCCAACCATTGGTTATGCAACGGTACACCGCGTGACAGAACTGGGTCATGATCCGTCACTGATGAATCTCTTCAGCCGTTACTGGTGAAGAATCCAGGAATTCCATGAGGAGTACAGTGTCTTCAGGAGTGGGCACAAATCTGGGGCTTTCCCATAAAGGCAAACGACTCGTGGCATCAGCATGCCCCATATTTTCCTGGCTTGTGCGAGAAAGAGTAATCATATGCTGCCATAATTAGTGCCCAGCATTATCCTCGAAGAAGCTAAACACAGGATCTCCTGGTAGCACTGAATAAGGACTGCAGTGGCTTGTGGTCGTTGGTGATTTCAAAATGCCGACCAAAAAGGTATGATGGAATTTCTTCACCTCAAAACCACGCCAAGCCTTCTTTTTGAGCTGTGAGTATTTTTCTCTTGCAGATGCGAGGCTGCATGAGGCAAATGTGATCGGTTTTTCGGTTCCATCCGGCAATAATGAGACAAAACTGGCCCAACGCCGTATGGTGAGGTGTCGCATGCAAGTAGATCTTTCTTTGATCATGATGCACCAGAACCTTGGAAGAACTTAATAGTTGTTTTGAAGCCTTGAAAGATTCATCTTGCTTTGGTCCCCAATTCCAAATGGCTGCTTTAGTTAGCATAGTGTTGAGTGGCGTAAGTACTGTTGACAGGCCAGGTATAAAACGCCCATGAGTTCAAGAGCCCCAGGTAAGATTTCAGTTCTGACACATTCCTGGGAACGAGCTTCCACCACCGATCAAACCTTATCAACCACAGGGTGTACCTCTGCATCGATCCTGTAGCCCAGATACTCCACCTCCTTGGCTTGAGAAACACATTTTCTTGCGAACAGGCATTCCTGCATCTGAAAGTCTACCGGAGCCTGCGTCCAGATTTTTCACATGGTCGGCCTCAGTCTCCCCAAAATTAAGATGTCTCAATATGACTGACGTGAGGAATACCCTGCAGAAGGGTGTCCATGCTTCACTGGAAAATGGAGGGTGATGAGGAAATCCCAGTGGGAGGCGGGTATATCTGAAAGGTCACGGTGAGTATTTATGGTTGTGCAATCTTTTGAAGCCTCATCCAAAAGGTAATTGTAAGTAGCACTGCTGAGATCAAGCTTCATGAAAGTCTGTCCTCCATTTAGGGTGGCATACAAGTCCTCAATCCGAGGAATCAGATAGCTGTAAGTTTTGCCGCTTGATTTACAGTAAGCTTATAATCACCACATATGCAACTTGGCCATCACTCTTTAAAGACGGCACTCTTGGTGCAGCTCTGTCTGAGAACTCTACGGGTTCTATAATTCCCTCCTTCTGTAGGCACCCAAGCTCTAGCTCGACCTTCCCCTTCATGGTGTCGGGAACTGACCGTGGTTTGAAAAACTTGGGCTGAGCCATTGGGTCCACATGGATTTTAGCAGTCATGTTCTTCACTCTGCCAATACACTCCGAAAAACTTCTGGGTATTGTTCCACTCCAGCTTCCTGCGAAGCCAATGCTCCAATGTGACAAATTTCAGCTTGAACAACTTCAGCCAGTCACACCTTGCAAGGCTTGGGCCGACACCATCCACGATCATGAGAGGTGCGGTGAATTTCTGGCCATCATATTGTACAACAGCAATCGATCCAACCACTTTGATCTGCTCACATGTGTAAGTGCGTAAACAGCACCGGATTCGTGCACTGCTGGGGATTTAGCCCAGATCTCTTTGTACAACTTTGCACTCATCACTGAAATGGAGGCTCCTGTATCAATCTGCATCCTGACCTTTTTACCATCGATGACAAAATCTGATACTAGGGGGTGGATTACCCTATTCCCAGAAACAACACTGCACATGATATAAACATCATCTGAATCCTCCACATCATCAACTTCAGAGTGACGTTGAACCACATTCGGTGCGTGTTGTCCTTTCTGCTTCCTAAATCGCATACTGGACCTCTTTTTAATTCTACAAGCCTTGGCAATATGCCCGACGCATATTCGTCAGGTGCATGGGATGAACTGGAACATCAGAAATGGGCTGCAAAATTTCCATTTGAACTTTGACCCCTGTCCTCGTTTCGAGGGTCACAATTACCTTGGTTGCCAGTGCTGGTCATATTCCAGGACTGCTTGTGCTGTTGATTATAGACCCGAATTTATGTACTTTCTCTTCCCTCCCTTGTGGAAAAACAGGCATTCGTTGCTTGAATATCTGTTGCATTTTTAGCAGCAACTTCCATCCCATGAGCTATTTCCATGGACTTTTTGAAATCCAAACCCTTCTCTGACAACCTACATTGAACGCGCTCATCTTGGACACCGCACACAAGTCTATCCCTGAGCATTTCCTCCAATCTCCCCCAAAATTCACAGTCCTCCAATATGTGCCTCAATTTAGCAACATATGCTGTAATCGATTGTCCTGGTCTCCGAAACAGAGAGTTGAATTTGAACCTTTGCACAATAGGCGATGGTTTGGGATGAAGATGTTCTTGAATGAGCACACAGAGTTTGTTGAAGGTTTTGTCAGAAGATTTCGCTGGTGACACCAGATACGCATGAGACCATACATTTTAAATCCACAAACACTGAGTAATATAGCTCGCTGTTTTCCTGCATCTCCAATGTCATTAGCGATGAAGTACTGGGCCAGTCGCTCTGTGTATTGCACCCAGTCTTCAACGTCCGTGTCAAATTCATTTATCTTTCCGAAAGGCGCCATGATTCACACCAGAAATGAATTCACAGAAAATTCATTCACTTTCCGTTTTATCCTCGTTGCCAAATGTAATATACTCAGAAACTCAGAGGCTCGACCATCCAGGCAAGGAGTTTAATCACAGCTCACACACGCGGCCTTCAGGATCACCGCCATTGTCGCACCTCCCCGACGTCACCCCCGCACCCCTGGCCGGGGCATATATGTGGCATACGCCCCCTACCACTGATGATAGGGGGCGTATGCCACATATACTATCATGTGTTGTCTTTGTACCAAGTATGAATGAAATCGATCCATACATGTATGTACGAGATATGGTTGCGGATGCACGCATACACAGACACAAAAATCGAGACTAAATCCATAAGCCCCAACGGGGGCTAAAAATGGTTGTGCAATAAATCGTGATGAACACAGCAAACAATACTCAGATGAATCTAAAGTAATTGCACTCCCCCTTGGCGGTGTAAAATCTTTTAAAATAACGAAGGTAATCATCCCATTTCTAAATTTGTGAGACCAAGCTCCCCAAACACGTACAACCCAAACCAGTTGTCAAATTAAACAAATGTCAAAAGAACAAGAAAAAAATAAAGAAAACAATGGCACTGGGAAAATGAGAGGCAGGAACAGAGTTGTGAAGAGGTGTCAGTGAAGGGAATAAAATCGGAAGTGAGGAAAATATTGAGCAGTTTGCCAAATAAACTGGATCTGTGGGGGCTGTTTTGTGTGTTTTGATTCCAGAGGCTACGACGACTTAAGGAAGCATTGCACAGCTTTCATATTCGGTATTATTCTCCACGGTAAATTACTTTCCTTCCACCAAATCTCATCATCATCATCATCATCGTCCTCCACTTTTGACCGACACAGGTCTATAGAAAGCCCATGCTGCAACAAAACGTACATCTGAAATTCCTTGCGTAATGAACGTGTCATAATAAATCTGCGACAAATCTGTTAGAACAGAAAGCCATTTTTAAAATTTATATAACAGGTGAAAACGTTAGCATAACCACAGAATTTACAGCCAGACAGATGATATGCTTGCACGATCATGATTAAAACAATTCACAGCTTGGTTCTGGCCAACTCTCAGCAGGTTTGTCATGCTTTGTATGTTTGTTGCAGTCATTCGGTTCCATTAACAAGTATCTCCCTTTTGTGAAGCACACAAGCCTCTGGACAGCTGGAGAGGCAGAATTGTTTTCTTTTTTAAATTGACCTTCCACCCCCTTTGGGCTTCATTGTTACAGTCAGAGATTTGTATGCATCAGTGGCAAATGTAATTTAGAGGGCCCCAGAGAGGTGCATGCCATAATCACATTGATGCATTTATACGAAAGTACAAGCAATACATTTCAAATTTATCCTCCATGACAAAGATGAGATTAAAAACGAATGGAACAGACTTTTTTATTTTATGGAAACCACTTTCCATCCAAACGATTTCGTGGAGAGCATGTGGACCAATGATCCAAAACCTATAGATTCCATAACCAAAAGCTTGGCCGTCAACTGCAGTTATTGTCTGGAGATCATCATTGTTGTGACCCGTATTACTCAGATGCGTCCGATAACATTGCGGCGTTCATTTCACTGTGATTCATAATACTGTATTTCTAAGGATCCGTAAGAAACGTGCCCCAAGAATCAGGCTCAGTTTTCTAGCATAAATTATACACTGCACCAGAGACAAACAAATCAACTCTCTTCTTGAGGTCTAATAACCATCCTAATAACTGCTTGCTATTTATCAAGTGTTCTAATAAACCAGTTTCCAAAATGGAGCCAGCCAGTTTGCTATCCAACAAGTGTTATAATTATAGTTGGTACTTCCTTGTGTATTTGTATTACTTGCAATTTAAAATTCTATAATGCTATATAACAAGTGTTATAATTCTATGTGGTACTAAATGTGAATATGGTGGTGGACTTCCTGTGTGGAGATGGCACAGACACTACATACTGCTGTACATGTTATTATTGCTGCCCATTATACAATAATAACACTATTTAATGCGAAGCGTTTTCACACATAATCAACAAGTTAATTAATCGTGAAATCAAAATCAAACTCTTCGGCATGTAAATACATTTTTTTAAACAACAGAAGCAAGTGATACAAAGCATTTTAAGAAATGCAAGAGGATGTAGGGATGCCATGCCAAAAAGATTGTAAACAAGGTAGGGATGGTCACAATAAATTATCATTTGAAATCTTTCCCTACATCTTTCTTTGAAGAATGGTTGTTCCCTGCCAATCTGCAAGGACAGTGTATGTTGATCGTTTCCATGTACATATTTGACCAGTGAAATATTAAACGGTTAAAACACACGCACACACGCACTCATGCACAATTTAAAACTCTTCACACCGAACAACGAAAAACTGGGAGAACAACTAAAATGAGTGAAACGGTACTCTGAAGACATTCAAACGGAATTTGGCCGAGATAAGTGTGCCAAGTGCTCATTCGTAGAAGACAGACCAACAAAAATGGACAACATAAAAATCGACCTAAATACAACACAGGAGCTGGACAATGAAGCATCGTACAAATACCTTGGAGTAAAAGAGGGCCACCAAATATGTCATAAACAAATGCACAAAACAACTGGATGGTATACATAGAATACTTACGCCGCGGAGTCTTGAGAAGGCCTTGGTGTGAGCCAACTCTTCTGGCGGCAAATTTGTGATTCAAAAAAAATTAGATTCAAATTAAATGGCACCAAATAAAATAGGTACTGCATTTGAGTCATCAGAAGGAACACAAACAAGCAAACAGCAAAGATGACGTCATCAGGACGAACATGGATTGGATTCGGGTTTCAGCTGCGACTCTACCCTCAAACCAATCCAGGCACAGCCAAGTGAGCCTTATGTTTAAAAAAAACAAAATAAATAAAAAAAGAACCCAGATTCAAAAAAAAATTAAAAATAATTCTAGCTGCCAGACCATGCACCCGATCAGGTTGAAATTTAAAACATATATTCCTCATCACTACTAGATCATAATTTTGAAGTTTCACGTCGATAATGCTTCAGTCACATTTGGCTCGGCGGCCGTAGGGTCTAAAAAATCTACGGCCACTAGCAATTATAGGGCGGCCGCAGTATTTCCATGGTCACACAATGTAGCAGTCACATATGTTTTTATTTTTTGGGTAGCCGCACGGGGTATTTAGAAATTGTGGAGACTGAAAACGTGGGGGTGCCGTACGGTCTTTGATTTGATGTCGCACGGTGACCTTAGGGCGTCCCTGCGGTGGCCATATAATTTTCAAGGCAGACGCAAGGTAGCCTCAAGGTGCCCGCAAGGCGACCGCAGGGGGGCCCTAAGGCGAACGTGGAAATAGTGCGGCCTCCGTAATTTTTGGGGGGTTGGCAAAATTCATTTTTCATTGATAAGAGCCTACGGAAAACGTACGAATAACGCAAGCCCACCGTACGCCCTATGTACGGTCGACGTGGAACACATCTACGTCATGGCTACGGCTTGTCGAATTGCTACGGCCAACCTCAAAATGAAAAAAGTTATAATTCTGCGCTTTAATTCCACGGAGACCCCTACGGCCTGTAAAAGATAGCCATACGGCATAGGGCCACCCTGAGGCCACCTCAGAAACTCTGCGGCCACCGCACGTTTGTCAATTCAGTGGGGGTACGGCTGCCGTATCCTAGCCATAGAGCAAATGTGACTCATGCTTTAGTGCAGCGGTTCGAGAGAAAATTAAAAAAACAAAAATTTCCTTCAATCTAATACAGCTGCCAAACCTATCAATTATTCATGAGCACCCTGGTATCCCCAAGGCTTGGGGAACACGTGTGTGGTTTCCCCTTGATCTCTCCAGCAGTTCTGGAAAAGAAGACTTTTCAAGATTTTAGGGTAAATCCAATATAACTGCCAAACCATGTGCCTATGACATCATAGGTGAGTAACTTTTTGTTCCTCATGGATAGGCAGTCATACCTGTAATGTTTCTCCTCAATCTAGCATAAATGAAGCCGTTTCGGAGATTTTTGAAGGTTTTTTTTTTTTTTTTTTTGTAATATGGCTGCTGAACCACGTGACCGATGACGTCCTAAAAAAAATTTCTGTTGACAAATTTATCCCCAGATGATTCTCAAATTTTTTCATACTGATCGGACGTAGCGTTCTACGTATGCAATCATGACATCACAATGAAGGCACCTATGACATCTATAAAAAAAATAAAAAAATAAAATAAAATAAATCACATTTCCCACACGGAGTACTTGACAGGTGCCAAGTTTCAATTTTTTCATGGAGAAGTTTCAGAGATAGATGTCCAACGTTTCTCCTTTTTTCCAACATGGCTGCCACACCACATGACCTATGATGTTATAATCAAAACGTTCTTCATGAGGAGTCGCACCAATGGTGAAAATTCCATGTCAATCCGACAAGTGGTTTCAGAGAAAAGGGAATAACAAAATGCAGACACGCACAAACGGGACCGATCGTTGACCCCGCTTTTCGCTTCGCGAGTGCGGGCTAATTACTAAAGAATACTTTGTAGAATTAGACTGATCCTGAAAACGCCCTTCTCCAGGGAATAAAATCATAGCCATAAACCAACTCGCAGTGCCAGTATTCCAATACAACTGCGTTATAATAAACTGGCCACAAGCAGAAATCAATAAACTAGATATAAAAAAAAACAAGGAAACTCCTCACTATCCACAAAAATCAGTGCATCCCGAGAATGTACCTGCCAAGACGAGGAGGTGGTGCCCTGATGGAGCTCAATTGCACAGAATGACATCTGTAGGATTGGTGGAGGAGGTGAAAAGTTCAACAGATGACCGAATCAATTTGAATGCAAATATGAAGACGGCAAACAAGAGAAGGTATCCCGAACCAACCTAGCAAAAAATTTCCAAAGATAGTGCGAGTCCAAGATGTCACACACAAAACTGAAACAGCAACAAATACAGCCCCAATGATAGCAAAAAAAAAAACACTAAAAGAAAAATATAAACACGAAATATCAACAAATATACACCAACAACTGGGAAAATGACAAAAGAGCAGAGGTACATATAAAAAAAAATGTTTGACAGACTGGGCATAGACAAAGAAGGCTCATTGGAATGGCTAAGAAGAGATCAGATCAACTGGGAGGGAGAACTAATCATAATAAATACCCAAGACCAAGGACACTACACCAATGGCTTTAAGAAAATGGCAGCACTGAGTCAATCATACAAGTGTAGGTTCTGCCAGGTAGAAACAGAAAGCACGAGCCACCTCCTATCGGGATGAAAAAAAGACTCATGTCAGAACAGCTGTACACACAAAGGCACAACAAGGTATGTCGAGTAATCCACCGGCACATCTACAAAATAATTTCAATATCCCAGTTCCAGAAAACTCGTGGAAACACGACACAAAAGCGATCATTGGATACGAGGAAGTAATGCTCAGGTACAGCCTGATCCCATTGAGCGTTAACATAGAAAACAAAGCATTGTGACCGGATATAGTACTTAGGTACAAAAAAGAAAATGTGACATTGCTAATCGAGGTGTCAGCACCCAGTGAGTTTGGCCTAAACAACGTAGAAATCAAGAGAATAACAAAAAACGAAGACCTCAAAATTGAAGTGAAAAAATATTGGAAGCTGAAGAACGCCAAAATTGTACCAGTGATAATTGGAGCAACGGGAACGATAAAGAAAAACCTCACAGAGCTCTTAAAAACCATCACTGTGAATATCACTTTAAACAAACTACAGATGGAGGCTGTCCAGGGCTTGGTGATGATCCTGAAAAGAGCACTTAGAACAAAACTTTGAGAACAAGAAAACTTCATGGCTTGGTCCATGAATCATGATCCTTTACTAAAATGGAGGAGGAAACTTCAAGACCTGGAGGACTCCATTTCACCTCCTGAAACCCACATATGGAGATAACAACCAACAACAACCCAATTAAGCTTACGAAATTGAGAGATGTATCATGTCATTTGCAGACAACGATTATTCAAAGAAATATGTCAGGAAGGTTTCACATGATAATTTATTGCAATCATCCCTACCTTGTTTACATACATTTTGGGATACAATCCCTACATCATTTTACTTTCTTTTTCTTTTTTTAATGTCTTTTATTACTTGTATATTCCAGGACAAATCTATGACAATATCTGAAGGCTACAAATCAAACTATAAGCAAATTAAACCTCATGGCAGGGTTAACCAACATCGTATTGTATAGACAAGGCTGGCAGGATGGCCTAGAGGTATGTACACTAGCCTCTAGGCTGCCTGGCCTGGGTTTGAATCCCGACCCAGCTATAAACTGTCAACCCGGTGTTTCACAAGCAGGGTGATTCATCAATGTGTGTGCCATCCCTCGGATCGATTTTAAACTGGCATCCTGTCTGCCGGCATTAGTTGGCGGATGTTAAAGATCACACGGTGTCCTTCACGAAAAATAGACGAGCTATCGCCGGCACCATGGACATTTTCCAAATTCCTGCCATAACTACTGTCTGGAGAAGGATGGCAAACGCCCAGCATGACCCCTGACCTATAAACTGCTTCAAGAGAACCAACACCAACACAGAGTATGGTGCATTGGATCGGTATAAATGATTGCATCACCACAACCTCTAGTAGACGGCACTAATCATGGTGTGCAAGGTCAGGCCATACTTGTATGCTGGTTCATGCCAGTCTTTGCAAGCTCTTTGAGAATGTTACTTTGAAGGACATTTTATCAGCAAAGTAGGGCTACTGGTCGATTTTTAGCAGGAGTCGGTTGTACCAATAAGTACAGAAAGATGTGCGAGTGGAGAATGCAGGTCTGCAAGGCTAAATCACAATATTTGTGGATGCCCTCAACCGTTGGATTATCATGAGTTTCTGAAAGCTAAACCACACTAATCGGCTTGTTCTCGTCACATAACCAACTCATCCACTTAGTTTTGTCCTCACCCGTCCACAACGTTTTGAAATAATGTGCTGTACTGCATATCGTTTTTGGCCCCATCTCTCAATTATGAAGAATCAATTTTTTTTAAAATTTCTAGTGTTTGGATCTTCACCGAAATCGAATCAGTTTATCCCAGTCACACACCCAACCTGTCCACCAAGTTTCGTCCGAATCCGTCCCAAACTTTTTGAGATATCCTGCTCACAAACAAACAGACAGACAGACAAACAGACAGATAAACAGGGGTGAATAAATAACCTCCATCCATCTTCAAAAGAATGGCACGAAGCACTGCCCACCAAGCTGATGTAGGCTCAAGGACGGGTGATGGGATTTGATGCAATAGGACGGCCATAGAGAAACAACAGCAGCAGCCGCAGCAACAAAAATTACAAGAATGGCACTCAGTAGAACGCATACCTCCACCAGGTTGAACAGTTTATGTTTTGCATCCCACCGATGGGCCGGATCTGCATCCGGACCTGAACCAAAATTTAATCAGATTGTTCTTGTCAACTACCCAACTCATCCACCGAGTTTTGTCCGAATCCATCCATAACATTTTGAGTATGTGCTATATATCGTTTTTGGCCCAATCTCTCTCCGGATACTAGAACTTTAAAAATTCTCGTGTCCGGATCCATATTCGGATCTTCACCAAAACCTCATTAATTTTTCCTTGTCACACACTCAACCTGTCCAATTGTCCATAACTTTTTGAGATACCCTGCCAACAGACAAAGACAGACAGACAGATGTCAAAACATAACCTCCATCCACCTTTGGTGGCGAAGATAGCAGTAGCATAACAGTAGCAACAACAACAGCAACATCAACAATAACCAGACTCTGTGGTGTTGGAGCGTCCACTCAGTTGGTTGAAAGTTGAAACCCTGGCCCAATCATACCAAAGATTTTTAAAATGGTACATGCTGCTTCCTTGCTCAACATTCAAGATTTAAAAGGACAAGGGCAAGGATTTTCTCTCTATGTATCTTCTCAAGGGCCCAAATTATTTCGATGTAACTCGAGAGTTCACAGAACACCTTACCCCACACAGTCTTGAGAAAAGGGACATGGGAAGGGTCTTTCAAACTCTTGATTTCCATTTCTGAGTACAATCTATGTTTCATATGAGCCACCATTTTGCCTGAATCTCGATATTCCCCAACACTGAAAGCGTAAGCGGCACATTTGATTGGTTGAGATGGCGTAACATTCTGTCCAAGTACTGCTAAACTGGAGGTTTTTGGAAATGACATGAAGCCATTGGTGTTCCATTGTTGAAGTAGAGAATTAAATAAAAATATAGAACAAGCAAACTATCTGTCTTGGTGATTGCGTCAGCCGCCCTACAGTGACACGATACCCTTTCTCAACCTCCCCCCATCCCACTCCTATAGTCACAGGGTACCCTTTTAGCCACCCACCCCCCACAGTCACAGGGCCTTTTAACCACCCCAACCCCCCCCCCCACCCTCTCCTCCTACAGTCACAGGACTCCATCTCTAAGATCATATGTGGCGGGTCGTTAAACCCGAGTCAACAACAACTACAGTCCGTCATAAAATGGGCATAAACCAAGAAATAGATATAAATATAAATATATATATATATATGTATATATATACATACATTTACATATTTATATATATATATATATATATATGTACATACTTTACATTGTTACAGTTGTGGGATAGATGGAGGAATTTAATAGGGAATTTAGGATTGAATAGAGTAGTTTGGTCCGTGGATGTGTAGGAGACATCTCGATGTAATTAAGTTTGGAAACTGTGAGCTTAAGAGTTACGTATTACCACACTGGGGGGGGGGTGGTGCGGTGTTAATTAGCTCGGGATGAAGAATAAGTTTCCCCAGTATGTAAATTGCACCCCCAGTGACTTTTCCCTATGTTTCTATAACCAAAACCACGATAACAAACAAGCAAACGTGCCGAGCGGGCAGAAGCCCTGCCTCCAAGTGTGATGGCGGGTGAAGTCACGCCCCCAAAGTTGATGATTGATGGGCGTGATGTCAGAAGCTAGCCGAGCGGGTGGAGGTCCCGCCTTCCTGGGTTTTGTGCGAGCAAGCCATGCCCCGAAGGAGGAAACAGTGGTTCAGGGTGATGTCAGTCAGAGGCGAGAGAGCGCACGCACGAGGTCAGTGTTTGGAAGGCACGAGTGCGGAGTGAAGAACGCATGCGGTCAAGAAAGAACGTAGTTAGGAGGTGGCCTGTAAGAACAGGGCTTTACGGCTGGCTTTCCTTCGACGCATGAAGAAGAATGCACGATTCTCATATCTGTGCTGAGGTGAATTGATTCGCGTGGTGAAGCAAGATGCTGACCTTTGGCTCTTGCTTGGGTCGTGAGGAATGGACCCCGATCCTCGTGTATGTCAAATAGCGGGTCGGTGAGGACGATCGATGCATGAAGCAGCTGCATGGGGTCTCTGAGCCTTGATGTTGAGTGCCGTTCATGAATTGCCTGACATACGTTTGGCCCGCTGCGAGAGAAGCGACTTGGTGCCATTTTGCGCGTATCTGCATGTGCAAATAGAAGCACCTTGGTTCCAAGTTCCACAAAGACCATCTCTGGGCCAAGCTAAGTACAAGAATAAAAGGATTTTCTTCGATTTTGTTTCCCCTCGTCTGTATTTGAATCTGTGTGTAGAGGCGCCTCGACTTAGACTTTTATTTACCTCACGTATTTATAATTATGCCATTTATTATTGTCCTTTGTAAATATTTGTCTATTTTCATTAAATGTATTCATTTTAAGAGGCTGTATCCATGTATTTGTCGTGGAGTTAGAGTATAAAAACCCCCTGTGCATCCATTTCTGTGCCCCCATAGCTCCGCCGTTGCACCCTTTTCCCGCGCGCGCGCATCAATCTCCGAGAGGCTCGGCTGTAGGCCTCCAAGGGAGAGTTCGACCGTCCGGGGCTGGCGGTGTTAACCGCCTGTCACCACAATTTGGATCTGGGGAATAACCTTAGCCGCCAAACCCGTGACAATATATATATATAATATAAATATATACTATATTATCAGGAAGGGCATCCGGTGTAAAACCTGTGCCAAATCATTATGCGGATCATAACAGATGATCAGCTGTGGCGACCCCACAGCCGAAAGAAAGAAGAAGATAGATAGAATATATATATATAATATATATATATATAATATATTATTATATATAATTATAATATAACAACCACAACACACACACACACAAGCCGGAAGCGACATGGGTGGTCGCATATAATTGCATACTAGTCATACAGTTTTGACGGATCGGGCTGAAAATTTTTGACAAAGAGGTTGATTATAGTGCGCATAAAAGCGCGGAAGCCAATTTTTGATTTTCGAAAATATATTATAATATATATAATATTTTTCGGATTTTTTTCAAAAATTTCAAAGTGCCGTTGCTAGGCAACGGTGGCGTCCATAGCAACGGTGCTCAAAAGCATATAACTAGATCCTGGTATGAACCTACCAGTCAAGTTTCATCAAAATCGGTTGACTCCTCTGCCTCCAGAAGCTGTCCATTACATACATACAGACAGACGGAAAACCTGAGAATAACGGTAGTCTAGCGACCACCCAATATGTCATGCACACTAAATATCCCGAGGCAGTTGGACATCGAGTAAGAGTAGCCTATAGTCAGCTATTTGTACTGTTGCCCTGGGAAAATTGGTTGGGGTGATATCTGATAGTTGGGATGGTCTCCTTCACTCTCCCCCTTCTCTTCCCTTCCTTTTAGCCACCCATCCAATGGCGATGTGCCATTGGACATCTGATCTGGGACTGGTGGGGGTGGGAGAGGAGAAGAGAAGTGGGGGGGGGAGGCTGGAGGGATGGAGGAAGCTGCTACTTGCCAATTACTCACAGAAGGAATGGCTTAGTACAGGGTAAAAGTGGTGGAATGGACGTTTTGCTGTCTCAGACAGACACACTCACTCTTGCATGGCTCAATTATAGTACAGATAAAGATTTTAAAGGCTGTTGAAAAAACACAAAACAAACTTTTTCCGAAGTTTATCGATGTTGATGCACCATCTTTTACACCACCCTATCTTACACGTTAAATTAGTAATTCGTGCCTGTTGCTTGTGTTCTTTATGACATCCCTGAAAACAGTACATTTACTGTTGGGAATTAGTTTCAATTTCGTTTGACTGACAGGCAGACAGAATAACAAAATGACCTCACTCCTGTCTGGGCATGTGCACTCAGGATGAGATTACATATAGTCGTGTCCAAAAATATTGGCACCCTTGTACTTTTTTCAAATAATGCACCATTTCTTCCAGAAAATTTTTCTAATTAAAAAAATATTTTGGTATCCACAGATGTATATGTTTGATTTGCAGTGGAACAAAACAAAAAAAACGAGAGAGATTGGCCAGCATAATATTGAACTTTTAGAAGTTGTTAGAAATACAGTGTCCCTCGCTTATATCGCGGTTCACTTTTACGGGCTTCACTACATCGCGGGTTTTCAATGAAGAGGCGCCTGATGAAGAGGCGCCTCCAGTAGAAGAGATTTAATGCTCTTCTTGGCTGTGCAGTACTCATTCATCTCATCATCGTCATCTTCATCGTCATCAGTACTGCACAGCTATCATCATCATCGTCATATCTTCATAGGTCAGTACCCAAATAAGTTTTTTTTATATTTTATAATACAATATAGTATTTTAAAATTATTTTTGGTCTTAGGCTTTGCAGCCCATGAAGTCGCATTTCCGATGAAAAATTTTTTTTTTTTTTTTAAAACTGATTAAATGTGTGTGGGGAAGGTTAATAAGAGTGTGTGGATGCTGTATAATGGTTTAAAATACGTTTAAAATGCGTTTAAATATATTTAAATAATTAAATTAATATGTGGTTTTACTTCGCGGATTTCACCTAATG
>CM068954.1:63178624-63202486 GCA_035128595.1 Eptatretus atami
GCCGGTGGGGTGTCAGTGTTGTGTCGGAAGCATGTGGTACAAGTGTCTATAGAGCTGCGAGCACCCCAGGGGATTGCAATGCCCTTCCTTAGCTCATGGGCCGTTCATCTTTGGCCCTGGCCCGACTTGCTCCCACGCCTTATATCCCAGCGCAGCTGGGTCCAGCACAAACTGCACTCCGACAGACAATCCCTCGAACAGGCAGTCAGAGATATACTCGTGCCCTTGGTGCATCAACATCAGCTCCCAGGGCATCAATAACAGTCACGAATGCACTTCCGTTCCGTCTCTTAAAGCCGCTTGGGCTGGGCTTGGTTTTGAAAGAGTCAACGTCATGTGAGCATCTTCCTCGTTGGTGTGCATCCGACGGGGGAGGGCTGCAGCGCTGCAGTGGAAAATCCCGCGTCATGCTGTGGAGTGCAGGTAATCTAGCTTCTGAAACATTGTCGAATCCACCCCAACACAGAGCGTCAGATATTGCTTCCAAACGTGCCTGAACTACGGCAGCGACTTCCTCCGTTGCTGTTCGAAATGGTATCTTCGAAATGTATGCCAGTTCAAAATGTATCTGATGCTGCATAGCTTTCAATCGTTGCTGCATCTGTTGCTACTTTTGTTGTGCCTGTTGCTACTCGAGATCACTCTGTTGCTGTGCAGCCATCAATCGTTGCTGCATCTGTTGCTCTTAGAGTAGCAATCGAGCTTCGTCTGTTTTACATCCCATGGCAGCTCTGACAAAGGCACCGGCGGCTTCTCTGGCCTTCAACATGAGCGAAGACCTGGAAGAGTTGGACAAACCCCGGGAGCCAGCGACAGACTGCTTGTAAAGCGAGCTCGACATGGCAGCTTGTCCACGGTAGTGAGACGAGCGTAAAGTCAGGTTTTTACTATACTGGAACGGCCTACATGTCCTGATTCTTTGAATAAATACTGCTCCAGGCAGCCTATCAACACTTCAAGGTTGAAAGCAGTTTTTCTTTATTTTAAAACACTCCAAATGTGACAGTAAAAACCGTGCTTTCTCCACACACAACCACACTGTTCTGCCAGACCGGGAAGAGCCGCCCTCACCCCCTGCCAACGGAGATGAGGCAACACATGGGCGGACCATAAACATGCATTTTATAAACTTGGTTAAATCGCAGTGGGTGAATTATCATACCGATGAATGCAATCCTGTACCGGTGGACAAAATAACTTGAAAATTGGATGTTATCCTTGAAAAAAAAAAATCAAACTACCAGATGTTGTACAATTCATAAACTCTCCTCCCACCCCCTTTGCCACTCCCTGACGGAGCAAGTGTTTATTATATATAATTGAGTGAGGTTAAGCAATTGGTTCACTTTGTCTGCCTGTCTGTCTGTCTCCAGACAGCAGTTTATGATCGAGGAACAACTTAATTTCAATTGAATGTTATATTTTGAGCTCTCTAAAACATGAATCGGAGCATGATTCAAAACACGAACCTGCAGTTTAGCAGTACTTTGGCTCTGAATTTGGCAAATTGTACAGAATCTTATCCCGATTGCGCATGCGCACAGAGGAGAAAGGTAATTTTTTTTTTTTAGTCTGTCTGGCAGACTGTTTAGTCTGTCTAAAGAAGATAGAAAATTAGGCCAAACAGGAAACTTACTGTTTCTAGGAACGTCATAAAGGACACAAACAACAAGCATGAATAACTACTGTAACGTGTTAAATAAGGTGGTGTAAAATACGGTGCATCAATGGTGGTAAACTTCCAAAAAAAAAAGGTTCTTTTTTTTCTGCAATCTTTTAAACCTTTATCTTATTTCAATTGAATTATATACTTGAATACTGAAGAACACAAATCGCCTCCTTGGCCCTTTGAAAAACCTTCCGTTTAGCAGTACATGGAGAAATATTACGGCATTTTACGTCATCTTCACCAATCACATTTGCTGCTTGCAAACCCTTCCCATGTCCTTTTTTCTCAAGACTGTGGGGTATGGTGTTCTATTTAGTTTGAGAAGTGCTTGTTTATTTGCGTGTTTATTTGATTTACATGCACTCATGAACTGCTGGATGGAATGAGTTTGGAAAACTGGTGCTTGGACTCGGGTAGGTTTTAGGAGATAAAACAAATTGACAAGCGTAGGGACATGGGTGGTCGCTACATAATTGTCATACTACCATACAGTTTTTGACGGATCGGGCTGAATTTTTTTGACAAAGAGGTTGTTATAGTGCGCATAAAAGTGCGGAAGCGATTTAAATATTTTTTTTTTTTTAGGATTTTTCAAAAATTTAAAAGTCCCATTGCTAAGCAACGGTGGCGTCCATAGCAACGGTGCTCAAAAGCATACAACTAGATCCTGGTATGAACCTACCTGTCAAGTTTCATCAAAACGTTGACTCCTCTGGCCTCCAGAGCTGTCCATTACATACAAACATACATACATACATACATACATACATAATACACATACATACATACATACGACAGACAGACGGAAAAAGTGAAAATAAGGGTACTCTAGCGACCACCAACATACAGACCGACGGAAAACCTGAGAATAATGGTTGTCTAGCGACCACCCAATAATTTGAGTGGGTTTAAGTAGGGAGGTAAGGACCTCAAAGTTCTCTCTGTAATTAAATGTGTATTGTATAGCGCCACCTGCTGGAAGCCTACATTACAAGTCAATAACTAGAACGACACTTGGGATAGCACATCTCCATCAGGCTGAACAATCTAAATCTCATCGATTTGTTCTTGTCACCAATTCAAACGAATCACTAAGTTTTTATAATCCGTCCACAACTTTTTGAAATATGTTTTTTATCGTTTTTTGCAAGATATGTTAGTCAGTCTGTATGTTATTTTTTTTTTTTTTTTTTGTTTGTTGTCTGTAATCACGAAAAAAAAAATTCTGCAGAGCACAGTTATCATTGGAAATTTTTGTAACTTCGCATCAGAGGCCTATGGAGGTCCCTTTCAGCGCATAAAATTTTGAAGGTCAAGGTCAAGGTCAAGGTCACTTTTTCGCAAATCAGGGGAGTCGACGAAACCTTATTTTTTGAGTAATTTTGATCGGATCGTCTTCAAACTTCATGGAATATAGTTCATGGTCTGGCATTCAGCTGATTAATTTTTGGTGGCGATTGGCCTTGACCTTCATGTGTTTTTTTTTGTTGTTGTTTTTTTTTTTTTTTGTCTGTAATCACGTATAAATCACTCTGCAGAGCACAGTTTTCATTGGAAATTTTTGTAACTTCGCATATCAGAGGCCTATAGAGGTCCCTTTCAGCGCATAAAAATTGAAGGTCAAGGTCAAAGGTCAAGGTCACTTTGTCGCAAATCAGGGGAGTCGACAAAACCCTTATTTTTTGAGTAATTTTGATCGGATCGTCTTCAAACTTCATGGGAATATAGTTCATGGTCCGGCACTCAGCTGATTAATTTTTGGTGGCGATTGGCCTTGACCTTCATGGTTAGCGCCTAAGGTCAAACATATTTGAGCCCAAGGTCAAATTTTCAAGTGTTAGGAACCATATCGTGTAGTACCTCAAATTGAACACCTCGATGAGTGCTTTCTAGATATGTCAAGCTTGAGACATTATGACGTCATTTGGTGACGTTATGAGGCAAACGCATATTTTCATGGTTACTCTGTAGAACGATTCTCATCGGAATCTCTCGTAGGCAGATATTCCTCAAGGAGTCGCTCCTGGTGGATAGCAGCTCTGTTCACCTCAGTGTGACCTTAAAGAAGTCACACGTGGTCACCTTTTGGCAAGCTACGGGTCACCCTAAGGGTGACATTGGTTTATTTTTTTTTTAAAGATATCCTGCTCACAGACAGAGACAAACAGACAAACAAACTGGCAGGGGTGAATACATAACCTTCGTCCACCATCAGTGGCGGAAGTAGAAATTAAAAGAAATTTGCATCTGGATCCGGATCTGGATCTTCACCAAAATCGAATCAATTCGTCCTTGTCACACACCTCACAAAGTTTCGTCTGAATCCATCCATAATTTTTGAGATATTGTGCTATATATCGTTTTTGGACTAATCTCTCAACGGTGAGGAATCACTTTTATAATTCTAATATCCACATCCGCATCTGAATCTTCACCAAAATTGAATTGCTTCGTCCTTGTCACACACTCAACCTGTCCACCAAAGTTTGTCCGAATCCGTCCGCAACCTTTTGAGATATCCTGCTCATAGGCAGACAAACAGACAGGGGTGAAAACACGACCTCCATCCACCTTAGGTGGTGGAGGTAACTATGGCTTACTGGAGGGCTTCATTCCCCTCCAAAACTAGCGGATTCCCCAACAAACTGTCAAATCGGTGCTTCACAGACAGAGCGCCTTCCATCACAAAGTGCACCATCCCTCGGATGGATGTTAAACTGGGTATCTCATTTACTTGCTTCGGTTAGTGGATGTTAAAGATCCCACGGTGTCCATGAAGAATAGGTGAGGTATTGCTGCCACCATGAACAGATTACAAATTCCAGTCTTAATCACCATCAGTTGGGGGCCCAGCCAGGTGGTTTTTCGTGAAAATAATTGAACCATAAATGTTACCTGGCCGTCCCCACAATAAATTAGAAATAATTTCGTCAATTAAAGTAGGAGTGATAGCCGACAGTGTGTCCAGAAATTACCGTTCCAAATTCAAACAGCAATACAAAAAGGAGCTGATACTCTAGGTTCCCTGCCTCTTTGGGTGGTATGAGGAATAGGTCTGTATAATATGAAAGGTGAACTTTGAACAGTTTTTGAAATATCGCAAACGCAAGCCAAGTTACTGAGATGGTTGCTATGGCAACATAATTCAGACAATCACAGCCGTGATCTAATCAGGTTGAGATAATATCATGAGGAATAGATATCTGCAATATGAAAGATAAATGTTCAACGGTTTTTGAAATATCCCATACACAAAAGTACATGGAGAGATGATTAGTCGGTCGGTGCTCGTTTTAATGTCCCCTGTCTCGGACTTTGTCAGAGGGGGCGAGGGACAAAAAGAAAAAAAGAGATTTGATGCAACAATGTGCCTTGTTGCGCGTGAAATAATTTTATTGAGGTTTTCATATTACGTTACATAATTTGACCATCGTCGAAAATATCCTTGTAATCCATTTAAAAGTCCCCTGATAGTATGTATTATCTACTCCCACGTCATAAACACTTGAATATGTTTTTCTGAGAGCATATCAGAGTTAATAATGGCACCTGGATTCATAGGGAACAAAGCAACATGAGAAAAAAAAAGGTAGATCCAAAACAGTGAAGGTTTTTACGAGTCCGATATGTGATAAAATCTTTGTTTACTGCTTCATTCAAAAATTGAAGAGGAGGTGAAATCATTTTCTTGACTCATTTAGAAAGATAGAAGACATGGAATAGTAGTTGGAGGTGCCATTTTAAAAGCACAGTGATCATAATTGAAATGTAGAGGAAAAAAAAATCAGAAATTTCCTTGTTATTTTCACTCAATTACGAAAGATGGCAGCAGTGGTACGCAATGTAACAGTTAATAAATCATAGGTCGAACATCGCTTGGAACCCAGAACGAATCGACATTCAATGGAATGGTGCCACGGAATCAAACTGGCAAGTTAATAGTCATTGGAAATCAACAGCTGGCAGGTTCATGGGATCATTGAATCAAACAGCTTGGCAGGTTCATGGGATCATTGGAATCAAACACTGGCAGGTTCATGGGATCATTGGAAATCAAAACACCTGGCAGGTTCATGGGATCATTGGAATCAAACAGCTGGCCAGTTCATGAGGTCATTGGAATCAAACAGTTGGCAAGTTCATGGGATCATTCGAATCAAACACCTGGCAGGTTCATGGGATCATTGGAATCAAAATGTTGGCAGGTTCATGGGATCATTGGAATCAAACACCTGGCAGGTTCATGGGATCATTGGAATCAAACAGTTGGCAGTTTCAATGGATCATTGGAATCAAACAGTTGGCAGGTTCATGGGATCATTGGAATCAAACAGCTGGCAGGTTTATGGGATCATTGGAATCAAATACCTGGCAGGTTCATGAGGTCATTGGAATCAAACAGCTGGCAGGTTCATTGAGGTCCATTGGTATCAAAGAGTTGCAAGTTCATGGGATCATTGGAATCAACATCCTGCAGGTTCATGGGATCATTGGAATCAAAAGTCTGGGAAGGTTCATCGGATCATTGGAATCAAACACTGGCAGGTCCATGGGATCATTGGAAAAACAGGGCAGTCATGGGATTCATTGGAATCAAACACCTGGCAGGTTTTTCATCGCGATCATTGATCAAAACTGCAGGTTCATGGGATCATTGGAATCAAACAGCTGGCAGGTTCATGGAATCATTGGAATCAACAGCTGGCAGGTTCATGGATCATTGGAATCAAACAGTGGGCAAGGTTCATGGGATCATTGAATAAACAGCTGGCAGGTTCATGGGATCATTGGAATCAAACATTGGCAGTTTCAATGGATCATTGGAATAAAACACTGGAGTTCATGGGATCATTGGAATCAACCAGTGGCAGGTAGCGATCATTGGAATCAAACCTGGCAGGTTCAGGATCATTTGGAATCAAACAGCTGGCAGGTTTCATGGGATCATTGGATATCAACACAGCTGGCAGGTTCATGGATCATTGGAATCAACACAGCTGGCAGGTTCATGGGATCATTGGAATCAAACACTGCTGGCAGGTTCATGGATCATTGAGATCAAACAGTTGGCAGTTAATGGATCATTGGAATCAAACAGCTGGCAGGTTCATGGGGATCATTGGAATCAAACAGCTGGCAGGTTCGTGGGATCATTGGAATCAAACAGCTGGCAGCAGGTTCTGGGATCATTGGAATCAAACAGCTGGCAGGTTATTGGGATCATTGGAATCAAACACGCTGGCAGGTTCATGGGTCATTGGAATCAAACAGTTGGCAGGTTCATGGGATCATTGGAATCAAACAGCTGGCAGGTTCATGGGATCATTGGAATAAACAGTGGCAGTTCATGGATCATTGAATCAAACGCTGGCAGGTTCATGGGATCATTGGAATCAAACAGTTGGCAGGTTCATGTGATCATTGGAATAAACACCTGGCAGGTTCATGGGATCATTGGAATCAAACAGCTTGGCAGGTTTCATGGGATCATTGGAATCAAACACTGGCAGGTTCATGGATCATTGGAATCAAACAGTGGAAGTTCATGGGATCATTGGAATCAAACAGCTGGCAAGGTTCATGGGATCATTGGAATCAAACACCTGGCAGGTTCATGGGATCATTGGAATCAAACACCTGGCAGGTTCAGGGATCATTGGAATCAAACAGTGGCAGGTTATGGGATCATTGGAATAAACTGGCAGGTTCAGGATCATGAATCAAACAGTGGCAGGTTCATGGGATCATTGGAATCAACAGCTGGCAGGTTCATGGGATATTGGAATCAAACACCTGGCAGGTTCATGGGATCATTGAATCAACAGTTGGCAGTTCATGGGAATATGAATAAACAGCTGGCAGGTTCTGGGATCATTGGAATCAAACAGTGGCAGTTCATGCATCATTGGAATCAAACACTGGCAGGTTCGTGGGTCATTGGAATCAAACAGCTGGCAGGTTATGGGATCATTGGAATCAAACACCTGGCAGGTTCATGGTCATTGGAATCAAAGCAGTTGGCAGGTTCATGGGATCATTGGAATCAAACAGCTGGCAGGTTCATGGGATCATTGGAATCAAACAGTTGGCAAGGTTCATGGATCATTGGAATCAAACACCTGGCAGGTTCATGGATCATTGGAATCAAACAGTGGCAGTTCATGGGATCAATTGGAATCAAACACCTGGGGTTATGGTCATTGGAATCAAGCTGGCAGTTCATGGGATCATTGGAATCAAACAGTTGGCAGTTCATCTGGATCATTGGAAATCAAAACATTGGCAGGTTCATGGGATCATTGGAATCAAACAGTTGGCAGGTTCATGGGATCATTGGAATCAAACCTGGCGGTTTCATGGGATCATTGGAATCAAACAGTTGGCAAGTTTCATGGGATCATTGGAATCAAACCGGAGGTTCATGGATCATGGAATCAAACTGGAGGTTCATGGGATCATTGGAATCAAACAGTGCAGGTTCATGGGATCATTGGAATCAAACAGTGGCAGGTTCATAGGATCATTGAATCAAACACCTGGCAGGTTTCAGCATTGGAATCAAACAGGGCAGTTCATGGATCATTGGAATAAACCTGGCAGGTTCATGGGATCATTGGAATCAAACACTGGCAGGTTCATGGGATCATTGGAATCAAACACCTGGCAGGTTCATGGATCATTGGAAATCAAACAGCTGGCAGGTTCATGGGACATTGGAATCAACAGCTGGCAGGTTCATGGGATCATTGGAATCAAACACCTGGCAGGTTCATGGGATCATTGAATAAACAGTTGGCAAGTTCATGGGATCATTGGAATCAAACAGCTGGCAGGTTCGTGGGATCATTTGGAATCAAACAGCTTTGGCAGGTTCTGGGATCATTGGAATCAAACAGTGGCAGTTCTGGAATCATTGAATCAAACAGCTGGCAGGTTTTGGGATCATTGGAAATCAAACACTTGGCAGGTTATGGGATCATTGAATCAAACAGTTGGCAGGTTCATGGGATCATTGGAATCAAACAGCTGGCAGTTCATGGGATCATTGGAATCAAATCTGGCAGGTTCATGGATCATTGGAATCAAACAGCTGGCAGGTTCATGGGATCATTGGAATCAAACAGTTGGCAAGGTTCATGAATCATTGGACATCAAACCTGGCAGGTCATGGGATCATTGGAATCAAACAGCTGGCAGGTTCATGGATCATTGGAATCAAACACTGGCAGGTTCATGGGATCATTGGAATCAAACAGTGGGAGTTCATGGAATCATTGGAATCAAACAGCTGGCAGGTTCATGGGATCATTGGAATCAAACAACTGGCAGGTTCATGGGATCATTGGATCAAACACTGGCAGGTCAGGGGATCATTGGAATCAAACAGCTGGCAGGTTCATGGGATCATTGGAATCAAACAGCTGGCAAAGGTTCAGGATCATTGGAATCAAACACTGGCAGGTTCATGGGATCATTGGAATCAAACAGCTGGCAGGTTCATGGGATCAATTGGAATCAAACACTTGGCAGGTTCATGGGATCATTGGAATCAAACAGTTGGCAGGTTCATGGGATCATTGGAATCAAACACCTGGCAGGTTCATGGGATCATTGGATATCAAACAGTGGCAGGTTCATGGGATCATTGGAATCAAACAGCTGGCAGGTTCATGGATCATTGGAATCAAACAGCTGGCAGGTTCGTGGGATCATTGGAATCAAACAGCTGGCAGGTTATTGGGATCATTGGAATCAACACTTGGCAGTTCATGGGTCATTGGATCAAACAGTTGGCAGTTCATGGGATCATTGAATCAACAGCTGGCAGTTCATGGATCATTGGAATCAAACAGTTGGCAGGTTCATGGGATCATTGGAATCAAACACTGGCAGGTTCATGGGATCATTGGAATCAAACAGTGGCAGTTCATGGGATCATTGGAATCAAACACTGGTAGGTTCATGGATCAATGGAATCAAACAGCTGGCAGGTTCATGGGGTATTGGAATCAAACAGTTGGCAGGTTCATGCGATCATTGAAATCAAACAGTCTGGCAGGTTCATGGGAATCATTGGGGAATCAAACAGCTGGCAGGTTCATGGCGATCATTGGAATCAAACACCTGGCAGGTTCATGGGATCATTTGGAATCAAACAGTGGGCAAGTTCATGGGATCATTGGAATCAAACACCTGGAGGTTCATGGAATCATGGAATCAAACAGCTGGCAGGTTCATGGGATCATTGGAATCAACAGCTGGCAGGTTCATGATCATTGGAATCAAACACGGGCAGGTTCATGATCATTGGAATCAAACAGCTGGCAGGTTCAGGACATTGAATAAACAGGGGCAGTTTCATGGGATCATTGGAATCAAACACCTGGCAGGTTCATGGGATCATTGGAATCAAACAGTTTGGCAGGTTCATGGGATCATTGGAATCAACACTGGCAGTTTCAATGGAGATCATTGGAATCAACAGCTGGCAGGTTCATGGGATCATTGGAAATCAAACAGTGGCAGGTTCATGGGATCAATTGGAATCAAACAGCTGGCAGGTTCATGGGATCATTGGAATCAAACAGTTGGCAGGTTCATGGGATCATTGGAATCAAACACCTGGCAGTTCATGGATCATTGGAATCAAACAGTTGGCAGGTTCATGGGATCATTGGAATCAAACACTGGCAGGTTCATGGGATCATGGAATCAACAGTGGGCAGGTTATGGATCATTGGAATCAAACACCTGGCAGGTTCATGGGATTCATTGGAATCAAACAGTTGGCAGGTTCATGGGATCATTGGAATCAAACACTGGCAGGTTCATGAGATCATTGGATATACTGGCAGGTTCATGGGATCATTGGAAATCAAACAGCTGGCAGGTTCATGGGATCATTGGAATAAACGCGGCAGGTTATGGGATCATTGAATCAAGATGGCAGGTTCATGCGATCATTGGAATCAAACACTGGCAGGTTCATGGGATCATTGGAATCAAACAGTTGGCAGGTTCATGGCGATCATTGGAATCAAACACTGGCAGGTTCATGGGATCATTGGAATCAAACAGCTGGGCAAGTTCATGGGATCATTGGAATCAAAACAGCTGGCAGGTTCATGGGATCATTGGAATCCAAACAGTGGCAGGTTCATGGGATCATTGGAATCAACAGTTGGCAGTTCATGGATCATTGAATCAAACACTGGCAGGTTCATGGGATCATTGGAATCAAACAGTTGGCAGGTTCATGCGATAATTGGAATCAAACACACTGGCAGGTTCATGGGATCATTGGAATCAAACATGTGGCAGGTTCATGGGATCATTGGAATCAAACAGCTGGCAGGTTCATGGGAATCTGGAATCAAACAGCTGGCAGGTTCATGGGTCATGGAATCAAACAGTGGCAGGTTCATGGATCATTGGAATCAAACACCTGCAGGTTCATGGGATCATTGGAATCAAAACAGCTGGCAGGTTCATGGATCATTGGAAAAACAGCTGGCAGGTTCATGGGGATCATTGGAATCAAACCATGGCAGGTTCTGGGATCATTGGAATCAAACATGGCAGGTTCATGGGATCATTGGAATCAAACACTGGCAGGTTCATGCGGTATTGAATCAACAGTTGGCAAGTTCAATGGATCATTGAATCAAAACCTGGCAGGTTCATGGGATTTGGAATCAAAAGTTGGCAGGTTCATGGGATCATTGGAATCAAACATGGCAGGTCGGGATATTGGAAACAACAGCTGCAGTTCCATGGGATCATTGGAATCAAACAGTGGCAGGTTCAGCGATCATTGGAATAAACACCTGGCAGTTCATGGGATCATTGGAATCAAACAGCTGGCAGGTTCATGGATCATTGGAATCAAACAGCTGGCAGGTTCATGGGATCATTGGAATCAAAACAGTGGGCAGGTTCATGGGATCATTGGAATAAAACAGCTGGCAGGTTCATGGGATCATTGGAATCAAACACTGGCAGGTTCATGGGATCATTGGAATCAAACACCTGGCAGGTTCATGGATCATTGGAATCAAACAGTTGGCAGGTTCATGGGATCATTGGAATCAAACCCTGGCAGGTTCAGGGATCATTGGAATCAAACAGCTGGCAGGTTACTGGGATCATTGGAATCAAACAGCTGGCAGGTTTCATGGGATCATTGGAATCAAACAGCTGGCAGGTCATGGGATCATTGGAATCAAACACCTGGCAGGTTCATGGGATCATTGGAATCAAACAGTTGGCAGTTCATGGGATCATTGGAATCAAACAGCTGAGGTTCGTGGGATCATGGAATCAAACAGCTGGCAGGTTCATGCGGATCATGGAATCAAACACTGGCAGGTTCGTGGGATCATTGGAAATCAAACAGCTGGCAGGTTCATGGGATCATTGAATCAACACTGGCAGGTTCATGGGTCATTGGAATCAAACAGTTGGCAGGTTCATGGGATCATTGGAATCAAACAGCTGGCAGGTTATGGATCATTGGAAATCAAACAGTTGGCAGGTTCATGCGATCATTGAAATCAAACAGCTGGCAGGTTCATGGGATCATTGGAATCAAACAGTTGGCAGGTTCATGCGATCATTGAATCAAAACTGGCAGGTTCATGGGATCATTGGAATCAAACAGCTGGCAGGTTCATGGACATATGGAATCAAACAGCTGGCAGGTTCATGGGATCATTGGAATCAACAGTGGGAAATTCTGGAATATGGAATCAACACTGGCAGGTTCATGGGATCATTGGAATCAAAAGCCTGGCAGGTTCATGGATCATTGGAATCAAACAGTGGCAGGTTCAGGGGATCATTGGAATCAAACAGTTGGCAGGTTCATGGGATCATTGGAATCAAACACCTTGGCAGGTTCATGGGATCATTGGAATCAAACAGCTGGCAGGTTCATGGATCATTGGAATCAAACAGCTGGCAGGGTTCATGGATCATTGGAATCAAAACTGGCAGGTTCATGGGATCATTGGAATCAAACACTTGGCAGTTCATGGGATCATTGGAATCAAACAGCTGGCAGGTTCGTGGATCATTGGATCAAACAGCTGGCAGGTTCTGGGATCATTGGAATCAAACAGCTGGCAGTTCTGGGATCATTGGAATCAAACAGCTGGCAGGTTATTGGGATCATTGGAATCAAAACCTGGCAGGTTCATGGGTCATTGCGAATCAAACATTGGCAGGTTCATGGGATCATTGGAATCAAACAGCTGGCAGGTTCATGGGATCATTGGAATCAAAACATGGCAGGTTATGCGATCATTTGGAAATCAAACACCTGGCAGGTTCATGGGATCATTGGAATCAAACAGTGGCAAGTTCTATGGGATCATTGGAATCAAAACACTGAGGTTATGGATCAATGGAATCAACACTGGCAGGTCATGGATCATTGGAATCAACAGTTGGCAGGTTCATGCGATCATTGAACAAGACATTGCAGGTCATGGGATCATTGGAATCAAACAGTTGGCAGGTTCATGCGATCATTGGAATCAAACAGCTGGCAGGTTCATGGGATCATTGAATCAAACATGGGCAGTTCATGGGAATCATTGGAATCAACACCTGTAGGTTCATGGATCAATTGGAATCAAACAGCTGGCAGGTTCATGGGATCATTGGAATCAAACAGCTGGCAGGTTCATGGATCATTGGAATCAAACAGTTGGCAGGTTTGGATCATTGGAATCAAACACCTGGCAGGTTAAGGAATTGCATCAACATGGGCAGTTCATGGGAATCATTGGAATCAACACTGGCAGGTTCATGGGATCATTGGAATCAAACAGTGGCAGGTCATGGATCATTGGATCAACACTGGCAGTATGGATCATTGAATCAACCTGGCAGTTCATGGGATCATTGGAATCAAACAGCTGGCAGTTCATGGATCATTGGAATCAAACAGCTGGCAGGTTCATGGATCATTGGAATCAAACATTGGCAGGTTCAGATGCGATCATTGGAATCAAACACTGGAGGTTCATGGATCATTGGAATCAAACAGTTGCAGTTCATGCGATCATTGGAATCAAACACTGGAGGTTCATGGATCATTGGAATCAAACAGTGGCAAGTTCAATGGACATTGGAATCAAACACTGGCAGGTTCATGGGATCATTGGAATCAAACAGTTGGCAGGTTCATGGGATCATTGGAATCAAACACCTGGCAGGTTCATGGAATCATTGGAATCAAACAGCTGGCAGGTTCATGGGATCATTGGAATCAAACAGTGGCAGGTTCATGGGACATTGGAATCAAACAGCTGGCAGGTTGCATGGGATCATTGGAATCAAACAGTGGCAGGTCATTCGGATCATTGGAATCAAACACCTGCAGGTTCATGGGATCATTGGAATCAAACAGTGGCAGGTTCATGGATCATTGGAATCAAACACCTGCAGTTCATGGGATCATTGGAAAACAGTGGGCAAGTTTCATGGGATCATTGAATCAAACACGCTGCAGGTTATGGATCATTGGAATCAAACAGCTGGCAGGTTCATGGGTCATTGGAATCAAACGTGGCAGGTTCATGCGATCATTGGACAACACCTGGAGTCATGGGATCAATGGAATCAAACAGTGGCAGGTTCATGCGGATCATTGGAATCAAACACGTTGGCAGGTTCATGGGATAATTGAATCAAACAGTGGCAAGTTCTGGGATCATGGAATTCAAACACCTGGCAGGTTCATGAGACATTGGAATCAAACATTGGCAGGTTCATGGATCATTGGAATCAAACAGTGGCAGGTTCATGGATATTGGAATAAAACAGCTGGAGGTTCATGGGATCGATTGGAATCAAACAGTTGGCAGTTTCAATGGCGATCATTGAATCAAACACCTGGCAGGTTCATGGGATCATTGGAATCAAACAGTTGGCAGGTTCATGGCGATCATTGGAATCAAACACTGGCATGTTCATGGGATCATTGGAATCAAACAGTGGGCAGTTCATGGGATCATTGGAATCAAACACCTGGCAGGTTCATGGATCATTGGAATCAAACAGTTTGGCAGGTTCATGGGATCATTGGATCAAAACACTGGCAGTTCATGGATCATTGGAATCAAACAGCTGGCAGGTTCATGAGTCATTGGAATCAAACACCTGGCAGGTTCATGGATCATGGAATCAAACAGCTGGCAGGTTCATGGGATCATTGGAATCAAACAGCTGGCAGGTTCATGGGATCATTGAATCAAACAGTTGGCAGGTCATGCATCATTGGAATCAAACACCTGGCAGGTTCATGGGATCATTGGAATCAAACAGTGGCAAGTTTCATGGGATCATTGAATCAACACTGGCAGGTTCATGGATCATTGGAATCACAGTGGCAGTTCATGGGATCATTGGAATCAAACACCTGGTTCATGGATCATTGGAATCAAACAGCTGCAGTTATGGGATCATTGGAATCAAAACAGCTGGCAGGTTCATGGATCATTGGAATCAAACAGTTGGAGTTCATGGGATCATTGGAATCAAACATGGCAGTTCATGGATCAATGGAATTACAGTTGGCAGGTCATGCGATCATTGGAATCAAAACCTGGCAGGTTCATGGGATCATTGGAATCAAACAGTGGCAGTTATGGGATCATTGGAATCAAACACCTGGCAGGTTCATGGGATCATTGGAATCAAACAGTTGCAGTTTCATTGGATCATTGGAATCAAACACTTGCAGTTCATGGGATCATTGGAATCAAACATTGCAGGTTCATGGATCATTGGAATCAAACACTGGCAGGTTCATGGATCATTGGAATCAAACAGCTGGCAGGTTATGGATCATTGGAATCAAACATGCAGGTTCATGGGATCATTGGAATCAAACAGCTGGCAGGTGTGTGGTGTGTGTGTGTGTGTTGTGTGTGTGTGTGTGTGTGTGTGTGTGTGTGTGTTACACCTCGATAGTTCTGACAGATTACATCCAGACTTGCTCATAGGATCAACATTACCCAATTTAATGTATAGGCATGTTTTTATCTTTGCCAGTGTCTCGGGTGGGGAGGAGGGGATGAGGAGGGGAGGTGCAAATTCTCGATGTAAATGTGTATCGTGCAACGCCACCTCAGATGGGGAGGTATTACAAGTTCTCCGCCATTTACAGTACAGTATTCCTGTGCCCACGTTTTCCAGTGCAGTGAGGTGTTTCGAATTATAAGCAGTATGTATGTTTTTCATTCATGCACGTAACCTGGGTGATTTTTTATTATCTTGCCAAACGAAGTTTTTGCAAGATATGTAGTCAGCTTGTATGTTTTTTATTTGTTTTTTGTCTGAATCACGTATAAAAAATTCTGCAGAGCACAGTATCATTGAAATTTTTGTAACTTCGCATATCAGAGGCTATAGGAGGTCCCTTTCAGCGCATAAAATTTTGAAGGTCAAGTGTAAAGGTCAAGGTCACTTTGTCGCAAATCAGGAGTCGACGAACACCTTATTTTTTGAGTAATTTTGATCGATCGTCTTCAAACTTCATGGGAATATATTCATGGTCTGCATCAGCTGATTAATTTTTGGTGCGATTGGCCTTGACCTTCATGTTAGCGCCTAAGTCAAACATATTTGACCCCAAGGTCAAATTTTCAAGTTTTAGGAACCATATCGTGTAGTACCTCAAATTGAACACCTCGATGAGTGCTTTCTAGATATTGTCAAGCTTGAGACATTATGACGTCATTTGGTGAAGTTATGAGCAAACGCATATTTTTCATGGTTCTCTGTAGAACGATTCTCATCGGAATCTTCTCGTAAGCAGATATCCTCAAGGAGTCGCTCTGGTGGATAGCAGCTCTGTTCACCTCAGTGTACCTTAAAGAAGTCACACGTGGTCACCTTTGGCAAGAATCGGTCACCATGCGGGTGACATTGGTTTATTTATTCTTGGGAGTGACTGAAGCAGCTCTCTGTTGCCTATACACCGCCCCGATAAAGTTGATATGTGCTGCATGCTTGGAAACAAGATCGCCTGTCCGGTGGGTACTCTGCTGGTACCATATATATATATATATATATATATATATATATATATATATATATATGTTATTCAACATGTACGAGGTCCATCTAAAAAGTAACGGGACTGACCACAGAAATTTTTTCAAAAAAATATTGAAATCACAGCTTGTCCCTTCAAAATAGTTTCCTCCAGTCTCACAAACTTGTCCATCCTCTTCTTCCACGCTTCGATGCACTCCCGGAAGGCTTTCTCTGGAATCCTCCGGCTCCGTCGTCACGGCCATTTTGATGGCCTCCACATCAGGAAATCGGGTCCCTTGATCTCCCCCTTGAGCTTGGGGAATAGAAAAAATCACAAGGGGCCAAGTCTGGCGAATACGGGGTTGTTCCAGAGTTGGCACGTTCTCTCCCCAGAAACTGTCGGATGCTCAGGACATGTGAGCAGGGCGTTGTCATGGTGAAGCACCAGGCATTGTTCTCTCACAGATCCGGATCTCTCCTTGTACAGGTATTGATTCACTGTTTGACCCTGTGGTAGAAACTCGAATGGAACGATGCCTTGATGTCAAAAACGCGATGAGCATCACCTTGACCTTCGACTTCGACATCCTTGCTTTCTTTGGTCTTGGTGATGCCGGACTATTCCACTGACGACTCTGCGTTTGGTCTCGGGATCGTATTTGAATATCCACGATTCATCGCCAGGATGTCTCTCCTAGCAGGTCTGGATTGTCCTCGAGGCGCTCGATAATGTCTTGACAGACAATGACTCTATATTGTTTCTGGTCTCGGACAACAGCTTGGGACCATCTTTGCGCACTCTTCGAATCATTTTCAGTGATGATGCTCCAGACAGTGTCCTTATTGATGGAAAGTTCCTCAGCAATCATCCGCACCGTGAGTCGACGATCTGCGCACACCATCCGCTTCACACGCTCGATGTTGTCCGCCATTCTGCTCGTTGAAGGTCTTCCAGATGTGGATGTCTTCAACTCCCCGTCTCTTTGAACCTCTTGTACCATTCAAATGCACATGTTCGTGACATCGTTCTTCCCGTAGACTTGCTGCAGCATTGAGAGGATGGAAGGTGTTTTGCCAAGCTTGGCAAGAAAATTCAGATTCACTCTCGACTCACGACTCATAGCGCGACGACTCAGACTATAAAACGTGTAAAGCACGACCTGTAAAAAAATCACACAATGAGCGCAGTCAACCATCACCAATCATTTTTATTGCTGGAATGTTGTGAAAGACTGTGACGCAACCCGTTTATTCAAGTTGTGTAAGTGGAGCACACAACAGGCTCAGTCCCATTACTTTTTAGACGGACCTCGTATGTGTGTCGGTGGGGTAAGTGTTTTAGCCCCTCGTCCCCCACCGACACACACGTACTATACTTACATACATGGAGAATTTCCTTGGGGGGTGGGGGTACAGGGTTGTGCCCATGACCTGACCCTGGTGACCACCAGCATGTATGCACAATCTGGTTAAGATTGGTCAAAGGGTGTAGAATTGTATAGAAATCAAATAAAAGGCTTCACACACAAAGGTATGTGTCAGAATTATATATATATATATACACTGCCTACAAATTTTTCACCTTTTGCTGCCTGGGATTAAATTGCATTAAATTAGACTCTTTCCACCATTATTTACACATCGTAACCCACAACTTCCAAATTAAAAAAAACAAATTATACAAATTTCAGAAAATTAATTAAAATCACAAAACTAGAATATCTTGGTTGGATAAGTGTCCATCCCCATCCCCCTGAGTTAATAATTGGTGGAAGCACCTTTAACAGCAATTACAGCTGTGAGTCTGTTGGGATAGGTCTACCAACTTTGCACACCTTCCATTCAACCATTGGGACCATACTCTGTGCAGAGTGTTGGTGCTGTCTCAGCAGTCTGCTGGACTATTGGGCACACTCTTGGACATGTCACCACTCCAACACAGGATACCAGCAGGCTGGCTTGATGGCACTCATTTTGCCAACCTCAGAAGGATGGCAGGCATAGTCAACCTCACCTGGTATTAATTCAACAGCCAAGTGCGATTTGAACTCAGGATCCTCAGATCCAAAGCCCACCACCCGAACCATTAAGCCAACACCAGACATACACCTTAATTGGGCACAATTGCCCATTCTTCTGGACAAAACTGTTCAAGCTCAGTCAAGTTTCGTGGGGAGCATTTATGGACAGCAATCTTCAAGTCATGCCACAGATTTTCGATTAGATTTAGGAAGGGGCTCTGACTGAGCCACTCTAGACCATTTATCTTTTTGTTCCTTAGCCACACCAGTGTAGCTGTTGCTGTGTGCTTCAGGTCTTTGTCATGCTGAAAGGTGAACTTCCGTCCCAATTTCAGCTTTCTAGCAGAAGACAGTAAGTAGGTTTTCCTCTGGGATTTTTCTATAATTTGCTCCATCCATTTTCCCTTCTATCCTGACAAGTGCCCCAGAACCTGCTATTGAGAAACATACCCATAACATCATGCTGCTACCACCATGCTTTACAGTGGGGATGGTGTTCTTTGGGTGCTGTGCTGTGTTGCGTTTGCACCAAACGTAACGTTTTGGATTTAGGCCAAAAAGTTCCATCTTGGTCTCATCAGACCGCAAAACTTTTTGCCACATGGCTTGAGAATCTCCGGAGTGGTTTTTTTGCATACCTCAAACGGGACTCAAGGTGGGGTTTTTTTTGAGTAATGGCTTCCTTCTTGCCACCCTACCATACAGGCCAGACTTGTGGAGTGTTTGGGATATTGTTGTCACATGCACACAGTGACCAGTCTTTGCCATAAAGTCCAGTACCTCTTTGCCATGGGCCTCCTGGTGGCCTCTCTGATCAATCTCCTCTTTCCTCGGTCATCCAGTTTGGAGGGATGGCCTGATCTAGGCAGGGTCTTGGTGGCACCATATGCCTTCCACTTCTTAATGATTGTCTTGACTGTGCTCCAAGGGATATTCAAGGCCTTTGAAATATTTTTATACCCATCCCCTGATCTGTGCCTTTCCACAACTTTATCCCAGAGGCCTTTTGAAAGCTCCTTGGTGCTCATAGTTGTCTTTCCTGTAAAATGCACGACCCAGCAAAGGAAACCTTCGAGAGCAGCTGATTTTATTCTGAAATAATCAGAATCACGACAATTTAACACAGGTGGAGGCCAATTAACTTGGTGTCGTGATTTTGAAGGCGAGTGGTTCACCTGAGCCAATTAACAATTGCTATTATAAGGGGTGTGGACACTTATCCAACCAAGATATTCCAGTTTAGTATTTTAAATTGATTTTGAAATTTGTAGAATTTGTTTTTCATTTGGAAGTTTTTCCACGATGTGGAAATAAAGGTGGAAAGTCTGATTTAATGCAATTTAATTCGAGGCAACAAAAGGTGAAAAATTTGAAAATATATATGAGGTGTGTTCAAAAAGTATCCAACCTTAATTTTTTGTGCGTAAACAAATGAAGCTAGGGAGGCGTGGTTTGGTGCACGTATGTAGGCGATCCTAATTCGTATGCGTGAATATTTTCCCGCCTGCAGAAGCTGTCAGTCGCCGACGAGTGAGGAAGTGTAAGTGAGCGCCATCGGATTTTCGTTTTTGACAAAATGACGGAAAAACTTGAACAACGCTACTGCATCAAATTTTGTGTAAAGCTTGGCGATTCCCAAGTGGAAACGATCCGCAAGATTCAACAGGCCTTCGGGAACGAAGCAATGGGCACCACACAGATAAAAGAGTGGTACAACCGCTTCAAAGATGGTCGCACATCAGTGAAAAGTGAAGCACGTTCTGGTAGGCCCTCAAGATCCCGAAATGAGATCGTCATTGACCAAGTGAGGACCCTGCTGATGCAGGATCGTCGAATCACGATCAGAGAACTTGCAGACGAGGCGGGCGTCAGCATTGGATCCGTTCATTCCATTGTGACTGAGGATTGGGCTTAAGGAGAATCTCAGCGAAGTTCGTGCCAAAGCTGCTAACATCGAGCAGAAGCAACTCCGTTTGGATTCGCACAGGACATGCTGGAGACTGTGAACAGCGATCCCAACTTCAACACAGTGATCACTGGCGATGAGACCACAAGTGATCCGTCATTTTTGTCAAAAACGAAAATCCGACGGCGCTCACTTACACTTCCTCACTCATCGGCGGTCTGTCGGCAACTGACAACTTCTGCAGGCGGGAAAATATTCACGCATACGATTAGGATCCCTACATACATGCACCAAACCACGCCTCCCAGCTTCATTTGTTTACGCACAAAAAAATTAAGGTTGGATACTTTTTGAACACACCCGTATTACTCTATATATTTTTTTTCAAGAAGGCGATCCTTGAAGCTCAAATACTGTGCAATTCATGTGTAAAGCAAAATTTACGTTGACAAGTGCAGTGAGGACAATGACCACATCCGTGCCAGGACAAGTTATTTATTCATCTGTAGCCTGTGGCTGTTTGGTTGCATTTTTTGCTGGGGGAACAGCTGTGCTGCTGATGCTATGTCCCTATTACCAGCTAGCTGGTACTCATTTTGCCAACCTCAGGATGATGACGACAGGGAGAGTCAACCCACCTGGTGTTAATTCAATGGTTAAAAGTGGCTTGAACTCAAGGCCCTAATGTCTTAAGCCAGCTACCTATAACCGTTAAATCAACACCAGGCTTATATATTGTGGGAGTGAAGAGGGTGGATGAGGAGGAGGATGGATGAACTGACGGAGGAGATTGGTTTGCACGTAAGATTAACTAACAACCGATGGCAAAATAAAATGGTATATCGTCACATTTGAAGCAGCGCCATTAGCTGCCACCTTATCCACTTGTATATATTTTATTGTTTTTAAATATAATTTATCGGAAGTCGGCGATGTGGCAGCGAGTGGAAATCATTTTATATATGCGTGACGTCAGGTTAAGCTTGGAGGAAATTGCATCAGAGATTTTTTTTGTTTGTTTGTTTGTTCTTGGTTCGAAATGTGCGATTTTAAAGATCAATATTTAGCCATGCGTGAAATGTAAACAAAAAGCTCCGTTTTTTTGTGGTGACAAAAATGATCAAAATGTCGTGCAGAACGTCATGCTGACAGCCTTAGTTGATGCGAAACATTTTAAAATGCCAAAACCTCTTTAAAAGCCGTTCGAAATCCCACACGAGCTTATTATTGGGCTGACGAAAGTGTGGCTGCTGGTTGCATCATTGCTGGGAGCGCAGCTGTGCCGCTGGATGAAGTGCCCCTGTTTACCAGTAAGCTGGAACTCATTTTGCCGACCTTCGAAGGACGACGGGCTAAATCAACCCACCTGGTGCCAATTCAATGGTGCAAAAAACAAAGACCTCAAACTCAGGACCCTAATATCTTAAGGCAGCCACCTTAACCGTTAAGCCAACACCAAGCTCACTGCACGTTGCTGTGAATTATAAGGACAAGAATAGAGAAGGGACAAATACATGTAGTGATTTCATGGGATTTGAACGTGGGTTCGTATAGGAACAAAAATCAACATGGAATTTGTGACGATAAAACCTCGAATGTGATTTTCTTTACAAACAAAATATTTCTCTATTTCACCTATATACCATGCCAATCATTCATCTCCCTCTTTCACCTGTGCAACTGCATTCGAGCGCTATCGAGCAATCCAGGAAGTCTTCTGCTCAGTCTCTCCTACATCTTTCTCTGAGCTTTACGACACCCTCCGAGACCCAGTGTGACCACTCCTCATTTTCATAAATGCCAAGGTGAGCCAATGAAAAAAAAGCCAAGAATTCACAAGGTTTCGGAAAAGCAATGATAATAGAAAACCTATACGCCAAGAAAACCTATAGAAAACCAAGACGCCAAGGTGAACAACGAATAGCCAAGATCTTGTGAAACAAGCCAAGGAGTGGTCACACTGCCGAGACCCCATTACCACCAGACACCTGCAATTTCTCCTCTTGTTTATATCCTACTGTTTCCCTTTGTCTTCCATGTATCTCAATCCCGTACTTGTTTAACATAAAGAAAACTCCTTTGCAGTAACAGGAACCTCAACCTTAAAAGTATAAAACAAAATCAGTTTCAGCAACTCACGCAAAAGCAAGTACTGCATGCTGAAGGAAACAATAGGATGTTTCAAACGTCCGGAATAATAGGGATATTTATTTTACAATTTTATTCTAACAATCGCTCAAATTGCAAGCCACTGACATATCAATCCCTGTATGTAAGTTTCTTTGACCGTTTCTTAACATGGACACATTGATTTTACAACATTAGTTTCTGATTTTATTCTTTACATCTTCGATAGATAGATGATATTGTTACGGCTGTGGAAATTCGCATTACACCATAAAGGGCCCGCAGGTGAGATATCTCTAAGTCATGTGTCGTTTAGCCCAAACCCGTTGTATAGAGGGAATTATATGTGATTCATCCGGGCTGCGACGCTTTGAGTTAGCCATTTTTTCTGTTCTATCTTTATTTGAACCAACCACGTCTCAACCGCCATCACCCAAACAACCCGCCACCGCCATCCATCTACGCTCCCACATCATCGCATCACCCACTCCCAAACGGCACCATAACATCAACCCTCACCACCGAAAACCCTCCACCCCTTCACCTCTCTCCTTCTACGGCCATTCCGCACCACCTGTGAACACTGAACGTCGGGCTGTCTCGGCCCGTTTCGACGTTTGGTGCCGAACGCACCGAGCCGCGAGCGCAATGGCGCCTTTCCGAGGGAAAACTCGATCAAGACGCTTCACGCCACTTCCCTCCGCCAATTAGCGAGCGGGGCGGCTTGGCCCCGCCTACCAGGCGCGTGTGTGTGAAATCGTTATATGCAATTCTAGGATCAAGGGGATTCACGCCCCGTTCCTTTGACCAATGGCGAGCGTGGCTCCGCCCCGAGTCTTCTGATCCGACATATTTGCATATTAGCTGCTCCTGCCAGCCTATAAGAAGGCGAGCGCAAGGCGAATGAGGAGAGTTGGGTTCTGGAGTCGGCTGACGAGAGTGTCATCGAGTTGGGTTCTGCAGTCGGCTAAGGAGAGTGTCATCGAGTTGGGTTCTGCAGTCGGCTGAGGAGAGAGTGTCATCGGGCGAGGGAGAGCAGTGGAACTGCGGGCAAGGGAGCTCGGGTCCGAGGCAGGAAGGACGGCGGTCGG
>CM068954.1:63278676-63294465 GCA_035128595.1 Eptatretus atami
TGAACGAACAAACTCCGCATTTCTTATACTGCACATCCATCTCATTATATCCACTGTTGCCACACCATAAAGATTTAATCAAAGTGCACCCCTTAAAATTTTTATGCTGGTACATTTCGGAAAACTGAGGTCATTGAATCATTATCAGATTGAGAGGAATATGACAGGCTCATGCTTTATTATGCATATAAAAGTAATTCCCACTTAATGGTCAGTCACAGTCCCTAGCCCTGCAGTCATGCACCACTGTCCAAGCTCCTCTAGCAGATTACTAGAAGAAAAATTAAAAGCTTGAGCACATTCCTTTTATACATGAATCCCTATGAATTTCCTCAATAAAAATAAAAAAATAAGAAAAATTAAATAAATAAATAATCAAAATAAACAAACCCAAAACAAAAATAAAAAAAAACAACAATGTTTCAATTTGTCAACATATTATTCAGTTTTGAAGCCAATGAGAAAAAACAATCACAAAACAAATGTTTAAAAGACAATTTTTTCCTTTGGGTAATGGCTCCAGGAATGCAGGAGATTTGCTGTAGAAGACAGTAAAAGCAAGAACACAAGCACATCAGGTTTGAAAGCAATTTGCACTGAAACAACAAAATGTCTTCATTAGTTTGGCTAATCATTGCATTACCTCCAAGTCACTGACGATCACTAGTAATTGACCTCTTGCCATTATAAAATCACTCCAAACCAACTTATCCTCTTCGAAAACATCTCTCTTCCATACATTTATGAACATTTCTACATACTCCTACACCTTAATGCTCACTTTCTTCCCTCTCATAGTCCCACTCATTACCCGTCCTCAATACATTTACAATTGTTCATATGCTGACGAGGTATCAAGTATTGTACACTGAAGTGCAAAGACATGTCCTAGGTAAGTGCTCACTAGTTCCAGCTGATGTGCAGCCTAATGGTGACTATACCTATTCAGTCGTATTCGATGTGGAACCTGAACAACCTCAAAATATGAGATAGATACCGCACAAAAAATGTCAAGTCTTGCATAACCAGCTTACTTTTATACAAACACTTCTGTACATAAACAAGACTATTTACTCCGCACTGAAGGGGACAAGTTTGTTTTCATCCCTGTTTGTCTCTGTTGTGTCGCTGTTTTGTTCAGGATAATCTCAAATTGGAAACCGATGCACGAAACTTGAGTGACAGTTCAGTGTGTACAAGGAAATCAATTCGATTTTGTCAAGATCCGAATCCAATGCGGATAGGAGAATTTTTAATCCTTTAAAAAAGTGATCTTTCACCATTGATGCCAAAATGAGTGTAGCCAAAGTGCATGATTATTTCAAAAAGGTGTCGTGGGTTGATGACCAAAACTAGGCTGATAGTTGTTAAGTGACAATAACAAAGCCAATTCGATAGTTCAGCCAGATCCAAGATCCGGCCCATCAGTGGGATACGAAAAGAAACTGTTCCTGGGATTATGCCCTCTACCGAGCTGCCGTATCATTTCAAGCTGTAAAAGAATACCTGGACAGTTTAGCAATGAGCAAGCATGTATATTCATACCTATATATTAACTCAGCTACTCACAACGATGGACAGCATTTCAAAGAAAGCTCAATAGATGGCATTACATAGTTGATTGGAACTAAATTCACTAACAAAAACTCAAGGTAATCATCAAATAAATGCAAGCTAGACAATGAAGGTGCAGGAAACCAAAAGAAAAAACAGATGAGAGATTACAAATCCCTCGCCAGACTGCTTTTGCGTGCGTGTGTACTGGATTGTTACATAATTAATGAGACATAATTAGACTGCCACTTATAACTGCTGCAGTGATAACGGGTACCAAGCTTGACGGATACCTGCACCCTGGCCCTACGTTTTGTTTTTTTTTATTATTCTCTGAATTAGAATGGGATAAATAAGTTCAATTCAAATCAAATGTAAGACCAAATAGCACAGTCCTGCATGAGTAAGCAGAAGAATCCAAACAAGAAAAAAGCAAGTTAAGCATCCGAGGAACCTTGATAGATTTGCATTCAATGTATCCTCTACCCTCAACCCATCCGACAACCAAGGAGTCATATCAAAAATAATAATAAATAACAAAATAACCCACATCAAAATTAAAATAATTCATGCCCAGACCATGGTCCGATTCAAGTTGAAATTTAAAAACAATGTATTCCCATCACTATAATCATAAAATTTGAAGTTTCACTTCAATGGTAAAGCATCTTCCAGAGAAAACATTATAATATATTCCTTTATCCAATATGCTCTCCAAACCATGTGACCTATCAATTATCCTGAACAACTTGGACACCCATGCTTGGAATCACTTTGAAGTTGTCCCTCATTGTCAAAGCTGTTCTGGGAGAAATTTATATAGTTTAGGGGTAAATGCAATATGGCTGCCAAAACCATTGACCACTGACATCATATGGTGAAACTTTCCTCGACAGCAAGTCATACGTGTAAATCGCTAGATCTCAAAGCCACTTCAAAAGAAAATTTGAAGGTTAAAAATAACATACAAAAAAAAACAACTATAGCTTTGAATCACATGACACACATCATCAATTTTTTCGACGGGCATTTATCCCTGATGACCCTCAAAATGTTCTATGTCTGATCGATGTAGCGTGTGCATATGCAATTATGATGTCATTACTGAGGCACCCATGATGTTTTTAAAAAACCTATTAGGATATGCTAGTGCCTAGTTTTCAATTTTTCCTTGCTGCGGTTTCAAGAACTGAGTCAAAGTTTTTCCATTTTTCAATATGCTGCCACACATGTGGACCATGATGTCATAAATTATCATTAGACATTTTACATGATGTCATCAAAAATTCGTGTGACAACGACAGACAGCAGACAAACAAATGAAAAAACACTCATGAAAGTTACAACTGGCAAACACCAGCCAAGTTGCACTCGATTTAGAGGCATACCTCGCCCATGTGAACAATTCACATTTGTCCCACTCGATGGCTGGATCCGAACCAAAACTCAAATCCGCGGATTTTCTTTGTCACCATTCAACTCATCCTCCTTGTTTTCATTACTCATCCACACTTTTTAATATATAGTTGATATATTAGTTTGGCCCTATCATTTAGAACTGTTCCTGTGTTGCCTTTACCTTTAAAATTAATTGGTAATGACTTCAGCAGCCTTTCACATGAAAAGGCTCTTCAATCAATCAGAGAAAAATTAGGATGAAGAAAATTTGGCCCAAAATTGCTTTTGGCCTATGTTACCCTCAAAATTAATAGTGGTGAATTCACTGACGCAATATGCAAATCGTTTTTCAAATTCAACTCAATCGGATAAAATCTTCCCAAATTGGCCTATGTTTACCTCAAAATTAGTAGGTTGAATTATTGACCTTTATGCAAATGCTTTCAAATTTAAGTTTATGATTAAAATAGATTAAAAAAATGGTCTATGTTACCTTTTGGTCTATGTTGACCTTTGGCCTATGTTTACCTGAAAATTAGTGTTGAATTATTTGACCCTGATATGCATAATGGTCTTCAAATTTCAAGATAATTGCTTAAAATTAAGATTTTAGAAATTCTGATGTGACCTTTTGATCTTTTTGACCTCAAATTTATCATGGTTGAGTTTGGCGACTTCCATATACAAACTGGCTTCAAAATTTCAAGTCAATCGGCGAAATTAGGATTTTAGAAAATTTGCCCCAAATTGGCCTTTTACTAGTTATCTAAAAATAATAGGTGGTTGAATCAGCACCTGAAATGCAATGTTTCACATTCCAATCAATCGGAATGTGAAATTTTTTTGAGATTTTAGAAAATCGGCTCAAATTGCCAGTAGACCTTTTGGTTGAACAAATTTTACGATACTTCAATGCCGGACGCCGCAGGATTAGTGACATTAAATCTCTGAAAATTCAGACGACTCATTGAGTGTTTGCTGAGCAGCAGACAGACAAAGAAACACAAACCAACACACAAACAAACACACAAACAGGCGGTTCAACATACTTTCAAAACATTTTTTTTGCCAAGTTCAACAAACGACCCAATGCAATCCTCTCCTTGGCAGGTATTAACATATTACATGTTTAATTATAACCAGAGTGGAGAGAAAAAAAAAGACCATTCAGTCTATATGCGTCTAATAAACCGTACCTAGCAAACAAATCAATTATAAACAAGAGCTCATATGAGCAACAAATATACGCATGCACGTCCGAACAGATTATATACAGTAATTGTCTACTACATGGAAATAAGCATCCTTTTGCCATGGCACCACTTTTAGAGCACAAGTATGTGCGACACACCGCTCACATCTAACCTACTTGTACCAAATATGAAACGTGAAAGTTCGAAAAACTTTGGATAGAGTAGCGACAGAAACGGACAGACGACGACGGCACGCACGACCGTAACATAATTCCGCCCCGATAGTATATATAATATATCGCGTATAAAAAGGCCAATCCTCAGTGACTAGCACAGAGTTGCACACAGTCTCAGCTAAGTTGGGTTGCAGCCACATTTCCCCGACTAGAGTATGAAGCGCCCCTGACTCATGTCTGTGAAACATGCGCAAGGACAGGTCTTCTCGATTGACACATTATAATAACATAAAATTTTCTTTCCACCTCATGCTTCAGAAATTCACAACTTCATGTCATGGACCTGCGAAAAAAACTGAGTCACAAAAGTACTCAAGATACAGTAGTGGTCAAAAAAAAATCGGAAACGTCTGTAAATGAGGACCTAAGCAATCGGCTTCCACACAGGTCTATGGCCCAGTGTGATTGAGCAAATAATATGCCACGTATGCTCTTCATTATAAAAAATGCGCACACCTGGTTCCATTAATTTTGGCTGCATGCTACAAGGAGACCCCCCCCCCACCCAAATTCCCCATTCACAGCATGTCAGTCGTCAAGGGTTGATGAACATGACACTATGTATCAATATTCATGCTCTCATCTCACCAGATCTGAATCCAAGCAAGCATTCATGGATATTCCGACAGACGCTGGAGACACGTTCCACACTCTGATTAAAATAAGGTGTGAGTGCATCGACTTTCTCGTGGAGAATGGTGCCACGTCCGCTCTATATAGATCAGATGCTGGTGACTCTTTAGCCACCGAATGGCATACAGCCCACCATGTAGCCAAACACACTATAAGACTTAAATTGTTCCAAATTTTTTGTCACTACCGTATGTAACTCTGAATCAATTGGGAGTTTGCCAGCCGAAACTCAGAAGTATCAGTCATTTGGGAAAGCACAGAATATAAACTGCCTTTATTTAAGGTTCGTTTGTTCGACTTACTCGCACTCAGTGGCATTTATCAGCACGGTGATAAACACAGTTGTGTGCTTTTTATCCTGTGCTTCGACATATTGGCGTTTGTCCTCAACATCACCTTATCTTAGAGCCGAACAAGCCCGAACTTATGGCCTACATCCTAAAGCTCTAACATTTAGCCACCACCAAAGTCCCAAACATAACATGTTATATATTATACCATAAAAAGTTGTTATGCTACCTCTTTGATAGCTTTCACAATGTAACTCTTCAAATCAATCTTCCATACCAACATGTGATTTAAAAAAAAATTATTATACTATATATAATATAACATCCAATGCAAATATACAAGAAACCCATATCTCCTCACCATCAGCAACTAGTCTCTATGAATCTTTGCATCACCTAGCATGTTGAAAAGTAGAAATTAAAATCTTTTTGAAGTTCACAAAAGAGTACATCCAATCATCTGGTAAGACAGGCAGGAATGATCACATCACAAGCTATCATTCCAGTAACAAATTAATGAAGCCAGCAAAAAAAATAACAAAAATGGACAGGTTCAGCTGGGTAAGAAACTGCCTGGGTTTCGGTCGTGCCATCTGGCATTATTTTTTTTTTGAACGTTTCTGTAATATCGAATAACCAGACAAGGGCAAATTCACCACGCCGATCATTAATGACTTTATAAATAAACTCGCTATAAAAGCCACGTCAAAAATGACGGGTTGAATATTTATCGACAATATCAGAGATTGGAATATATAATGTTTGTAGCAAGAAAAAGCTTATTTTAAAAACCACTACATGACAAAATGACCCTATTTTCTTTATTTCTGGAAGTTTCAATTCAACGTTACAGGCTCCTCGGAGCGGCCAAAGCCTGAAGCCTCGCAGGCAGATGCGTATATCTTCTTATTTTACATCCACGTATGTAAATGAACACTCGTTTTACTCTGCACGCATTACACATCACTGCACGTAACTTTACCTCCCTGCCTTGTATGTGTTTTTTTTTACCATTCTGTAAACACGCAATTGAGGCCTACTTGTCCAGTACCATTCCCGTTCCAAAAAAAGATCACGTATTACTTCTTGATGGAAAAGTTTTTCAAGTTTTTTTATCCTGAAAAAATAGACGTAGTGAACACCACATCGTGTTAAATGATTGCCTTTAAAAACCCTTCTTAAATCGTCCTTTTGAAGGGGACAGAACATCACACAAAAACATTGTGTTTTAATAGTAGATGTACATGCGCTTCCTTGCATGATCTTCAGCATTTAAAGAAAAAGCACGGACAAAAATTTTTTAAAAAGACAACAAACAAGGCTGGAAGGCAATGGCAACCAGCCCAAGTATAACCCTTGCCAAGAAAAACTGCCTTCAACAGCCACCAACACTCTGAAAGAGTAATGTTACAACCTGTTTCTTAGCATTAGGATGCTGGCTGGATCCTAGTTCCTGAGTTTAGCTCCGTCAGCCGTTGAAATTATACCAGTGTTTCACTCGGTCCGTCACCCTTCTCCCTCTCTCTTATTGATCAGCTTGGCTGCCTGTTGCATCATCTGCTCTTGGCACGCTAATGCCCTGATGCAGTCCCCCTTACTGTACACTGTGCTATTTTGCCGACCTCGAGGAACGCGATCAACCTCCCTGGTGTCATTTTTAATTCAGCGGCAACGGCTTGAACTCAGACCCGCGATCCCAAGCTGCCACCCTAACCACTAAGTCAACACCATGCCAGTCACCCTTCTAAGTTCGAAAATGAGGCCCTGTGCTCGCAATATGCACTTTTTTTCTCACAATTTCTGCAGTTTTCACGGATTTCGACTTTCCTTCATTAATCACTCACCACCGGAACCTGTCCTTCTTTTCCATTGAACAATGCCCCGCTATTCACGCATTTTCCAGGAACATATTCCCCTGTGATCACGGTGCAACAAGTATTTTTATTGAGCCAGATCAGTGCGTAATGGTTAGAACATCTGGCTCTGAGCCATTGGGTGGTGTGTTTCAAAAACCCGGACGAGTCATACCAAAGACAAAAATGGACGTGCTGGCTTCTTGCTCAATGTCAGCATTTAAAAGAAAAAAGTCAAGAAAACAAACGGTTCAATCGTCACCCATGCAACTCATCTGGGTGTTTCCTCTCTCTTCAGCCATGGCACTTCAGGCAAAGTGAGCTTTCTGTGACCCATGAAACTGATTCCAATCTGTTGAACTTTCCACCGGATTCTTCAATGGCAATCTCTCCGTTCTGACTTGTAAGACTAACTCTTCGCACTGTCTCCTGTGTTCGCTCCGGTCCACTTTCATCTGATGCATATGCTTGGAAGTCAGCATTTCTCTGGGTTCTCAGAGAGCTGCCCAACGCTCAGCGAGTCAAGCATTCACTCAAGTGGATGCAGGATGCAAACAGCCATCTCCAGAACTGATATTCCATATTTACTGCCTCTGATTTAATCAGCCTGAATTTCGAACAGAAACCTGCTCTCTCTCTCTCATGCACATGATTCATATCGCACCTCGTCTTCAATTATCCTAGCCCTTCTTCCGATATGTACTGAATGCTGTGGTAAGCATAGATGTTCTGAAACACTTGGGCTTTCTCTTCCTGGAAGGCAAATCCGACCGACGGCTATCTCGGTGCATTCAAAAAGTCTGCAACAAGGTGTTCACTCTCGAGGAGAGGCCAGAAAACATCTGTCAAACCTCACAATGAACTTCAAGGCTCTTCTCCCTCCTCTTAAACTAGTTGCTTTCGCTTGTCAAGTCTTTCATTCCCCCCTTGGAAAAAGTTGCCTCCACTACTCCCTGTGTCCTTCAAATACCCTACAGCCGACTCCATTCATAAGAAGCGAATGCTGCAATCTTCTTGTTTGGCTCCAAATCTTGTGTCGCCACTCCTCACTTTCATGTACCCATCCTACCCGTTGACCCATCGCTCCTGGCACTATGTGTGTTTGGCATAAAGGTAGAGAAGGTTCTTCAACCCTCGATCTGATCCGCGCTGCACCCAGACAACATAAGCTCACCGTGTCTAAAAACCTGCTGCTGCGCCCTTGGCACATCCTCATCTCTCTGGCCTTTTCGACTCTCATTGCCGCTAGGATCGATCTCCCATCGCTTAGAAATTGCTAAATCACTGTAGCCACATAACTAGAAGGGCACTCTCGACTATGTCGCCAGATTGCCACCGCCCACAATTAATACATCATTATACATAACTTAGAACAAGTTTGATGAAATCCCTAATCCCAGATTCAAAATGTTAATAAATTCTGGCTGCCGTACCATGTGTCTGATTCAGTTGAAATTTAAAACATATTCCCCATAACACTAGATCATAATTGTAACCTTTCACGTCGATGATGAAGCAGGATTCAAGGAAAGAATTTTTAAAAGAGTTTTTGTTCCAATCCAATACTGTGCCAACCATGGTGACCTATTAATTACTTTGTTGAACACGCCTGAATCCCCAAAGCTTGGCGAACATGTGGGTGAACGTTCCCTCGATATTAAGATCATGACCTTCTTGGGAAGAAGTATTTTTAAAGTATTCTTCAAAAAAAAAAGCATGGCTCAGCCAAACCTGTGACCTCTTGCATACGGGAGTAAGCTATACAAGCTATGGGCGGACACGAAAGCATGCCTCGGACTTCATCCAGAGAATTCAAATAGGCCACTGGACTTGGCTGGGCCCTGGGCCTAATGTGTAACCAATTTGGTAGCATTAATGACTGGTGGTCTGGAGAAAGAAGAATTTTGAATGGAATATTAATGTGATTCCAATAAAATTGACGAAAGTCAGCCATTTTGACACACTTCCGAGTCACGTGATCAGCTGGTCTCCACGCAATTTAACATCAGACGCCTGTCCTAATGATGTTACACCGCCACCTCCCAATTTGGTGCATCTGACTGGTGGACTGCAGAGAAGAAGAATTTTAGTAGAATTTGCGTGGACCGCCACTTTTGACACACTTCCCTCTTTGATCGGCATGGCCTCCGCAAATGTAAACATCAAGACCCTTGTCCTAATGCTTTACCGACCAAATTGGTAGCATTCTGACTGGGGGGTCTGGAGAAGATTTTTGAAATGAAATTCACCTATGTTTGGGCAATTTACTACTAAAGTCATGTGATGGAACCGAGCTTTGCAATTCCTGTTTACAGTCAGTGTAGAACGACTGCACGCAAAATTTCGCCAGTCGATCGGCCCACCGCGGTTTGGCCGGAAATTCTAAAAAAGAATGGACGTGGACGGACCTCCCGTCAAAAATAAGAAATATAAAACATTGTAGCAGGGGTTTGCCTGGCTGTACCAGCACAGATGCAATTTTGAAAGTGCCTATACATAACAGGATATATTGATCACCTATATAAATGTTGTGGATTATTATTATCGTAGCCATTCCTTAAAACCATCCAATTCGATGCTCTCGTTTGCTGCACTCACTTCTGCTGCAGTAAACAAATAACATAAATCTTGTAAAAAAAACTGGCCTGAGATGCAACATTGACTAACCTAAGCACAATCCATATTTTCTGCGCAGTAATTTGGCTGACCCAGGTGGACAGAACCATGGGTGTGTGATGAGGATGTGCCTCAACTGTAATCAGTTTCTTGGCATGGTCTTGCTGATTCCTCATACACTCTGTTGCATATAAGGTCTCGTTGCTGCCCACAAACAAACACCCGAAATACCTGTGTTGCATAAACTATGCCAACATTCCAACACATGGCAGACACACCTTAACAATGGCGAGTACAAAGTTGAAAATTTTCCCACTGTGCGAGTCAAAGGTTTGAACTTGTAGTTAACCTCTTTCACCTCATCAAACCAGACAGCCAGAGGCGTGAGTCTGGTCAGGTACTTGTGTAAGAGTGCCAGATCATAGGTGTCGGTTTGTAAGATTCCATCATCTTCCGGGTCCTTAGAGCTCTTTCACCACCCGCCATCATTGCAGCCTGTTCCACTTTTAATCTCCACATCCAAACTGGCCTGTTAAATAAACTATTGTGAAAGAAACAGATTGACGCTTCACGAAACATACAAAGGTTCCAACAGCGCAGTACAATTCAGCAAAAAGAATGAGTGTGAGTTCGTAGACTTATTCCTTGAAATGGTTGTCGCTTATGACGACTCCTATGAAACCATGCACTGATCTGGCCATCCATGTACCACCAAAAAAAACAAAAAACAGTGGCATCTCATGCATTCCACTCCAGACCTCATTTTAACAACTGATCAAACAATATTGCGCAGAATGGGTCGCAAATATCCGAGAAGACTTCCTGCAATCTCCAACTGCATACAACAAGTATGTATATTGGAGCAGCAGAGGTTTCGGCCATGGAAATATTAACAGCGAAGAATGAGGAAACTGGCTACATCTCATTCCGCAGATTGGCCAGAAGCATTTGGTTTGAAAGTAAAGAAGCTGTTAGTCTAAATAGAAGGATATCAGAGCCCAATCAGCAGTCAAATTAACACTGAATGATGCCAACAACTGTCAGTTGTGCTTGAGGTAGCGCACACTTGCCTCTAGCTATGGAGGCCTGTGTTCGAATCTTGCCCAGGCTGTAAACTATTGCATGCCCTTGATTCACAGAGCAGGGTGTTCATAATGTGTGTGTGCCTGCTCCCGATGACCGTAAACTGGGCGCCCCGTCTGCCGCATTCATTGGTGATGTTAAAAAAGACCCCACGGTTCCTTTGGCAAAGAGCGACAATGCATCACGCGTGGTCGTGTGCGTGTCCGAGGTGCAGCGGAGCAATGGCGAGAAGGCGTCAGTAGGCACACTCTGCTTTATTGCGTGCATCCCGTACACTGTAGGCACACCACCTAGCGGTCGGAGCCATGATATCACGAAACCCAAGCACTGACACAGACACTCCTTCCCTCGTAAAATGACAGTCAAACAATGAAAAAAAAAAAAAAAAACACCTCATCAACAATGACCAATCCAACCACTCGTATCAATTCGAATACCCCTACAGATATCGGCGGCGGCCGCCTCATACCCGCTCGGCGCCAGCCACGCCAGACGCTCAGCTTCAGACGCCCTCCGCTCGGTCGAGTGAAACCCACGCCGGAACTCGGCCCCATTCGCAATAAAACGCCCCGGCCGATCGCCTGCTCAACTCCTCGCGTCGGGACGCACCGGCTCTGGTGAGCCCGCGGCGGCGCACGACCGGCCTGCCGATACCTCACGTCTGGGCAGCGGCAACATCACAGCGGGTCGCCACTCGCTAGCACTGGGGGCGACGCTTGAACCGATCATCTTGCCACTGACGGTGTCCACACCTCCCCACTAATCCCCAGTCCGCACCATGCAATTCGCTCCGCCAGTCACAGAGACCACAGCCGGCACCCACTTGGAACCCTGAAATAATCGCGCACACATTACCCGCTGTCCCAACATCAAAACCCGCGCAGCAGCGCTCGGTCGCGACCACCGCCCTCACTCGCCACCCTCCATCGCTGCCAGCAAAATCCAGTCTGATACGCAATGCCCGTCCATTAGAGACGAATGCCGGAGATCAGCGTGTTTGGAGGAGCTGCATTCAGTCCACCTTGGCATCGTGAAACCAAGAGTCTTGCTCGTAGCCTTGTGGTGCCAGGGTTTGACAAAACATGATCTGTTGATTAAACGTCTGCACCACGTGTCAAACAGATGCTATAACCGCCGTCAGCCCGGACTTATGCGCCGGCCCCAGACCGGCGTGCAGGGTCCATGTAGTATTTTGCGGCCGGTTAATGGCAGAATGTTTTGATTGTGCATCGAATGCATTTTTAAATGGCCGAGATTGTCGTATGCAGCATACGTCAGCAAACATTACAGTGGAAAACCGGACGATCTTTGCTATAAAGAATACCTGAGGTCCTGGTCTCTATAACGCGTCCGCAGTTCGTGCAGTGTATTGATGAGTTTATGCGTCAAATGTATTCACATCTAAGGTCCGCACCGTATCATCCTGCAACGAATGGGGAGCAGAGGCGTTCGTTAAGATGTTGAAGCGGGCGTTGCGCATGGGGGGTGTTCACCGTGCACGACGGTGGTCGATGTTTTTGCTCCAATACAGGAAGCGCGGTTCATTCTGTCACGGGTGATTCTCCCCATTCGTCTCTATGACGGCTGCGTCCAGACTGGATTTGCTCGACCTGAGGGGCGCGATGGCGGTGTCGCGCGCCACGCTGCTGCGGGTTTGAGATGGACAGCTGTAATGCGTGCGCGATTATTTTCACTTGGTTCCAGTGCCGTGCCGCTGGTCTCTTTTACTGGCCGGCGACATTTGCATGTGGGACCTGTAGTGGAGTGTGGAAACTCACGTGACCAATACCAATACCAATAAATTTTGCACCAAAATAATCACTCAGCAGCCGATAATGCTCCCGCACAGCGAGGCGAGCAAGATCGACTTCCGTTTGCTCTCGTCACACCCATCATTTGCGTGATAGATTCCAATTTTTCGCGAACAATCCGAAGTCCGCCTCCGACTAACACGGGAACCCGTCCGTGTGCCGTGATTCCGCCGAATCATCCTCGTCGCCAATCATTGGGTCCGAGGCAGCGGGTCATGGACGCAAGAGCGTCAGGAGCAACTCTGCTTATTGCTGCATCCCGATGTACACTGAGCCACCCTAGCGGGAGCCATGATATACGAAAACTCCACCACAGTGACGCACACTCGGCACCTCGAACAAAATCCATAATCCTTCCTAACAAACAGGGGGCAGCACTGCATCCGCGGTACACAGCACCCTTAGCCTTGTGCTGCACATGAATGAAAGAAGAATGATGCAATCATAGGAGCTACTCCAAAATGTATTCCTGCTTAATTATAGAATCACGACAGTCACATCGAACAATCTTACATTATCTTCTGCGTTCCAGCATCCCACTTTCTTTCAAATTCTGAAACACACCCAAATGAATCATTAATAAATGATATTACAAATCTCAACATGCTTATCATAATCTTTGCCAACTACCTAAACACATTAAGAGCTTCCCATTTACTTGTAAAAAGAATATTGTATCCGAGTTTGAAGATGCTATATTATGGGACGTTTTTCCTCCCACTTCAAAAAGCATGGCTGAACGGATTTTTATCACAAAGAGTTTTCAAGTCGAAGAAAAGAAGAGATGTATGAGTGCAACGTCAAAATTAAACGTTTAAAGATCGTAAACAAATCCAGATCACTGGAGCAACCATATTATATTTATTAATAAATAATTATTATAATATATATATATATTGTTACGGCTGTGAAACTCGCAACCACCATTCGGTCCCGTTATGTGAGGTATTTCGAAAGTAATATTGTTAGCCCCCAAACCCGTTTTAAAGTGAATTTTCCGTGTTCACAGGGCTTGATCCTTTGAGTTAGCGCCTTTTCTTTTCTCTATCGTTATTTCTGGACATGAATCCCCAACAACTCAACACCGCCACCTTCGCCTTCTTTACCTCCACAACTCCACCCCACAAACATCGCTTCACCCCATTCTCAAACGACGCCCGCCCAACAACCAACTCCTCACCACCTCCGCCTTTCATACCACACTGTCGTGCCATGGGCTGTAATGCTTCCTTTCGCCTCAAGAATCGGTATCAGGAAGCTTCACGCCCCCTTCATCTCATCCAATGATCCGAGCATCAGGTAGTATAGCCCGCCTCTCGAACCGCTGTGATCCAGAAATTAACATTATACCGCCCTCCCCCGGCTATATGAGCGCAGCCGGGGCGGGAAGAGGAATAGGAAGTGCATACAAGTGAAGCTCAGTAACGGTGACAAGTACGAGGAGAATCAAGGGACGTGAAGTACAGGGAAGTCAAGTGGTCAGTACGAGGAGGAAGTCAAATGGAACGCGTGCAGTACGAGGAGGAAGTCAATGAAGCGGTACAGTACAACAAGAGGAAGTCAATTGGAAACGGCGGATGCAGTACGAAGAAGTCAATGTGAAGCGTTGCAGTACCAAGGAGAAGTCAAGGGAAGCTGGAACGAGCAATACGAGGAGAGCTCAATGAACGGTTATGAGTACGAGCGAGAAGTCAAGTGGAAGCGGTGCAGTACGAGAGAAAGTCAAGTGGAAGCGGTTCAGCTAGGCTCAGAGGAAGTCAGTTGCGCCAGTACGTCAAAGAGAAGTATTGCGCAGTACGTGGCGCAGAAAGCGGCAAGTGGGAGGCACTGGAAGGGCAGCGGCGGAAGTGTCGGAGGGCGAAGTCAAGTCTGCAGTTCGCAGGCCAGTCGAGTCGGGAGACCGAGCTCGAAGCCGACCGGAGAAGGCAGACGGGGAGGCCGGAGAGAGCTCGCCGACGCGCAGGCGGGCACGAAGCCAGGCGCAGCTCACTGGCATTGCGGCTTGGCCTCGCATCCCGCCACGACGGGCGCGGGTAGGACCCTTCGTCTCGTGTACCTTGCGCCGCTACCTGTTCCACTACCGGCATTAGGCCCACGGCCCAGTCTAATCCTTGCCTTGAGGGTCTTTCCTTTGCTTTTAGTGACTGAGCGTGTTGTCGCGCCGTGTCTGTAAAGTAAACTGTTTTTAATGCATGTAAATAAACCTTTGCTTGTATTCGTATATTCTTCTTTGGCATTTCTTACTGTATGCGGTATAGTGTGCTTATCCGTGTGAATGTGAAAAATGTCTATGTGTTGATGTTCCCGTTTCGGCTGCGTCCTTTCTCTTTGTTGCGTCTCCGATCTTTCTTCAGTAAAGGTTCGAGTGGTTAGATACGCCCGATAATTATTAACCGCGAGGCCGCAACACGCTCGTTAGCTTGTGGACGAAGGGACCGCTTAAGCGGGTTCGTGTCCGAAGATCGACTGCGGCAAGGATTCGATCCCGTTTACATCCGCAGTAGTACTTAGTAGGTCGAGTTTGGCGAAACCACCGTATCCCACGGGTGGGCCGATATGCCATCGTTGAGCGAAAGGCCCACCCTGACTGGCTCACCGAGCGTCTAGTGCGAGAGGTCAGCATACGAATGTCCGTCGTGGCGAACATGCCCACGAGCACTGGCCTTTCGCACGCCGCGGGCGCGAATCGCAACAAGATATAAAATATATATATATATATATATATATATATATATATATATATATATATATATATATATATATACACACACTTTTTTAATACTACTTTTTTTAATACCTTCAGTGACAGAGGGAATGGCAGAAACTGCAATCTGTGCTCTCATAAAATAAAATAAAATAAATTGTCCTCCATCTTCTCTATGTATGATATTGACTGCCTGGGAGAGATTTAATGAAAGGCAACTCTCTCATGCATACATCAATTCCATCTCCTATCCAGCTATCATGTTCATCTTTTGGAGTTCAGAACAGACCGAATGCTGAGGGCCTCAAGATGGCTGTTTACTGTGCTGTATCACGTGGTTGGGTTTCATATATCATGGCTCGCCCGCTAGGGGTGGTAGTATTGTACATCCGGGCACGCAATAAAGCGGAGTTACTGC
>CM068954.1:63303240-63331317 GCA_035128595.1 Eptatretus atami
CCTTTAGCGACTACGGAAAGTGAAAACAGAATTTAAAATGAACTTAAAATAACCGCGCGAAGCCGTGTTGAAGTCAGCGGACCTCGTGTTGCCCAAAAACAGGGCCAGACGACGGGAGGTAACAGAGAACTAGATGGTCGAATTAAATCTTCTTAATAATCCCTCTGAAACTCATTTTGCATTATAGCCGTCCGATGCTTCCTTATAGGCCATTCGACCAATCGGTCATTTTGCACTTGATGACCCTGTAACCTTGCCCCGAGGGAAAATGCGAAAAAGGGCTCAAACGATCTATAGAGAGCACTAGTATTATCATCGTGTCAGTTAGAACTCAATCGGCCGAGACGTCTAGGAGAGAGATGAAAAATTAAAATTGTTGACAGACGGAGGACGGACTTGAGGACATCGAACGGTTATATTGTTGTGGTGCCGGGTTTCGGTGGCGAGCACGACCGCTATGGGAGCAGTAGAGTCGGCTCCAGCAACACACCGGAATTTAGGTCTTGACCCTCGGATAAGTCCGAAAGGCACCGGTCCCTTACAGGACCATGAATCGCCAATAATTCGACCGCGGTGGGGTAGGGTTAATTGCCAAACTTCAATATACCTAAGTACCCACGCGGCAAAGCTTACGGGGAATTCACACCCTCGATGGGCCTCGAGCGGAACGAGCCGTTACCGAGCTCGAACCGTGTGTAACCCGAGCGGATGGTTACCGAGGCTGTCGGTCCAAATGAACAATTTACTGCTCTGGTATTTCTCAACACGCACCATGCTAAGCCAATGAAAGAAACACAGACACGAGCTGGTACATTCAACAAGAGGGGAATTTATTAACAATAATCGGGGGATGAGGGAAGCACGTTAGCACAGAGTTATCCGAATAGAGAAGGGTATCAATATACAAATATACAATTCCTTAAAACAATTCTACTTAGAGACAGGACACACACACACAAACACACACACCACACACACACACACACACACACAAACACAACACAAACACACACACACACACACACACACACAAGAAATGATGGCCACGGCCTTTATTGATAACCCCAGCTCGGAGGGAAGGTGAGCTGGAGGTAAGAGCCTGTCTTGGACCTTCCCGCTTTGTGCGGTTACACGACTTCAAAACACTGGTGGGACTCGAACCCACGACCCGAAGTCCACGGCCCTCGTCCCTGGCTGCTCGGCCGCCGCACTGTTCGGTCACCACCACCACGGTGAGCCGCCACAAAGGACCGCAATCGCCGTGATCCCGCAGAACCCTCGTCGACCACCACTCTGCCGTCGCCACGACACCCGGTCTCCGTCCTCTCCTCTTTCTTTTTTCCCTTCTGGTCTGAGCGATTTCTTTTCTCGGCAAGCTCGCCTCCCATTGGCTGGGGCGCGCGTGTGGTGCTCGCCCTTGCTCATTGGGCAGAGGAAAACATTCCATGCCCTTTTTGGAGCCGAGCTTCGAGCCGAAGCGATTGAAGCCCCGCCACGTCTTGCTCAGCACGCATGCGCGTGAGGAAGGCCGATGGTGGTAGGAGCGAAGGAGCGATGTTGTTGATGTAGAGGATGTATAAAAACCTAACTATAAAAAAATAAACCGTAGCGCACACATGTAATTCCCATTAGACAGAAGGGGATGGATTCTAACTGTACACATACTTATTGACATAACTAACTTTGGGACCTGAATGTTGAGTGCGATGGTTTCCAGATTCGTAACAATATTAAGTCAGCGAGCTGACCTAATAAAGTGGGAGGGAGCAGAGAAGACGAAAGACTACTTTCAATCGCATAACGACAGTAGCCCCACTCTCCAGGCCTGCCATCAGCAAACCGCCGTCGTAACCCTTTGCTTTCCTACAAATTGAATTGCATCTATGCCGTTTCGAAAAAACGGCCACCAGTGGTGGATTAAACGTACTTGACTTGGTAATTGTAATCACTCAGAAAAAAACAGATCCAACCAGAACGGCACTCGGTAGAGCACGTACTCCGCCAGGCTGAACAGTTTACGTTTTGTATCCCACCATAGACCGGATCTGCATCCGGAACGTTCGTCCTTGTCACACACCAAAATAATTGGCTTGTTCTTGTCACACACCCAATCTGTCCACCAAGTTTTGTTCGAATCCGTCCACAATTTTTTCAGATATATATCGTTCCATATATCGTCTTTGGCCCAATCTCTCAATGGTGAAGAATCACTTGAAAAGAAAATCTCTCTTTCTGCGAAGTCCACGGCCCTCGTCCCTGGCTGCTCGGCCGCCGCACTGTTCGGTCACCACCACCACGGTGAGCCGCCACAAAGGACCGCAATCGCCGTGATCCCGCAGAACCCTCGTCGACCACCACTCTGCCGTCGCCACGATCACCGCGTCTCCGTCCTCTCCTCTTTCTTTTTTCCCTTCTGTCTGAGCGATTTCTTTCTCGGCAGCTCGCCTCCCTTGGCTGGGCGCGCCGTGTGGTGCTCGCCCTCGTGCTCATTGGGCAGAGGAAAACATTCTGCCCTTTTTTGAGCTCGAGCTTCGAGCCGAAGCGATGGAAGCCCCGCCCACGTCTGTGCTCAGCACGCATGCGCGTGAGGAAGCCGATGGTGGTAGGAGCGAAGGAGCGATGTTGTATGATTGTAGAGGATGTATAAAAAACGCTAAACTATAAAAAAATAACTCCGTAGCGCACACAGAATTTCCCATTAGACAGAAGGGGATGGATTCTAACTGTACACATACTTATTGACATAACTAACTTTGGGACCTGAATGTTGAGTGCGCATGGTTTCCAGATTCGTAACAATATTAAGTCAGCGAGCTGACCTAATAAAGTGGGAGGGAGCAGAGAAGACGAAAGACTACTTTCAATCGCATAACGACAGTAGCCCCACTCTCCAGGCCTGCCATCAGCAAACCGCCGTCGTAACCCTTTGCTTTCCTACAAATTGAATTGCATCTATGCCGTTTCGAAAAAACGGCCACCAGTGGTGGATTAAACGTACTTGACTTGGTAAGTTGTAATCACTCAGAAAAAAACAGATCCAACCAGAACGGCACTCGGTAGAGCACGTACCTCCGCCAGGCTGAACAGTTTACGTTTTGTATCCCACCGATAGACCGGATCTGCATCCGGAACGTTCGTCCTTGTCACACACCAAAATCAAATTGGCTTGTTCTTGTCACACACCCAATCTGTCCACCAAGTTTTGTTCGAATCCGTCCACAATTTTTTCAGATATATATCGTTCCATATATCGTCTTTGGCCCAATCTCTCAATGGTGAAGAATCACTTGAAAAAAGAAAAAATAATCACTTGAAGACAACAAGAAAGCTGAAAGAGGTCCTCGAGGCCACAGACTTCTCTCCAGGGAGAAAGGTGAAGGCCCCATTCCAGCCTCTTGCTGAGATATACTGGTATATCTGAGGGCGCTAGATTGCAATACCATAAAGGGGGTACAGTCACTCGAGTCCAGAGTTGGGAGATATACGTCATGTCACTGAGGACAAACAATTTATACATTAAAAAAAGCCAAGAATGGTTCAAGAAAAGAAGGGATATCTGGGCCTGAAGGCTAGTTTAAATACCTGCGACTCAGTTTAGAACAGCTCGGTCTCCTCAAGACAGGTTTGTTTTCTCTAACATATAATAACAGGTATACATAGCAAGCAGAAGAACAAATAACAACGAGAACGGCACTCGGTAGAGCGCGTACCTCCAGCAGACTGAACAGTTTACGTTTTGTATCCCACTGATGGGCAGGATCCGAACCAAAATCGAATCTGCTTGTTCTTGTCACCTAACCAACTCATTCATCTAGTTCTGTCACAACTAGCCCACAATTTTTTGAAATATCATGTGATACATCGCCGGCCCCCACCCGCACCAACCCACCCCCCAGCAAAAGATACTCAATGGTGAAGAATCACTTATAAAAAAAATTCTCATATCCGGATTTGGAATTACACAACCAAAATCAAATCGGTCATCTACCCACACATTCAACTTGTCCACCAAGTTTTAGTCAATCATCCATAACTTTTTGATGATATTATCGTGCTATATTGTTGCGAATTCTGGGAGCTTACCGCACTCAACATTCAGGTCCCTATAGAACAGTGTATATCGGTAAGTGTGTGTTTTAGATTGAACCCGTTCCCTAGCCTATGGAATTAAATGTTCGCTCGCTGCAGAGTTATTTTGATAGTCAGGGTTTTCTTTTACATCACCAACAACTACAACACGAACTTCGCTCCATCCGTGACGACTCAAGCTCCGCGTGGGGCGGAGTTCAAGGAGGGACCTTGCGGCGCGCTTCTCGACCAAATCAGGGGATGCGAGCGAGGGTTGCCGTCAGTCGGCGACATGAGACGCCCACGCAGGACCATGTTACTTCTCCTGTTTGAGGGCGTCTCCGTGGCGCCGCCACACCCTCCGCGGTCCAATCAGCGGACTTGCCCCCTTTTTGGCAATCACGGGCGACGAGTCGATTGCGCGCCAAAAACCGCCAGTGAGCGAGAGCAGGGTCCATGGCAGGCGGCTCCTCCCTGGAGAAGGTGAATAAGTGTTCGGGCTTCTGTCTGGTGCGGAGAACGTCAAGGTCGCATCGCCTGGTCGCCTGTTCGCCTTGTCAGCCTCGTCGCCCTGTTCGTCTTCGTCTGCCTGCCGGCCGTTCTGTCTGATCCACCTTCGCGCCGGCTGGCGTCCATCATGTTGTGCTGTTCGATCCGACCGAACCGGATAATCGAAAACCGCACGAGGCGGAGAGGTGCGAGAAGGTTCTCCCCTTCGGCTCACCTTCCCTCCCGAGCTGAAGGCGAATAAAGGCCGCGGCCATCATTTCTTTTTGGTGTGTAAGTGTGTGTCTGTGGGCCCAGTCTATAAGTAGCAATGTTATAGAGTGCTTGTACATTATTTGCATTTCATTTCTTATAAGTCGGATACTCTGCTCTTTGTGTGTTCCTTCCCTTCCCCCCCCCCCCCATTATAAATAATTCCCGTTAAATGTTTCAGCTCGTTTCTGTGTTTTCTTTATTGGTTTTGCACGGTGCGTGTTGTCGGATTAAAAGGCCGTTGCTGCCTAGTTGTGCATTTTGACCGACGGACCTGGTAACCATCCGCTCGGTTAGCACGGTCGAGCACGGTAACGGCTCGTCCCGTTCGAGCTCCGTCGAGGGTGTGAATTCCTCGGTAGCTCGCCACGTGGGCCTCTAGTATTTGAAGTTGGCAATAACCAGTCCCACGCGGTTGAATTATTGACGATTCACGGTCCTGTAAGGGACCCGTACCTTCGAGTTTCGGAAAGGTACGATCTAGATTCCGGGTGTCGTGATGCCGACTCTACTGCTCCATCTAGCGGTCGTGCTCGCCGCCGATACCCGGCCCACAACAATATATCATTTTTGGCCCTATTTCTCAATGGTGAAGAATCACTTTTAAAATTGTAGTTTCCGGATCCGGATCTTCACCAAAATCGAATCAGTTCGTTCTTGTCACACACCCAACCTGTCCATCAAATTTTCTCCAAATCTGTCCACAACGTTTTGAGATATCCTGTTCACAGAATAAAAAAAAACAGGGGTGAAAACAACCTCCTTCCATCGCAGATGACAAGGGTAAAAAGAAAGCAATGGTTGAAGAGTTTCTCATTTTCTGCAGATATACAGATATAAATAACGATGCAGTCTACCCGTCACAAAGATGAGCAGCTGTCTGGTATAAGTGGAGTGTCATCGGCAAAATGTCAGAGGATAATCCAGAGAAGTCAAGAGGTCTTCAAGGCAAACCAAAAACAGGACACATCCCAGGATGGTACATCTTCAGGAATGCCAGCCTCGAACAGTAGCACAGGAAGTATAATGTCAAACTGTGAAACACGCTGCTTGTGTGCATAAAGGAAACCTGGCAGCCATTCATGGAAAGGACCCTGAATATCATTGAAGCATAGCCTGGAAAGTAAGGCTTGGTGCATCAAATGTTTGGATGATGTCAAGCGAGTTGGCCCTGACCTATTTTTGAGGTTCCGAGCATCCAACTATTGCTAAGACAGCAGAGGTATCACTGACCTTTTATATATGTATGTATTGGACCGGGAGACCTACCAGGTCTCAAAGTATCCGTGTGTGTGTGTGCGTGTGTGTGTGTGCGTGTGTTGACTGGAAACTTCATCACAAAATGCTGTTCCTCAGCACATAGACACACTGTTCATCACCATCTTGAAAATACCCAAAATGCTTTGCGCACATGCGACATCACTTCACACAAGAGTTGCCAGGTGTTGCAGCTAATACACCATTACTGAAAAGAAAGACTTTGTTAACTATGAACCACACCGTTTTAACCCTCCCCCTCTACCCCCACCTTCCCCCATTTTGTAAATTTTTTGTCTGAAACTTCATCAAGTCGTACAAACAAAAAAACTAGAGCTAAAAATTGATGCTAATTCGGCCAAAAATGCTCTTACCGGGGTGATGATGCGTGTCCACCCAGCCTCCATCTCCATCCTCCTCCTCGATTATCGCTTCCTGTTCTTCAGAATACTCCATGTGACGACATCGTTTATAGCAAGGAACTGAAACAAAACAATAACAGGTGTTAAGCAGTCTGGAGTGTAAATGGATACCTTCGTCCATCATCACCCATGACCTCCAGTGACATTATTGTATCCCACTGTTTGCTATTGCAGGTGCAAGCACATCAGCCTGAGACAAAGTGCCCGAGCATCTAACATACATTTTGTACAACACTCAGGAAGTATATCTTACCATTGCGTGTGATCAGGAACTGCTTCCCATCAGGCAGGTAACTCTTGGCTCGACTCCCATCTCCCATCGCCCTGAGCAATACCAACATCAATGACAGGATATCAAAATATGACATAATGCCTCGAATAGCAGGAAAAGACAAATAGCAAGTTGGAATAAATAGGTCAATGTCAGGGTGTGAGATAAAATTCAAAGCTCAAAGATGAAGGGTAATTACGAGATACAGAAAGGCTCGCTGGGAAGGTCAGAGACACACCATTGCCAGGTAGGACAGTGATAGACCAAGTGTTCACCAGCTGCCACGAACTGCATGTACACAAACACGCAAACACCTGATCAATTCTCAGCCTGATAAATGCACGCACCACTTACATTGGGATTGCTGCCACACAGTCAGACAATGGTGATAAAATGCTTCACTCAGTTTTTTTGGTTTTTTTAATACATATAAAATTTAAGATGTTAAAGAAATACCCCTTGAGATAACAAAGTTAAGGTATCATCATAAGATATTAATGCTCAAGTACCACAGGTCCACAATTGGCAATGAAATGTGTGACGTCACGTGCTTAGACCAATCATAGACAAGAAACTGCAGCCTAAATAGAAATACAGCACTTATGAAATGATGTAATCCACCACAAGTTGCTCGGTGTGCATGCGCAGAAATCCTGAACAACGAAGTCCATCGGGGTGGCCTGGAAGGGCCAGATAAGGATTGTAGCATGAAGCGGCTCACCAAGCTTTTAAAGAACCCAAAAATACTTGGAAAAGTACCTGCGAGAAGGGGTGTGCATCCGCACAATGAAAGATTTGGAGAACTTTCTGATAAACTCGTCAAAAAAGTTGATATCTTGCAGCCCGTACTGCAGAAACTCCCGACAGTGAGCCTGTTAAAGGCCATAAGGTTCGTCGAATGGCGCGTTTTTAACCAAACCTTCGTGCTTCTTAACATTTATGGGAATGTCATATCTGGGGCTTGTCGATGCACAGGGTAAGTTTAAAATGATGATATTTACTATTAATCATGTTTGGGAGGAGGGTGGGGTTTATGAGTGAGAGTTGCATAGACTGAGAGTGCTGATATAAATATAAATTTTAACCTCGCCAAAGGAGAGGATATTGCACTTAGGTCCGTTTTATACTTGGCCACAAATGTTATTGCCAAGTATGTTGGTGTCGCGTTTGTCTGTCACAACGATTTTGGCCACAGTTGTCAAGCAATCGTGTGTGTGTGTGTGTGTGTGTGTGTGTGTGTGTGTGTGTGTGTGTGTGTGTGTGTGTGTGTGTGTATATAACCATGGTCGCCGCTAGCCAATTGCGAACCCAACTCCTGTCATCCATTCGTATTTCTCGAATACCTTAAATTTCTGTGAGTCTGATTTGCATTCAGGAACACAACAATTATGCTGAACTAACTTGAATAGCCATTCTTCTGTCTAAATGCTTAAATTATGTTTAAAAGATGATTTGAATCACAGATTTCGTGCGAGCAATGGCAGGATAAAAGTGCCCGGCGAGCAGAAGCGAGTCAGTGCAAACACACAGCGCATGGGCAAAAGGCCTAATTTAGCATTCATACATCATTTCGAAAGTCGTGCATTACTTGAAAGTTCACTGAAGTTCCATTTGCTGATTAATATCGGTGTCGTTTTTCTCCTTGTACAAATCCAAATAATGAATTTTTGATGATCAGATATAGTAATTCTCAGTATTTGAAATGTGACTTTTATTTCCCTTCAAATTTCTCTTTGTATTTTGAAATGCATTTTATTAACCTCCGCCATCGAAGATCGGAGGTTACTGTTTTCACCCCTTTCTGTTTGTTTTGTTGTTTGTTTGTGAACAGTATAACGGAAAAACTCCTTGACGGATTTCGACGAAACTTGGTGGGGGGGTTAGGTATGGTCCAAGGATCATGCCATTAAATTTTGGACTTGGACCCCCCCCCCCCCAAAAAAAATTTAGAGAATTTTTTTTTTTTTTGGCATTTCTACATGTTTTAAGTGATTTCCAACCCCCCCCCCCAAAAAAATTGTTACCCCCCCCCCCAAAAAAAAAGAGAATTTTTTTTTTTTTGCATTCTACATGTTTTAAGTGATTTCCAACCCCCCCCCCCAAAAAAAATTGTTACCCCCCCCCCAAAAAAAAGAGAATTTTTTTTTTTGCATTTCTACATGTTTAAGTGATTTCCAACCCCCCCCCCAAAAAAAAATTGTTACCCCCCCCCCCAAAAAAGAGAAAATTTTTTTTTGGCCATTCTACATGTTTTAAGTGATTTCCAACCCCCCCCCCAAAAAAAAATTGTTAGAGAAAATTTTTTTTTTTGCATTTCTACATGTTTTAAGTGATTTCCAACCCCCCCCCCCCCAAAAAAAAATTGTTAGAGAAAAAAATTTTTTGCAACTTTTTTTCAACAAAATTTCGATTTCTTTTTTTGCATTTCTACATGTTTTAAGTGATTTCCAACCCCCCCCCCCCCCCAAAAAAAATGGAGAAAAGAACTATAACTGTCAGCACTGTTGACGTCATATTAATGAATAAGATATAAGGTTCACTTGAGTGACCCAGCTGTATTGGCGGCGGAGGTTTTGCACTCTACCGAGTGCTCCCCCTCTAGTTGTACTTGAGATAGTAAAATAATTTCAGAAAGAGAAGTCCGATGACGTTGCATGCAAGTCTATTCGTTGTCCAATTTTGTGTGGTTCTTTTTTTTTTTGGCCTGTTACTCACCCAAAGGCTTGCTCTTGGAAAGAAAAACTACAGAGAATTATATGCTTACAAAGCAGGTTCAGAAGAGACAGTTAGTCCAACAGAGCAACAGGATGGCAAGAAATTGCTTCCTGTCAAATATACTGCGTGATTTATAAAAATTAAACATCATGAATTTATGTGCTTCCAAATGTACATCTGGCCGAGTTATTAAATGGAATGATGACGTTATCAAGCAGTTAACACATTCGTTAGGGAAAAAAATTAATAATAATCACTCTAATGGTGCAGATTATTGAAATATCTTTATAAACGAGATGGTATTCATAGAATACATACCCCACGCAGTCTTGAGAAGGACTTGGTGTGAGCAAACTCTTTTGTATTTTTAAGGCTTTCTTTCTTTGATCCAATATGGCTGCCAGACCACATAACTGATGACGTCATCTTTATCAAACCATATTTCCCATGGGTAGTTGATCAATTTGTTAATTTTTGCATTGATCGGTTAAGTGGTTTCTCCTTCAAAGATTTTCCCTTAGATCCAATATGGTTGTCAGACCATGTGACACATGCTGGTCATTTTTATGAAAATCCTCTTGAAAATTCAAGTCAATCAGAAAAAAATTGACAATTTTAGAAATTTGGCTTATGTTGACCTCAAAAATAACTTGTGATTGAATTCAGTGTGCCGATATGAAAATTCTGTTCAAATTTCAAATCAATCAGATGAAAAATAACAATTTTATATATTTGGCCTATGTTGACCTTTTGGCCTATACTGACCTCAAAAACAATCGGTAGTTGAATTCAATGACCAAATGTGCAAATCCTCTTCAAATTCAAGTCAATTGGATGAAAAATGAGGATTTCAGAAAATTGGTCAGATGTTGACCTCAAAATAGTGACCGCAATATCACATGTTCATGTAACATGTGGTAAAGTTTCAATTTCCTCCGCTTTACGGTTTTCGATGTACGCTCTTAACAAAATGCAAACACGATGTACGACAACGATCGCTTCACGCCCCTCCTGCTGTGCAGGGGAATAAAGTTTCCAACTTGCCTACCTCTTCTGGTGTAATCACCCCCGTTTCCCGGAACTTGGATTCCTGCAATAAACACAATGTTATCAGTCTTATTATTCAAATAATCAGCTACTTCCCCACATTCCCCTCCACTTACCCTGACCCATATAATTTACATACATACAATCATACATACACATACATACATACGGCATTGTCTCTGTCTCTGTCCATGTCTTATGCACGGCCACATCTTTTAAGTTAGACTCCAAACTCGGGATACAAATCAACTTTGTGTGGGGGTTTAATATAGGTTGTGTGGCCAGAGCCTCACGTGGGGGTGTGGGGGGCGGTGCAAATTCTCCATGTAAATGTGTACCGTGTAGCGCCACCTGGTGGTGGTGGCGGCAGAGGGTATTACAATTTCCAAATATCCTCAAGCAACAATGTTACTTATTCACGTTTCTTTTACTGAGCAATTACAAATGAATACAAGTCTGAAGACGGCGATGGTTCACGAGCAATGTACACAGTTCGCCTTTTTTATTTTTTGACCTTCGAGGGGACGCCACGGAGTGCAAACTGGGGGAATCGGGAAAAACGTTAATGATGAAAGTTGTATACTCGAAGAGCACTACTTGCATACCAACTTCATTCAAAACAGTGAAACCCCTAGGAGCTCGATGCCCAATTTATTGATTTTTTGACATTTTCTAAGTTCGTGACCTTGACCTGGATGAAAATGAAAAATCGAGCTCCGTGGGGCTATGCAGGTGCCATTAGGCTAACCAAATACTGAAACCCCTGCCAGATTCGACAAACCCCCTCAGAGAAGATGTAACTTGAAACCGGCTACCCCTAAAAACACATGTTTTGGGTGTGGCTCCGCCCATAATGGGCGCACCACGCCCATTCTCCGGAAAACACTAGATCATGATATAAACCTCCCACCCAAATTTATTCAGGATCGGATCAAAACCCACGGAGCTATGCAGATTTCAGACAGATTAGATCTTAGACCCTTAACCATTTAAAGCTTTAGACACTTGGACCTTTTTCTGTGTGTGTGTGTGTCTGTGTATCTGTGGCTTTGTACCTTATGCTCGGCCACATATTTTAAGTTGCAAACACCAAACTCGGGTGCAAATACAACTTTGTGTGGGTTAACATAGACTAGGTGGCATGTTCTTACGCATGGTGTGTGTGTGGGGGGGGGGGGGCATAAATTCTCTATGTAAATGTGTACCGTGTAGGTCCACCTGTTGGTGGTGGTAGAGGGTATATACAATTTCCTTTTGTACCTGGCAATGCTGAGGTTAAAGCACTCTTCGGTGAGTAAATATATTCACCTTCCTCCCCACCCGAAAAAAGTGAGGGGCCTGTCAAAGCCGTTATCGTGTGTGAGACATTTCTAGCGGAAGGACATCAGGAGGAATGGGGAGGAGGGGCAAAGGGGGGTAAGTGGACATGAGGATGCAGACGGGGAGCAGGGGGGAGTGAGGGTGAGGGGTTAAAGCACTCTATGCATGGAGAAATTTGTCTTCCCTTCCCTCTCCTTCTCACCCAAAAGTATTGGCAAATACTACGACTAATTGGTGCATCAGCGAAGCGACAGGTGGACTCTGCGAGCTTATCAATAAATAAATTTACATTCTATCAACATTCAACAATAAATTTACATTTTATCAACATTCAACAATAAATTTACATTTTATCAAGATTCAACAATAAACTTATATTTTATCAACTCAAACATTACTCATGGGAGCAGGCATCTTTTGAATCTTCCATCGTTATCCTGACTATCTCAAATAGATTTCTTATCAATATGTGAAACCAGGAAAGAGATTATAAATTATATTCAACTACATACCAGTCAGCTTGCCTTCAAATCTCATATATAAAGCTAAATTCATGTTTATTTGTTTGTTTATTTATGCTTTCCAAAAAAAAAAATTACATGTTGCCTCAGTATGGTTTCTGTCAGTAGCATATCTGGGAGAGAAGGGGAGGCGGTTCAGCTTGGAGGGGGGAGGAGACCCCTATTTTCTCCATGTAAATGTGTATCGTATAGTGCCACCCGGTAGTGTCCCGTATTGCAAATCATGTTGTTTCGTCTGCAACCTGTGGCTGCTGGTTGCATCATTTCTGGAAGCGTGGCTGTGCCGCTAATGCAGTCCACCTGTCACCAGTAAGCTCGTACTCATTTTGCCAACCTCAGAGGGATGGCAGGCTGAGTCAACCCACCTGGTGTTAATTCAGTGGTAGAACAGGGGCTCAAACTCAAGACCATAAAATCTTAAGCCAGCCACTTTAACCGTTAAGCCAACACCAGGCTTATTACAAATTATCATCTTGTACAAAGAAAGTTTAAATAACTTGATAACATGTATTACGGTGATGTTGAAACCTGAGTGAGAATAATTCAAAATTTTCAAAATGGTTCATTTCATTCATTTTAAGCATAGGTTCAAAACAAAGAAAACAACACTGAGCTTCGCAGCGAAGCGGAAGCAATTTTTGCTCACACCATACCTAAGCAGCAAGGACGGTTGATGAAGGTGATGTTAGCCGACTTCCAAGCAGATGGAAGATGACCTCGGGTAAATAATAGAGTGAATAGAGCAGAATGTTTGTGAAGTACAACGTGTTACCTTTTCATCAAATCCGTCAGCAAAGCGACGGGTACTTTTGCTCGTACATTATCAACAGGATGATGGAAATTCCTGCGGTGAACCTCTATTTATTCTTCTTCTTCTCAGGACACAGGGATGATGGATACCTTGAACTTCATAAAGGACACTCATTGGAGCGGTCTCCTTGGTCATTTTTGGAATTCACATGACCTGATACTCAAGACCAACAGCATTGAGAAACCTCTTGCATCATTTAGCTAACGTCTGTATTCTGCATGCAAACGAAGAGTTCCTCTTGAAGACACTGGAAACTAAAGTTCCACCGGGTGCCTTCTCAATCCAAGCATGCTTCTTGACAACTAACAGCCCGTCAAGTCTCTCTGGACAATTCCATCATTTTTAGGTGCCTTATTTATTTTCATACGATTATGGTGTAGCACTGTAGCAGATGAGTTTTCCCGGAGGAGTGATTGGTAAAGAGCCAGCTGAAATGGGTAGCAGGGCATTTGGTGCGATGCAGAGGGAAGACACTTCCGAAGAGAGCAGATGTGGGATTGAGATCGGAGGAATGTCAGAAAGGTGGAGGTGGATGGAGAGTGGAGCGAGATGGCTGGTGATGGAGGGCGGTGGAAGAGTGTTATGGACAGAGTAGAGCAGCAAATCAATACGAGTCGGCCTCATCCCCATATAAAGGGATTTTAAAAGGATAACATGTTGTTCTTTACCGTTGTGACATTCAGCAGATGCCCTCACAAGAGTGGAGGACACTGTGACTTGGCTAACAAAGGCAGCCGAACACAAGAAGAGCACAGCACTGACAGCCAAAACCATACAGACAACTTTATTACACACCATGGGCCGTCCGATTCCAAAACAAAACGTTTCAGTTGTAACCACAAACATCAGGAGCTGCCACATTGCCAGAAAATGACATCACTCAACCATCCAGCCAATAGGAGAGCCCACAGTGTTCGGACAGCTTGAAAACAAATAAATTCTTCAATTTTCATCATCTAGAAACAATTAAAAGCAAGAGATCCAGCTTGCGCAAGGATCTCTGCTATTAAAGAAAAATAAAATAAATTAATAAACAAACTTTCTATTTTGCTTCTCGACATCCAAATACGATACATTTTGCAGTGTCAGACATTATACACATCCGAGAGTCGAGAAGAAGGTGGCAGAAGAGATGAGCGTGATGTCAGCCGATATCCTTAACAGCTCAGAGTCGGGTGAGGTACCGGAGGATTGGACAGTAACAAATGTGACACCGTTATTTAGGAAAGGATCCACAGGACAGCTGTCGGAGAGAGGGTTTGGCGAAAGGCGAATACAGTGACTTCTGGACTAACTAGACTAAGCTTTGAGGAATCATGAAAGGAGACTGCAGGACTTTATACGTTACAAAGGGGGTCATTACAACTTACAAGGGGATCTGAGAGAGATGGATAAGGTAACAAAGGATATCAAGCAATTGCAGCCTGAGAGTTTTTCAGCAGAATGAGTAACAGGATCAAGGGCCATGGTATTGCGTAAATAAGGAGAGAGTTTGGATGGTAGTAAGATGGGGAGGTCTTTCACTCACAGAGTCCTTACTACTGTACATAGAATGGTCCCCTTGGAAAGGTAGGGGAAATAAAAACAGTTCTGATTCTGATGTACCATACGCTGTTACAGAGCGTCGGTGTTACCTAAACAGTTTCTTGACAAGGGTTATACTGGTTGGGTTGCCATTGCCTTCCCAGTAGTATTTAGAGGAGTCATTTGTAATTTGTTCATGGTGTCAACACTAGCTCGCCAACTCTTCGCGAAGGACTCCGTGAGATCTTTAACATCCACCAACGAATGCTGACAGACGGGGTGTCCAGTTTAACGTCAGTAGGGTGGATATACTGATTCTGGCTCACTTTCGCCATTGTAAATGATGGGGATTTTCAGCGATCACATTTTTTTTCCCCTAAAATTACACCCCCTTTTATCCCAAGGTATATTTGTTTGTCTCCCTTTTAACCTAGGGCATTCTATTCAAATAACCAATGCGACAAGATAAAATTGGTAAAGTAGCAACGTAGTAATGTGGTTGTTCAAGGTGATTCTGAAGAGATATCTGAAACCTGTAAGCCGAGGGACACTCATTTCAAATAAACAATGCATATTTGTTTAGCTCACTCATTGAACCATAAACATTTGTTCATTCCTATATTCCTTCAATAGTTTAATTTTCTTTGCACACATAATCCCATCTAAAATTAAAAACAAAACATTTGAATCTTTATATTTTTCAAATACCCCTTTTGTGCCATTACGAAATGATATACTTCTCTTAATGATCTCATCTGACCACTTCACTTGATGTATATATTTTTTTTGTATATAAACACACCATATAGCTTTTTTTTAAATGTTTTCAGTTGTGCTGTTAAATGAGGAAGTGTTTTTTCGCACTCGTGCTGTAAAATGAGGTGTTTTTTTCACACGTCAGCTGGAAATGAGGAAGTGTTTTTTTTCGACACCGTCTGCTGTAAATGAGGAAGTGTTTTTTTTTTCGACATCGTCGTGCTGGAAAAAAACAGGAACTATGTGTGATCGAACACCTCGTGTTTATCTATACCAATTCAGAACACGACAGGCTTTAAAACATAAGTTTAATTAAGTTAAGCTTCAAGTTTAATCAAAGCAAGTAATTAAATCAAGTTTAATCAAGCATTTTAAGTATGTTTCGAAAATATTCATACAAGAGAATATAATCCCCAATTATTTTCCAAGCTGTCTCACCAGAAGCGTCATTTCCTGTGGCCACACCTAATGTTCTGAAATTCTCATCGCTGCCTTATAATGATTCGCCAACAGTTTCTGCCAGACAGGATTTTCATTTTACAAACTGAGGCATCAACGATCGTTTCTCCCACGAACAAAACAGCTCAACACAAAGCTGGTAAGTTGTAGATGGTTTTCTTTGAACGACTGAAGCAAGTGATTATAATTTGAATCGTGATAATTCTGATATATATTTTTTTTCCTGCAGTCAGCAGGAAGAAGAGCATTATATATCACGACGAGGTGCCATGAATTAATTCTTCTTTGTAGAGTCGATCATTCTGAGAAGAGAATTGAAAAAGACTTAATGACTCACACACGTCTTATCAAGCCCTCTGATCTTACCATCTTGTACCAATGTAAAAAAACTAGCCAGACTTGCTCTCTTCGATGAAGATAACATTCACTACAAAGTTGGTACGTTTTTGTAGGTTTAGTTCCTCTTTGAACGATGAAGCAAATATTATAAAATTATTATCGTGATAATGCTAAATATTTTTGTTTGTGCAGGTTGCCTGGATACGTGGAATTTACATTTGACCGATGGTGATGAGATAAATGCCCTTAATTGATAAGTCAGTGATTTAGAAAGAATTAAAAAATTTGTAATGACTGGTCCGAAGTCTTATCAAGGCCATTATCTCGAGTGAATTAAACCAACGGTGAGATGTGTGTGTGTGTGTGTGTGGTGTGTGTGTGTGTTGGTGTGTGTGTGCGTGTGTGTTGCGTGCGGATGTGTTGCGTGTGTTGTGTGTGTCGTGTGTGCTGATGTGTTGTGTATGTGTGTGTGTGGGTTGTGCGTGCGGTGTGTGCTGTGTTGTGTGTTGGGGTGGTCGGTGTGCGTATGGTGTGTTTGTGTTGGTGTGTGTCTGTGTATGTGTGTGCGTGCTCGTGCGTGTGTGTGATGTGTGTGTCGCGCGCACGCGTGTGTGTGGTGTGGTGTGTTGTGCGTGTATGTTGTGTTTGTATGTGTTGATGTGTGTGTTTATTATTGTTATGTATGTGTGTGTCTGTGTATGTGTGTGTTCGTGTGCGTGTGTGCGGTCTCTGCCCTGTCTGTTTGTCTCTCTGTATCTCTCCCTTGTCTTTGTATCTCTCTTCTCTCTCTCTCTGTTGTCTCTCTGTCTGTCTTTCTACCTACCTCTCTCATCTGTCTCCCATCTATTACCCTTGACTCATTATTTATTTTTTTTCAGCTCGATCACACAACATAAGCTGTTGAACCAATCTGATACAACACATATTTTCTGAGGTAAATGTTTCTGAATATTATTTAGTTATTTGTTTATTTATTACTTTATTAATATCACTCTTTCTTTGGAATGTCGCCTTATGTTGGTTGCATCATTAGTTTCGCCGCCGTTATGCCAGACACCGAAATTCATTATATGCCCTACGGAAGGATGACAGCTGATCGGCCTCCCTGGTGTGTAATATCAGTGGTCAACGAGCTTGAACTGAGAACAACACCAGCTTATTAATATTACCATGTAATTATCTTTATAAAACCTAATTATTATCCACTTTTTGTTCAAAACAGAAATATGTCTGAGTTCGAAAATCACAAGACATCTGAAGAAATGCTGGGAAGATTATACATTCTCGCAAATGAATATTTAATATTTTCAATATTGATGAATATATTGTTTTGTTTACAATACTTGATTTTGAATTATAAAAAAAGAATCAAGACATGAAGGGGTAGTGCGCTCCCCCAATGACCCATCACCTCCCCATCCCACCCCTCCCCTCCCCGTGGTGTGTGGGAAGGAGTGGGGGGGATGAGGGAGTGTGGATATGCCAATGAGCGAGGGGGGGACATGAGGGGAGGCTTTTGTGGGCGGTGTGGCGGGCTTGTTGGCGGGCTTGTGGGATGAGGGAGGAGCTTGTGTGGCGGGCTTCGGTGGGGAGGGCTTGTGTGAGGGCTTGTGTGGAGGGACTGTTTGGGTCAAGGTGGATGAGGGAGGGGCTGTGTGCGGGCTTCGGTGTGGGGCTTTGTGTGGGGAGCTTATGTGGAGGCGAATGTGATGGTTGTGTGGATCAATGGATGGTGGAGAGATGGGGATGGGTGATGAGTATAATTTTTAATTAAAATAAACAGTTGTGTTGGGGAACTAATTAACTAATCACTAATTATGTAAATTGAATAATGTGGGGAGCTTGTGTTGTGTGTGAGCTGTGTGACTTGTGGGTTTGGTATGGTGGGTTTGTGTGGGTTGTGCGGGGCTGTGTGGAGTCTCAAAAAGCGAGTCGAAAAAAAATTCAATTTCTTTGTCTTTTGTAATTCTTTGAATAAAATGAACCTAAAATCTCTTCCCTTCTAATCATATATCTTATAATCAAGAACCGTATCTATTACAGAAACAATTTTAAAAATTTCTTTCGTCCATCGTTCAGTAAAACCTTTTTCAAAATGAGATTTCCACCTGTATATTCTTACGATATCACCAACTTTTGAACTTAGTTTTCTTGACATTAATCTCTTTTTCATATTTAATTTGTAAATGTTTCTGATTGTTTCATATTTGTTGACGTATGAATCGTGTTTATTATACTTATCACCAATATCCTAATAAAAGATAACCATTGTTGTGAACGAGTTGTTGAATTTTTTATATAGTCTCTCTTTTAAGTACGATTAAAACGTTCAACAACAACAGCTTCCCTTCATTAAAGTACTGTATATAATGTAATACTGTTATTTTTAGAAAATTCATAAGTTTTTATAAAACTCTCTTACCCTCATCAGTCACAATTTTTTAGTTTTCTTACTTCTATTAAATATCTGTGAAAGGCTAACATAGAGTATTACCTGTTTGTTTTTTAATGGTACAACCCATGCGTATCTACTCCTCAAATCATAACGGTTAAAGCATACTTGTACCCCTTATCATATTGATGTTCAATCAAATCAGCGGACCAGATATAATCAACTTCCTTGGAATAAACCTTCCTTCTACGAAACTTTGTGATATTGTTTATGTAATTCATCAGCTAATTGCTCTTCAATCTTAATGACATCATTAGAGTCTATAAGTTTTTTGAATTTCCAAGTCCAAGTTTTCAATTTAGCATGATCATCCTTCACGATTGAACCGATCAACTTTTTCTCTCAGTGTGATTTTGTATCAGAGACAAATTATACAACATTTTCCTCTATCGGCTCTAGCTTTTCTCTAAAGTTGTGTATTCCCATAATCAATATCGTGTCTCATGCACACTTCATCAACCTATTGATAGTTACTCCATGGTTTAGATTGTCTGCCTCATCTAATCTTTTATCAAGTTTGTGCCTGGACCACAGAAAGAAAACCCTGTAGATGTAATTCCCCTTATATCCAGTAGTTGTAAATTTACTTCCTATAAAAATTTTGTATATCTCCTCGAGTTTGTTGTTGAGATAAATGATTTTTTTTTGACCACACACCCGAACATATACCTTTTGTATAACCCTTTATTTTTACTTAATATATGAAATTATTTTAGTATATTTTCTTTTACATTTGAGACAATAACTCATTTATATTGAAAAAATTCCTGCAGAGGCAAAAACCCTTTTAGTTTCCAACATGCACATTGAATCCTAATTTTATAAACAAAGGAATCCTAGAAATGCCTTCCTCTCTCCTCCATTTATTCAAGAAAAAACTTGAATTAAAAGAATACTTACGATGCAATATCTTGAAGAAAATATGCAAATAGACTTGTCATTCTTTTGTTTCCTCTCGGTGGGTTGAGTTATTTTCTGTAATACCACCAATTTTTTGAATCTCACTGTTTCCATATTTTGATATTATATTTGTCCGCCTTTCCTCCCTCTCCTTTCCCTCTCTCTCTCTTCTCCCTCTCCTCCTCTCTCTCTCTCTCTCTCTCCCTTCCCTCCTCTCTTTCTTCTCCCTCTCCTCCCTTCTCTTCTCTCTTTCCTCCCTTTCCTCCTTCTCTTTCTTCTCTCTCTCCCTCCTTCTCTCTCTCAACTCCTTCCTCTCCCTACTATACTTGAATCGCTTACACCCATAGATATCATACATATATTCATCAGGATTTCTTGTATTCCTGTATCCAAAATAATTTTTTTACAAACAGGAAACCAATAAAATTCTTTGTATTTCTAAAAGAGCCTTTCGTTTCTTAACTTCTATATTTTCATTATGTAACATTTTAGTTAATTCCAAAGTTTCGGTTTATCAACATCAGCATAAACCAATCTTTTATTGAAAAATCATATTCTTAGTTGTAGAACATATTTATTAAAATACCGAATACCCTTTTCTTGAAAGGTATGCTTGACACAGAAATGATAATTTTCTGAAGCCTTCTTGCCGTCATTTATGTATTAAAATATGTTAGAGATAATATTATGACACGAAACACCTCCCCATCTTCCCATAGTTAAATCATTTTGTATCCCTACTTATTACATATAATCCTGTTTTTTCTTTTTCATTATATAAACAAAGCAAAACCCATTATTATATTACCCATTATTAATTCTTTATTGTGGTTTACTAATCGTGCTCCACAAAACTCATTCTCTTATTACCAAAGATAATATTCTCCTACACGACTATTTAAGCTCAGTCTTCGAAGTAATTTTAAATGACCAATTATACCCTAAATCATTCATATCATACCCCCCATTGTCTATTCTCATACAAATCATACGCCCTTCTTTAAATAAAATGTTATTTTAATTCGAACTGTGAATTCTGTATGACTGGAGAAAAATCAACACTTCGTTATCTTGGAATACACAGCCGTTATTTAAGATTATATATTGTGATAAATCACTAATCTCACCAAGTCATTCGCGTCAGTCACGGCTTGGATAATTTTAATTTATAATCATTTTCATATTAATATTTCGTATTATATTTATGTCGTTCAGCCTGTGCCTTGTTATAATTTATAAATCAATACAGTCTTGGATACACCAAAGATAGACCATCTTTCCAACAAAGTCATTTATATTATATTAAAAATAATGTCATAAAAATTTTATTTGTTGAGTTAAATAACACATATAGACATAATTGACCACAACACTTGGAATTTAATTCTTGACTGAAATGTTTGATAAACACCATCCTGTAGAATTTATGACTTCAACAGGTGGTGGAAGACCAAAACTATCAAAATTAATATTTTCTTGATGATTAAAATACAACCCACATGAGAACCTCCCATTATTATCTTCTAAGTTCATAATATATCTTTGTATGTTTAGGCACGTTGTTAATTCATCTCTCATACAAATAAACCACATTATGAATTTTAATTTCTCTACAATATTTGACAAGTTGTAATTTGATGTGTATTCTTTCAAATTCTTTAAACCACTCATCAATGACTCATTATTTATTAGAAAAGATATAATCCATTACCCCTTTTAGTTAATTTTACACCTGCTTGTTGTACGAAGAGAAAGCATATCTCCAACTAACAATCTCGCTTTATCAGGCAGACCTTCAATTTTCAGCAAATTCTACAATTACACCACTTCCACTAATTGTTTCTCCAACTCTTGTTATGTCTTCCAATTCTTTTTGAGCCGAGTTGAGCCTTCCTTTCATTGCATTTTCACCGCTGTGAAATACCACCCTCAATGCTCAACCGCACTTAAACAGCAAAATAAAGGAATTAGAAATGGAGAAATCCTCCACTCGTCTCTCTTATTGAATATTTTTTCAACATTGGTTTTTCATTTAATTTTAAGTGACCAGTATCGTTCAAAATTATAACCTTCCTTGTGAGCAAAACATCAATTCTTACTGCTCCTTCTCTGAATGTATTAACAATCGTACAAGGCTTTGATTTTGAACACAGAATGATTAGTTTATGAAGTTGATTTGATTACATATACCCCAGTTGTACTTGCACTCATTTATTTAACAAAAAATTAAGTGAGATAATCATAACACCAGTTATCTGTATTAATCTGTAATTCTTTCTTCCAAAACAAACCAATATGTATCAATCTTCACTACTCTCCTTTCAATGTAAGGTAATCTCCACTCGATTAACTTTATAGTTTCCTTTTGAACGCTCAGTCAAACGCAAATTGTATACAACTTTTAAATGCTTCATCCAAATATGTTCTTTATTTCCATACTTTCACACACCTTTGTAAACTTGTATGCTTCAGCAAAATCATTTTTCCCCAATTAATTTCCAACTATCGCTCGTGCGCAAAAATTTCCATCTAGAGAACACAAGTTGTTCACCTTACATATCACTCAATCATTATTTCTTATCAGTCGCAGTATCACATCTGCTTGTAAAAAATATCCACAATATTCGTTGGCTTTCCTTCCAGAACACCAAATTCCCACGTTTCAAGTGTTGTTGCAGTTTAAACTGTTGACATCTTCGTTTGAGGTATGATTACACCGAGTGGTTCTTTGAGTAAGTCTTCTATTCAACATGCTCTTCTGTTTTAAATTAGGATATATTCACAATTATACCAAACTCATTCATCAATTACAAATTTTCTCTTCAAACAAAAGCACTACCACACCCAAAATAATAATCTATTTCATATCATTCCTTTTAGTTAAATCATTTAAGGACCATACAGAACTTTATCATGATCACAAAATCCAAATATACCTTTAAGAGGAACTCACAGTAAAACATCATACCTGCTTTTATCATCATTATACAGTCCTTCCTTGATTAATCCAGGGTCTGTGTGTTCCCTGTACATACAGGAATAAAAACCTTTCGACACCCCCTTTCCCATTCTATCACCGAATGAATATATGTAAATTCATCATTTCAATACAGCAGAGACATAATCAACCGCTTCAAACTTCTTTGTTTCCAATGACAAACGAGCACTATTCAAACATTTTCCAGAAGAAATCATTACGACGTGTGCGTTTGTTATTCCCACCTTAGTGAATGTAAATTAACACAACAAGAAACTTCGATAATTCAAATAGTTGTATTATTTATTTCAAACTTTTGTACCATGTATTCCAGTCTGGTTGCCAGTTATTGCTTTACTTGAAGTAATCTTCTTTTTAGTGAGTTTGCAATATAAAGTATCATCCAAATCATAATACTATCCAATGTTCCTACTGTATTTATTAGGAAAAAAAGATGTTTAAAACTTTGAAACCCTTGACCAAGTATTCAATTATTATCTGTCGTTCTTGGAGACAACTGAGTTTTGCCTTACTTAATTTCTTTATTCTTTAATTTATGAGATCCTTTTGGCATCTTTTACTCTCTTTATAGCACTGCTACATTTCCCACAGCAGAAGCAGTTAAACCAATTAGTCTTTAGGTTTAAGAATAGTGAACGATACCATTAGAGTACCAATTATCCCATCTCCTCAAATTGATTCCGACACCCCTTTGTCTCATAGTCGTTTATTAGATGCCTCTACCAAATACATACCTTCGCCCTTGAGTATTGGGAAGGAAATCCCATCCCCTGTAATTATTTATATTTCCCAACTCGTGTTCCTCAACAAATAACCATCGTATTATTATTGAGAAACTTCTAGCAGTGAATTCTGATGGATATAAACTTCATCCATTAAAGAAATCATACGATATCTTGGTCGGTTATCCTAAAATTTACTCTGTGTATGGTTTTTCCTACACAGAGAGATAAACCAAATTTTTGGGTTTTTTCATATTGGAAAATTTTTTTTAAACCAATGGTTGATATCGCTGAATAAAAATTATTTTTTTTTATTCCATCATGTATAAGCACCAATCATCAAATCACATGAAATTAATACCGAATTTATTTCCTGAGATAATTGATGACATATCACTGTAATAAACGTTCCATTAGTTCAATCCTTCTTTGAGGGGAAAACCCAATAACTCTCAAATGAATATCAATGTGTGAAATAAACTCTTGTGTTATTTTTAAGTTTTTTAAATCGTTATTTTTTGAAAGTATGTTTTTGAATTCATGACAATATTTTTTGGTTCATCACCCTGTTCTTCAAACGAGCAATTTCGGAAATATTGAGAAATCTCATATGCCCGTGAACTTTTCGTTTGTTCCACTTCCCGATTAAACTAAACTTGTCATTTTTATCAGTTATATTAAATAGTTTATAAGTTTCCATGGACAATAAAGATGCCTCATATTCTGCTTGTTTTTCAATTGTTAGTGGTATGGGAAAAGATGTGTGGTCGCTCTGTTGTGAAATGAACTAAGGATTGTGCTTCTCATCCTTATTTAATATTGAGATAAAAAGTCTTATATTAGTTATTATATTATTTGCATGTTCCAACCTGGTTCTAAAATGGCTGATGGCTTCATTAAAACATTGTTATTTCCAGCCTTCTTATGCCTAACAACAATAACAGTCTATTAACTAATTGGTGGGTCAATTTGGAAAAAAACTAACACCTCAACCAAGGATACTTAAAGCCTGAATAAGTGTGTTTTCTCCTTCTCATCTCTTCCAACTTTTACAGAAAGAATAAAACCCTATAATCAACAGAGTTCAGCAGATCAATATAACTGTCTATCATCATTACTTTCTCATAATCCAATAGGTTATCAATATACTTATTCATCCCTCACAGTTGAACCTATGTCTTCCATCTTTTGTGAGAAGAAACATTAATCCCGAGTTTTTGACAGGGTCGAGCAAATTCAACAACCTTAATCATCATCAAATATCAATCTTTCTTGAAAAGATGAGAATATTGTGATGTTCTGTTGGAATGAGCCCTGCTTGTGGTTTCTTGAATCCGCGGAAATTCATTGTTTTGAAGAGATTCACAATATAATCCAGGTCGATCATCTCTTCCATTGTTAAATAATCCTCATCATCATATTCTAATTCTCCTATATGCTCTAATTTTCCTCCTCATTTGACGAAATCTTTTAAACATTGAGCTTTCTAGGAGTATATTTATATGTGGAACTGTGGAAACATCTATAATTTTCTTGGAAGTTTTTAAAAGTGTGTTAAAAAAATTCTCTTGTTTCTTTCAAAAGCTTCTTCACCGCTAGTTTTGCCTGCGTTTCTTCTTATGTCTTCCTTGTTTACAACTTTTGAAACCAACTCTTGATGTTCCCTTAAATCTTCTGCTCTTCTTTCGCACCATTTATTATTGAAAAAATATCATTTAATAATCTGCATCTGTTCACAACAATAATATTTATATTTCAGTCGTTGTTTCATGTTAATCCCCAAATTCGCTTTTTACTAACATAATGTAAACAATTGTCTCTCCAAAAATTGTTAATATCTATTATTTAACTGAAAAAATAAAAGCTATTACATTGTTTCTGATGAACACGAGAAGTAAATACGTTGACTAAGAATAAATACAATTACAAGAAGAATGTCTCCCTCTTGTATAGTAGCTGTCCATTACCGTTGGTGTTCTCTCATAACACATCATCAAATAACGAGGTCTTTTGATTTATCCCAAAATCTTGGAACGTATATCATCCGTAATTTCACTAAGAATACAAAGTTATCCGGTTTTTTTCTTTTACATCTCTGTTGTATCAAAAATAGTTGTATTATATCTTCAATTTATTAATCATTAGTGTTTTTTAAGTTTAAATAAAACCGATATATCTTCTTTTTGAAGTCCAGCATTAAAACCTGTGAGAGTAGTGATATTCTGGTTGAAAACTCGACTTGTAAAATATTAAATTATCATAATCTAAAAAGTTTGGAGTGAGGAGCATCTTTAAAAGAAGCAGGTTTTCCACATCCACTTTGAACAAACTATGAGGCATCTATAAGAATTGGAGATTGTTATGGATGTTAAATTTATCTATTCCCAAAGGGTAAAAAATCATTCATTTATACTATTTGGAAAACATTACTTTAATTATCATGGCTTTTAGAAACTCTTATTTATCCTTAAGTTCAGGTTAATTCAAGATTAATCCATTATTTATTTATGCAATATCTTGTTTCATATTTCCCTAAAAGCACATCCATGAATAATATATAAAACAAACCAATCCTTTGAACATTTCTCTTAACGTTCAGTTTCTTCCCTGTAAGGAAAGGGTGTTATCACCATCATACTTTACATTCATTCTCTAACAATCTTGAAATAATTCATTTTGTGTAAATCTAAAAATTATTCCTTTTTATATTTTTATTATCATAATTAGAAATGATCACAGAATTATACATTTTTATAGCTTTTGACTCTGTGTTATCCCCCGTCTTTCAACACGCAGACAATCTCTCAAATGTGTCATATGGAGAATCAGCGAATTCAAGAGGCTCCAATCGAGTTAAACTATCATATATAAAGTAACACTTACTTAAACAGAAATTCATCTTCGATATCATCTTCATACTTTCAGAATTCATCGATACTTTCATAACTATCGTTTGACAAACTCTCGTATCATAACCCTACGTTTGAATGCAACTCCGGTATCATAATCACTCTCAATAATCTTCAAAATCTTCAGTTGATAATTACTCATATTAATGTCAGAAAAAACATTACCATCATATCTATGATACTTTTTTCATTAACAGATTCAACTGCTACATTTCTTATATTAAAGCGGAGTAATTAAAATGTCTTAACTACAATTAACAAATGTCATTTCACCTGATACGTAACATCGTCTATCTCATCAGATTTATATCTTGAGGGTTGAAAAAATACCAAATTCGCCTTGCATATTACAGATGTCTTATCTTTTCTTTTCTAAAAGCTTCTCCAGAATGTTTTATTTTTTATACTTTCTATGTTTCATTGCTTTTTTCGAATTTGAATTATTGCCGAAGGGAGAAAACTTTGGCTTAGAGCTACTTAATATTTCTCAGGTATATCCTAAAAAGCCCTATCCACTAGTAAATGAAAACTCATATCATTCCCGATATTGTTTTACCAAATTTTAAATCTTTGTCAATTTTAATCCTACATATTTCTCGAGTATCTTAACAAATGAAGAGATTGATTAAAACTTGTCTTTGTTCTTAAACATGTATTTATAAGTAAAAGTTGGAGGATTAAAGTTTAAGTATCCAGATTCAACCTGAAAATGATACTAAATTCTCATCAAGAGAAAAATTTTAGTTTAAGCACAGATCACCTGTAAAATAAACGAAATTTCATCAAAGAAAATTTAGTTTAAGCGAATTCACCTGTAAAATATCAACGAAATTTCATCAAGAAAGTTTTAGTTAACACAATTCACCTGTAAAATAAACGAAATTCATTCAAAAAAATTTTAGTTTAAAGCAGAGATCATCCTGTAAAATCAACGAAATTTTCATCAAGAATAATTTTTAGTTTAAGCACAAATTCACCTTAAAAAACCGAAATTTCATCAGAAATTTAGTTAAGCAGAGATTCACCTGTAAAATCAACAAATTTTCACTCAAGAAAAATTCTAGTTTAACACAGCATCACCTGTAAAATAACGAAATTTTCATCAAAAAATTAGAGTTCAGCAAATTTATTATATAAATATGTGAAACACGTACTCATTTGTAATCACAATATAAAACATTATAGAAAACACCTCGAACCAACAAACACACATTTAATCTATTTCATAAAATATCTCCTCTTGATTGTAAATAAAACATGATGTAATCGCTCAAGATTGTTTTGAAGAGTATTATAATAACATCTTCAATCACAAACACAAAGAAAATGAGTTTAAAGTAAAAGACTATCATATTGGAAAACACTGATGGGGATTAAAGCATATAAATAAGGGGATTTTCATTTGGAAACCCGTCATCGATTCAATAGCTAATCAATTGAATAAGTGAAACCTAGTTTAAAAATTCATAAAAACATTAAAAAAATGAAAATTTAAATTTTATATGGAGTGAAAATAATATGAAAACAAGATGAAGACAAACCTTATATGATAACAATCTTCATTTTATAACATCATTTCAAATTTCTTGAATAGTGGCGTAAAAACTATCAACACAAGAAGGATCTTAATACAATTAGCGAAGTGATACAATATTAAAAAAATCATCTTTAAATACACATTCTAAAATCAAACCCTCTTAAAGCTTCTCAATTGAATTACAAATAAATAAAACTAAGGAAGCAGTGTTAATATTAAAACAATATAATAAATTTTTCTCTGTCTTGTTCTGCTCATACATCCACCAAAATGTAATTCAATCTCTCTTT
>CM068954.1:63343995-63359845 GCA_035128595.1 Eptatretus atami
CACCACATATGCGAACTTGGCCATCACTTTATAAGACGGGCACTCTTGGTGCAGCTCTGTCTGAGAACTCTACGGGTTCTATAATTCCCTCCTTCTGTAGGTCCCCAAGCTCTAGCTCGACCTTCTCCTTCGTGGCGTAGGGCACTGACCGTGGTTTGAAAAACTTCAGCTGAGCCAATCGGTCCACATGGATTTTAGCATTCATGTTCTTCACTCTGCCAAGTCCACTCTGAAATACTTCCGGGTATAGTTCCACTCCAGGTTCCTGCGATGCCGATGCTCCAATGTGACAAATCACAGCCCATTTTTGTTTGTTAGGTTTTGTAGCATACGCTCCTTATCTACCGTTTCTGTGGGCTGGCATGATGGCGTAGATGCACTCGCACTCCCCTCTAAGCTTTGTCGCCAAGGTTGGAATCCTGACCCAGCTATAAACTGTCATCCTGGTGTTTCACAGGCAGGGAGATTCATCAATGTGTGCACCGTCCCTCGGATGGACGTTAGTAGGGTGGATATACTGATTCTGGCTCACTTTTCCCCATGTAAATGAATGGGGGATTTTCTCAAGCGATTCAACATTTTTTTCCCCTAAATTAGCACCCCCTTTTTATCCAAGGTATTATTGTTTGGTCTCGCCCTTTTAACTAGGGGCATTCTAATTCAAATAACCATTGCGACAAGATAAAGATTGGTTCAACGTAGGCAACGTAGTAATGTGGTTTGTGTCAAGGTGATTCTGAAGAAGATATCTGAAACCTGTAAGCCGAGGGCCACTCATTTTTCCAAATAACAATGCATATTGTTTAGCTCACTCATTGAACCTATAAACAATTTGTTCATTCTCAATATTCTTCAATAGTTTAATTTTTTTTGGCCAATAATCCGCCATCTAAAATATTTTAACACAAAACTTTGATCTTTTACTATTTTCAGATACCCCTTTTGTGCCAATTACGAAATGATATACTTCTGTTAATGATCTCATCTGACCACCTCCTGAGCCACATATCATTTTGAGATTATAGTAAATTGGGTTTTTCATTGTTCAACTTGAATAAATCAAGTTTTCAGTCGCATTGAAGGTTTTATTTTATTCTTTACATCGCTCTAACTTACTAGTTTTTAAATTGATTCGCTATTGTTTAATTTACTTTTGTTTCGTTATTTTTTCAATAAGACTTATTTTGATATTTTCACATTCAATTTATGTTTTCCATTTATATACCAAGACTGAGATTTTTCTCCACTCTTTTTATAGTTTGATTAACTACTTGGTTTTACCATTATATATGTGAAAAAAACGTGGCGGGTAGCCCTTAAAAAACGCTAACCATCTTTCCCATTGTTTAAAAACTTGTGTCCATAATGGAACACAATCTATTTCTGATAACACTCTTTCATACAATATCATATGGAACACAATCTATTCCATTATCTAAATATAAATCTCTTGATCATCAAAGGCTCCTTAATGCCTTTTTATTTACTTCTTTCACTATATATGTTATGTTTTAATAACTTTTATTGTATTCATTTTCCTATATTCTTCTTTCTTATTTTCATCAAACAATTAATAATATTTCTAAAGTTATTGATTCTGTTATTACATATTTCTTTATCCCTTTAACGTCTATATCTGATGCTGATCACCATACTTTATAAGCTATGCCTTTGCTGTCAATCCAATAAACTCACTTCATTACTTTTCCACCCAACTATCCTTAAACTTACGCAATAATTTTCATTATTTTTGGAAAATAAATCGTCTTCCTTACTAAATTACTTATGGGTATCATGATTACTCGCAATATTTTTCTGTTCATATCTTAATAAACATCATCAGTTTTTATATTAGGATAAAACTATCAGTGTCCATCATACACAATGAAACATTTTCACCATATACTGCTTTCTTTAAGCCATTATACAAATAATCATACATCAATATTTGATAAATCAAGAACTGCTGTTCAATATAAATTTGGGTTATCATTACAATACTTTCGCTTTTCATATGAATAGCAGAAAAGTTCTCTGAAAAAACCTCTTCTCTCTCAAACTTGTTTATTTATCATCTAGAAGCTCTTCTTCTTTCCAAGATGTTGCGAATCTAATGTTTTGCCTGTTTCTAACATTTTCCATAGTCTTGTCCAAATACAGCATTATTCATATTTTCTCAAGTCCTCTCAATTTTACTTTTGTATTTGCCTCTCATATCTGTATTGAATTTAATATACTTTTTCATCAAAGGACTTTGTTTAATTTAAAACTCTATGAATTTTAGCTACTCTCACCAGCAGATAAATCATTGTCTCAAGTTTCCCTTTGATGCACAACATATCCCTGACTTATCATACAATGTTGTTTTAATAACTTTTCTGTTGATTTTCCTTTAATATTAAAACTTTTTATGATAATCACTTAACGCTTCTTTATTTGGGGTTTCTTTCTCACATGCAAAAGGAAGATCTTTATGCTTATTATGAAGATTAACTTGGGTACCTTCAAATCAACTTCAAAATAATAACCTTCTTCCTCTCATTCAAATTCCTCTTGAGAAGAAATAACAATATCATCAAAGCCTTTTCCTAATCCTTTTCTTCCACCCCTGCTAATTTACAATAAGGCAGAGATTGAGACATTGCCCATCCATACAAATTATTCAGCATCAAATACATCAAATAATTACTATTTTTTCAACTCTTATATTTTTTTGGGAAAAGAAAATTTTTTTATTATTTGCTTTAGCATTATTTTTTGAACATACCTTGGATATCCACCTCTCTTAGACTTCTCAATCATCAAAGCATATCTACATCAGCTGATTAAATCAATATGTTGTTTTGGTCATTTTTCAAACATTGGCACCCAAGCTAAACAAGGAGCTGTGAAATAGTGGGCAGGATCTAATCATAACAATTTTTATTATGACGGAGTGATCTAAATGGCTTCAAACACTGCAGCTAAACAATAAAACATCTGTTTTTTAGATACAAATCATGATATTCTCCAAGGTTCTTTATGCTAAATTATTTTCCAAATTTTCTTTTGCCGTGTTTATATTCCTTATCACTTATCTCTTCTTCATAAAGGTTATATCGAAACTTTGCTTTTGAAGGAAGTTGTGTTTCTTTAATCTCATAAATGAATTCATATAATCATAAGGATAAATTCCTTCCTTGTAGAATTTTTCTCTTTATTTGAATTTCATTCCTTGTTTGAATTTCTCTCGAGTTAGAATTCCCTCTTTAACAGAATTTCATCTATAATAGAATTTCCTCTTTAGTTAGAATTTCATTCTTGTTGATTTTCTCTTTACAATTAGAATTTCAATCTTCAGTAAGAATTTCCTTCATTAATTTCCTCATTAATTAGAATTTCCTCTTTAGTTAGAATTTTCATTCATTGTTTGATTCCTTTTAACAATTAGAATTTTCATCTTCAGTAAGATTTCTTCATTAATTTCCTCATTAATTAGAATTTCCTCTTTACTTTGAATTCTCTCTTTAATCTGAATTTCCTCTTTAGTTAGAATTTCTCTTTTGGAAAGAATGAATTAAGAATTTGGAAGAGGCCTGTGGAGTTTTAGATCTTGATGCTAGGTTGGCTAGTGGTGTTTCCCATCAAAACTTGTAAGAATCTAGAACCTAATACGAGTTATAGGTTTGTGAATATCATTTTTGCAAATGAAATATACTTTTGACTTGTGTTTTGTTATGGCAGAAATATTCGCATGTGTGTTTTTGAAAGTTCATTTTTTATTAAATAGATGTGTATCATAGTTGGCGCTTGTGGAGAAAGACTGGAATAAAAGAAGGTAATTTTATAATTAAGATTACAACAGGAAATGAGCGGGACCTCTATATTTACCAGTAGATGAACAATGATCCCTAGCTTTAGACTGGCTCAATTTTCCTCCTCACGAAATATGACAGATATTGTTCTTTCTAAATTTCTAATTTTTCTTCTTTGGTTAATTTCATCGGTTCATTTTGTTTGCTTCATTAATTTAGTTAGTTTTATACAATCTTTTCCTAATCGTTTTTTAACAAACTCTTGTGAAGCAATTTTTTTCCACATAACTGTTCAAGTTTATTTTTAGTTTTCTCCATACAGATGATTTGATATAATAACAGAAGCCACAAGGAATATGTTTTTGGATATTTATTTGTATATGATTCTTTTGGATTAGGAGAGCAGTATTTAACTTTTTAAGGATACCACTCAAAATCAGCGTATATCAACAAATGGGGTGCATCATCAGATTTATTATAATCTTCAAAGAAATCTTTTCACCAGGTTTAGGAAATTGTAATACAGCTGATTTATGATTACTACAATTTTTGAATGTTGTTCTAATCGTTCTTTTTTGTATGAAATGAAATTAAGACACTCGCTTACAAGGATATATTTTGCTTTGGCTGTTCTGAATACCTGAGAAGAGATTAAATCTTGATAAATTATTGATGTATGTGTAATGTGAATTCTTCCAAGCACTAAATATAAAAGTATCAAATGTGTGTTTCTTGCCATTTTTTTATAGTTGTTTTGAAAATTTTTAATATTTGAACTTTGTTTGTATCGTTAATCGCATATACATTAATAGAAGTTATTCTTTTTCTCAAATTTAGGAATTCTGTTAGTGGCATTGGGAATTAAAATCTTTAATGGTCCAAGGTCTTCTGCATAATTTCATATATTGTTTTACTCTTTTGAATTAACATTTTGGTGGATGTAAGTGAGCAAGAAACAGACCAGAGAAAACCATTTATTATCATTGTTTTAATATTAACAACTGCCTTCTTTAGTTTTATTTCTTTTGGTAATTCATATAAGAAGAAGCTTTCAAGACCAGCGGTTTTTGATTTTAGATGTGTATATCTAAAAAAGATGATTTTTTTTAATATTGATGCGCACTTCCTACCAATGTATTATTCAACATCCTCGCTCTTGTTTGATAGTTCTTCATAAACCCCACTATTCAAAAATCTTGAAAATGATGTATAAATGAAGATCTGTTCTCATATAAGGAGTTTGTTCTTCATCTTTGTCTTTTCATATTCATTTCACATCCCATATAAAACTTTAAAGTTTCATTTCTTTTAATGTCTTTTTAATAACTTTTTCAATGCAGGTTCACTATTTCCATTGATTCGCTATGATGATGGAGCCGGGTTCTCCAAATTGAAAAATCCTATTTTTATATGCCCTTAATGGCCCCATCAGTGTTTCATATGATCGTCTCCCTTTACTTTAAACTCATTTTTCTTGTGGTTTTGTGATTGGAGATGTCTACTTATAACTACTCTTTCAAAACATCCTTGAGCAGATATACAATGTTTTCTTTCCAACTCAGAGGAGATATTTTATGAAATAGATTAAATGTGTCGTTTGTTGGTTAGGAGGTGTTTTTCATAATGTTTTATATTCGTGATTACAAAACATCGGCAGTACGTTGTATTCCATATTTATTATAATAACACTTTGCTGAAACTAAAATTTTTTCTTGATGAAAATTTTCGTTTTAATTTTTTACAGGTGACTCTGTGCTTAAACTAAAATTTTCTTGATGAAAATTTCGTGATTTTACAGGTGAATCTCTGCTTAAAGCTACAATTTCTTGATGAAAATTTCGTTTATTTTTACAGTGAATCTGTGCTTAAACTAAAATTTTCTTGATGCAAAATTTCGTTGATTTTACAGGTGAATCTCTGTTAAACTAAAATTTTCTTGATGAAAATTTCGTTTATTTTACAAGGTGAATCTGTGCTTAAAAACTAAAATTTTCTTAGATCGAAAAATTTGCGTTGATTTTACAGGTGAATCTCTGCGTTAAACTAAATTTTCTTGATGAAAATTTCGTTTATTTTTTAGCAGGTGAATCTGTGACTTAAACTAAAATTTTCTTGATGAAAATTTCGTTCATTTCAGGTGAATCTGTATTAAGACCATTTTATCCTCCACTTTTTTCACTTAATAATACATGTTTCAGACACAAAAGACAGTTTCAATCAATCTTCTTCATTGTTAAAGATACTGAGAATCATGTCAAGGATGTAAATTGAACAAAGATAAATATAACAACTATTGGATAAAACAATTATGGCGAATGATATGAGTTCTTCATTTACTTCAGTGGAGGGCTTTTTAGTATACTGGAAGAACATCAATTAAAGTAGGCTCTAACAAAGTTTCTCAATCTCCTTCTGGCAATAATCAAAACTAGAAAAGGCAATGAAAACAAGAAAGTATCAAAAAGATAAAAAACTTCTGGATGAAGCTTTAAGAAAGAAAAGAATAAGACCATCTGTAACTATGGCAAGGAGAATTTGTATTTTTTTCAGACAACCTCAAAGTATAATCCTGATGAAATAAAGGATGTTAACGTATCAGGTGAAATGACATTTCGTTCAATTGTAGTTAAGGATCATTTTAAAATTCCTTTAATTAAAATGTAGCAGTTGAATCTGTAATGAAAAAAAGTATATAGATATGGGAGTGGTAATCGTTTTTTCTACTACATTAAATATGAGTAAATTTCAACTGAAGATTTTGAAAGATTATGAGAGTGATTATGATACCGAGAGTTTGCATTCAAAGATGGTTATGATACCGAGAGTTGTGTGTTCAACGATAGTTATGAAAGTATAGATGATTCTGAAGTTGAAGATGATATCGAAGATGATTTCTGTTTAAGTAAAGTTTTACTTATAAATTTGAATAGTTTATCGATTTTGAGCTCTTGAATTCCCTGATTCTCCATATGAAATTTGAGATTGTCCCTCGTGTGAAGACGGGGATGTTAACACAGAGTCAAAAGCCTTAAAAATGTATTTCTGTGATCATCTTCTAATTAATGATAATAAAAAATATAAAAGGAAAATAATTCTTTTAGATTTACACCAAAAATGAATTACTTTACAAGATTTGATCTAGAGAAATGAATGTAAAGTTATGAGGGTGATAAGCACACCTTTCCTACACAAGGGAGACACTGAACGTATTAGAGAAATGTTCAAAGGAATTGTTGTTATATATTAATTCAGGATGTGAATTTTTCAAGCGGAAATATAGCACAAGATATTGCAATAAATAAACATAATGGATTATCTTGAAAATTAAACGCCTGAACTTAGGTAAAATACAGAGTTTCTAAAAAAGCCAATGATAAATTAAATAACGCTGTTTTCCAAATATATAAATGAAATGATTTTTTACCCATCTTGGGAAAATAAGAAATAAAATTTTAAAATCATAAAAATCTCCAAATTCATTAAGATGCTCATAGTTGGTTGCAAGTGGATTGTGGAAAAACCTGTACCTTTTAAAGATGCTCCTCACCAAACTTTTTAGATTATGATAATTTAAATAATTTCACAAAAGTCGAGTTTCAACAGAATACTCAAACTACTCTCACAAGTTTTAATGGCTGGACTTCAAAAAGAAGATATATCGGTTTATTTTTAAACTTCATAAAAAACCTAATGATTATAACATTGAAGATTATAATACAACTATTTTGGTGCTAGCAGCAGAGATGTAAAAAGAAATCAAAACGCGATAACTTTGTATTCTTAGTGATAATACGGATGATATACCGTCTCCACTAAGATTTGGATAAATCCAAAAGAACCTCGTTATCTTTGATGATTGTGTTAATGAAGAGAAACCAACGGTAAATGGACAGCTACTACAAACAAGAGGGGAGACATTCTTTCTTGTAATTGTTATTTATCTTAGTCAATCGTACTTTCAACTTCCCTCGTCGTTCATCAGAAAGCAATGCTAATCCTTTTATTTTATTCAAGTTAAATTCAATAGATATTAACAATTTTTGGAGAAGACAATTGTTCTAACATTATGTAGTAAAAAGGAATTTGGGGCATTACTGAACACACGACTAAAAATATTAATATAATGTTGTGAAACAGATGAGATATTAAATGATATTTTTCAATAAATAAATGGATGCGAAGAAAGAGCAACGAAGATTCTAAGGGAACATCAAGAGTTGGTTTCAAAAGTTGTTAACAACAGGAAGACATAAAGAAGACGCAGGCAAAACTAACGGGTGAAGAAGCTATTTGAAAGAAAACAAGAGAAATTTTTTAACCACTTTTTTAAAAACTTCCAAGAAACAAATTATAGATGTTTCCACAGCTTCACAATAAAATATACTCCTAAAAGCTTACCAAATGTTAAAAGATTTCAGTCAAATGAGCGGAGGAAGAAATTGAGCATATGAGGGAGAATTAGAATATGATGTTGAACGGATTATTTTCAACAAATGGAAGAGATTGAATCGACGGCCCTGATTATATTGTGAATGCTCTTCAAAACATGAATATTCAGGCGGATTCAAAACCAAAAGCAGGGCTCATTCCAAGCAGAACAATCAGCATATTTCATCTTGTTCAAGAAAAGGTATTCGATTTTAATGATGATGTAAGGTTCTTGAATTCTGCTGACGCCCTGGTCCAAACTAACTCCGATGATTAATGTTTTTCTCAAAAAGATGGAAGAGACAAGGTTTCAAACTGTGAGGGATGAAATCAAAGTATAATTGAAAAGACCATTGGATATGAGAATAATGATGATAAAGTATATATTGATCTGCTGAACTATGTTGATTATAGGGTTATTCTTTCTTGGTAAAAGTAGGAAGAATGAGAAGGAGAACCACATTATTCAGGCTTTTAAGTAATCCCTTGGTTCAGGTGTAGTTTTCTTCCAAATGACCCCACCATTAGTTAATAGACTGTTAATTGTTGTTAGGCGTAAGAAGGCTGGAAATAACAATTGTTTTAATGAAGCATCAGGCATTTTAGACCAGTTGATGAACATGAAATAATTAATAAACATCATATAAGACATTTTATCTCATATTAAATAAGATGAGAAGCATCAATCCTTAAGTTTCAATTCACCACAAGCGAACCACAACATCTTCATTCCATAACCACTCCAACTTGACACAACAACAGATATGAGGGCATCTTTTATTGTCGCTGGAAACTTATAATACCTTATTTAAATATAAGCTGATAAAAATGACAAGTTTAGTTATAATAGCCGGGAAGTGGATACAAAACGATAACAGTCCACGCCGGAGCATATGAGATTTCTCAATATCTTCGAAATTGCTCGTGCTTATTGAAAGAACAGGGTGATGAACAAAAAATATTGTCATAAGACATTCAAAAACATACTTCAAAATCCAACGATTAACTAAATAACTTTACAAGGTTGATTTCACAATTGATTAATTTTTCATTTAGAGAGTTATTGGGTTTCTCTCAAAAAGATTGAAACTAATGGGACGTTTTACAGTGAGAATGTCATTCAAATATCCTCAGGAATAAAATTCGGTATTAAGTCACTGTGGATTTGATTGATGGTGCTTATAATCGATGAATAAACAAAAATTAAATATTTTCATTCAGCGCATACTCAACCCAATTGGTTAATAAATTCAATATGGAACCCAAAAATTTGGTTTACTTCCCTGTGTCAGGAAAACCATACACAAGAGTAAATTTTTAGGATAACGCGAGCAAGAATAATCCGTATGAGTTTCTTTTAATGGAAGAAGTTATATCATCAGAATTCACAGCTACGTGAAGTTTTCTCCATAAATAAATACGATGGTTTATTGTGAGGAACACGAGTTGTGAAAATATAAAATAATTACAGGGGATGGGATGTTCGTTTCCCATACTAACCAAGGGCGAGGTATGTATTTGGTAGAGGATCTATAAAACCTATGAGACAAAGGGGTGTCGGACATCAATTTCGAGGAGATGGGAATAATTGATACTCTAATGGGTATCCGGTTCAATATTCTTAAACATAAAGACCTAATTGGTTCAACTGCTTGCTGTGTGGGAAATGTAGCACGGTGCTATAAAGCGTATAAAAGATGCCCAAAAGGAATTCATAATTACAAGGCAATAAAAGAAATTAAGAAAGGCATAAACTCAGTGTCTCCCCAAGAACGCAAGAATAATTCAATACTTGGATGCAGGTTCAAAAGTTTTTAACATCTTTTTCTAAAAATAAATACAAAGTATGGAAGCAATTGATAGTATCTATGATTTTGATGATACTAAATTATTATCTCAAAGCTCCACTAAAAAAGAAGATTACTTCAAGGTAAATGCAATAACTGGAACAGACTGGAATAACAATGGTACACACAGTTTTGAATAAATAATCAACAAACCTATTTGAATTATCCGAAGAAGTTTTTGTTGTGTAAATTTACATTCACTAAGGCTGGGAAAACACAAACGCCACATCTCGGTAAATGATTCTTCTGGAACATGTTTGATAGTGTTCGTTTTACATTGGAACACAAGAAGTTGAAGGCGGTTGATTATGTCTGCTGCTGTATCTAAATGCTGAAATTTACACTATATTCATTTCGGTTGATAGAATGGGAAAGGGGGCTGTCGAAGGTTTTCTTCCTGATATGTCAAACGGGAAACTAAACACAGAAAGGGCTGCGCTGGTATAATCAAAGGAAAGGAATGTATAATGATGATAAAAAGCAGGTAATAGTTTTACTGTTGGCAGTCCTCTTAAGGTATATTTTGGATTTTGTGATCATGATAAAGTTCTGTATGGTCTTTAAAATTAGATTCCACCTCAAAGGAAATGATAATGAAAATAGATTACTTTTTGTGTTGGTAGTGCTTTTGTGAACAGAATAAATTTGTAATTGATGAAATGAGTTGGTATATAGTGCATATACTCAATCCTTAAAACAGAAGAGATGTTGAATAGAAGACTTAATCAAAGAAACCACTCGGTGTATCATACCTTCAAACGAAGAATGTCAACACGTTAAACTTCAAACCAAACCACTTACACGTGGAATTTGGGTGTTCTGGAGGAAAGCCACGATATCTGTGGATAATTTTTAAAAAAGCAGAATGGTGATACTGCGACTGATAAGAATAATGCATTGAAGTGATAATGCTAAGGTGAAACAACCTTCGTGTTTTCTCTCGATTGAACAATTTTAATCCACGAGATAGATTGGAAATTAAAATTGGGAAAAAAATGATTTTGCTGAAGCATACAAGTCTTACGCAAAAGGTGGTGTGAAAGTAATGGAATAAAAGAACCTATTTTGGATATGACAGCATTTAAAAGTTTGTATATCAATCTATGGTTTGACCTGAGCGGCTCAAAAGGAAACTATAAAGTCTAATCGGTGGATACTTCCCTATACATTGAAGAGGAGAGAGTGAAGAAGTTTGATACAATATTGTTTGCTTTTGGAAGAAACAGAATTACAGATTACTACAGATAATGGTGTTATGATGTATCCTCACTTAATTTTTTGTTAAATAATGAGTGGCAGAAGTACCAACTGGGGGTATATGTTAATCAAATCAATCTTCATAAACTATCATCTTGTGTTTCAAATCAACAGCCTTGTACGATTAACGTTAATACAATTCAGAGAAAGGAGCAGTAAGCAATTGATGTTTTGCTTCACAAGAGACAGGTTAAAATCTTGAAGCGATACTGGCTCACTTAAAATTAAAATGACAAAACCATGTTGAGCAAAATATTCAATAAGAGAGACGAGTGGAGGATTTCTCCCCTGTTTTTTTTATTTCTAATTCTTTATTTGCTGGTTTAAGTGGCGGTTGGAGCATTGACGGTGGTATTTCAACAGCGGTGAAAACTGCCAATGAAAGAAGGTCACTCCAGGCTCAAAAAGAATTTGGAAAGACATAACAAAGAGTTGGAGAACAAATTAGTGGAAGTGGTGTAATTGTAGATTTGCTGAAAAACTTTGAAGGTCTGCGCTGATAAAGGAGATTGGTTGTTGAAGGAGATATGCTTTCCTTCTATCCGACAAGGCAGGTGTAAAATTAACTAAGGGGTAATGGATTATATCTTTCTAATAAATAAATGAGGCATGATGATGGTTTTAAAGAGATTTGGAAAGAATACAACAATCAAATTTACAACTTGTCAATAATTGTAAGAAATTAAACATTCATATTGTGGTTATTTGTATGAGAGATGACTTAAGCAAAGTGCCTAAACATACAAAGAATATTATTATGAACTTAGAAGATAATAATGGGAACGGTTTCTCATTGGTTTGTATTTTTATTCATCAAGACAAAATATTATTTTGATAGTTTTGGTCTTCCAACCACCTTGTTGAAGTCATAAAATTCTTAAAGAATGTGTTTATCAACATTTCAGTCGCAAGAATTAAAATTCCAAGTGTTGTGGTCAATTATGTCTATATGTGGTTTATTTCAACTCAACAAAATAAATTTTTATGACATTATTTTAATCTAAATTAATAAATGACTTTGTTGGGAAAGATGGTTCTATCTTTGGTGTATCCCAAGAACTGGATATTGATTTATGCAAATTATTACACAAAGGCACAGGCTGGAACGACATAAATATAATTAACCAAAAATATTACTATGAAAATGCTTATAAACTTAAAAAATTATCAAGCCCCGACTGACGCGAATGACTTGGCTGAGATTAAGTGATTATACAAATCATATATTCACTTTAAATAAAACGGCTGTGTATTCAAAGATACAGAAAGTGTTGATTTTATCTCGCATGGTCATACAGAATTCACAGTTCGAATTAAAATAAATTTTTATAAAGCAGGGCGTATATGATTTGGTAATGAGAATAGAACAATGGGGGTATGATATGATATGAATTTAGGGTATAAATTTGGTCATTTTAAAATTATACACTCGAAGACCTGGAGCAATTAAATCAGTCTCGTAAGGAAGATATTATCCACTTGGTTATAGAGAATGAGTTTTGTGGAGCACGATTAGTAACACAAAAATAAAAAGAATTTAATAGAGGGTAATATACTAATGGTTTTGCTCCTTGTTTTATATCATGAAAACAGAAAAACACAGGATTATATGTAATAGTAGGGAATAAAAAAATGATTAACTATGGGAAGATGGGGAGGTGTTTCGTGTCATAACATATTATCTAACATATATTTCTAAATAATAATGACGGCAAGAAGGACTTCAGAAAATTTATTTCTGTGGTCAAGCAATACCTTCAAGAAAAGGGTATTGGGTATTAATAAATATGTTCTACAACATAAGAATGATGTTATTGTTCAATAAAGATTGGCTTTATGCTGAATGTTTGATAACGCAACTTTGGAATTAACTAAAATGTTAAATATGAAAAATTATAAAGTTAAGAAAACGAAAGGCTCTTTTAGAAATACAAAAGAAATTTTATTGGTTTTCCTGCTTGTAAAAAAATTATTTTGGATACAGGATAACAACGAATCTGATGATATATGTATGATCATTCTATGGGGTGTAAGCGCTTCAAGTCTAGGTAAGGGACGAGGAAGGAGTTGAGAGAGAGAAGAGGATGGAGGAGAGAGAAAGAAAGAGAAAGAGGAAAGGGGAGGAAAGAGAGAAGAAAGAGGGGAGGAGAGGAGAAGAAACGAGAAGAGGAGCGGGAGAGAGAGAGAAGAGAGAGAAGAGGAGAGGGAAGAAGAGAGAGTAAGAGAGCGAAAGAGGAGAGGGAGGAAAGAGCGAGACAAAATAAATATCAAAATATGGAAACCAGTGAGATTCAAAAATATTGGTGGTATTGACGAAAATAACTCAAACCCACCGAGGGAGGAAACAAAAGAATTGACAAGTTCTATTTGCATATTTTCTTCTAGACTAATTGACATCGTCAAGCTATTCATTTTAATTAAGTTTTTTTCTTGAATAAATGGAGGAGAGAGTGAAAGCATTTTCTAAGGATTTTTATGTTTTAAAAATTAAGATTCAAATGTGCATGTTGGAAACTAAAAGGTTTGCACTCTGCAGGAATTTTTTCTCATAATCTCCGCTAAATGAGTTATTGTTAAAATGTAAAAGAAACTATACTAAATATTTCATATATTAAAAGTAAAAATAACAGGGTTATACAAAAGTATATGTTTCGGGGTGTGTGGTTCAAAAAAAAATCATTTATCTCAAACACAACTCGGAGGAGATATACAAAATTTTTTATCAGGAGTAATTTACAACTACTGATACGCAGGGGAATTAACATCTACAGGGGTATTCTTCTGTGGTCCAGGCCACAATTGGATAAAGATTTAGAATGAGGCAGACAATCCTAAACATGGAGTTAAACCTACTCAATAGGTTGATGAAGTGTGGCATGAGACAACGTATTGATTATGGGAATACCACAAACTTTGAAGAAAAGCATGAAGCCGATAGAGAAATGTTGTATAATTTGTCTCTGATACAAAATCCAACGCTTGAGAGAAAAGTTGAAATCGGTTCATCGTGAAGAAGATGATCAGTGCTAAATTGAAACTTGGAATTGGAAATTCAAAAACTTATAGGACTCTAATGATGTCATTAGATTGAGAGCAATTAAGCTGATGAATTATCATAAACAATATTCACGAAAGTTTCGTAGAGGGAAGGTTTATTCCAAGGAAGTTGATTATATCTGGTCCGCTGATTTGATTTGACTCATAATGATAAGGGGTACAAGTTGCTTTAACCGTTATTGATTTTGAGGAGTAGATACGCATGGGTTTGTACATTACAAAAAACAGGTAATACTCTCTGTTAGCCTTTCAACAGATATTTAATAGAAGTAAGACGAAAACGCTAAAATTGTGGACTGATGAGGGTAGAGAGTTTTATAACAGAGACATTTATGAATTTTTTCTAAAAAATAACAGTATTTACATTATACAGTACCTTTTAATGAGAGGGAAGGCTGTTGTTGTTGAAACGTTTTATCGTACCTTAAAGAGAGACTATATAAAATTGTGTTTCAACACATGGTTCATCTTTTATTCAGGATATTGGTGGATGAAGTATAATAACACGATTCTACGTCAACAAATATGAAACATCAGAAACATTTACCAATTAAATCTTGAAAGAGATTATGTCAGAAAACCTAAGTTCAAAGTTTGGTGATATCGTAAGAATATACCGGTTGAGAAATCTATTTTGAAAAAGGTTTTACTGAACGATGGACGAAAGAATTTTTAAATTGTTTCTGTAATAGATAACGGTTCCTTGGACTTATAAGATATATGTTTAGAAGGGGAAGAGATTTTTTAAGGTTTCATTTTATTCACAAGAATTACAAAGACAAGAATAAATTTGAATTTTTTTTTGAACTTCGCCTTTTTGATCCACCACACAAGCCCGCCCACACAACCACCACAAACCACCGACACACACAAACCCCAGACAAGCTCAACACAAGCTCCACAACACACAAGCTGCACGCCACATTCATCTATTCACATAATTAGTTGATTGTTAATTAGTTCCCCACACACAACATGTTTATTTAATTAAAAAATTCTCCACTCATCCACCCATCACCACCATCTATCAACGCATCCATTGATCCCACAAACGTCATCCACATTCGCCCTCCCACATAGCTCACCACACAAGCCCTCCACACCGAAGCCCCGCCCACCAAGCCTCCCCCCTCATCCCACTTGAACCCACCCACACAAGTCCTCCACACAAGCCCTCCGCACAAGCCTCCCACACGAAGCGCGCCCCACAAGCGCCTCCCCCCCTCTCCCACACAAGCGCCGCGCCACACAAGCCCTGCCACACATTGACGCCCGCACCACACAAGCCCTTCCCCCTCATCCCCCCCCCTCCACCGTGCGCCCCTCACCTTTGACCCAGCCACCCTCCTCATCACCACCTTCCCCACAACTATTCACGGGGAGGGGGGGGGGTGGGGGATAGGGAGGTGATGGGTCATTTGGGGCGAGCGCACTACCCTTACGATGTCTTTGATTCTTTTTTTTATA
>CM068954.1:63413461-63428737 GCA_035128595.1 Eptatretus atami
CTACGCTACGCAGTGGAGGTATTGGCGTCCACGGTCGGTTAAGCGACCCGCCGCCTCACGGAGTTATCCGAGCGACGGCCTACAATTCCGGGGAGTCTGGTGGGAGACGACATAACCTCCCACACCTCGCGGTCGTTCTCGCCACCGGTCCCTGGCCCGCAACAGTATGTTTGTGTACCCCAGTACAGTAATATAAGGTGTTCCAAAAAGACCTGGACAATTTTGGTTGTTAATATATTTAGTACCACAAATGATACAACGAGAGCCTTTGTTTTATATGACACAGAAACACATGAAGTTTTCTATATTTTCAGGTCTGATGGTTTAATGTAAAAGAAAATGGTGACTCTACAGGAGAAAGCTCAGTGCGTCGAATGGTTCATCGAGACAAGCATGCAAGTTCAGCGTCATTTTGGAACAAGGTATGGAAGGAATCCGCCATCGCGGACTAGTATCAGAGTGGTACAAGAGGTTTAAGAAGATTGGAAGTTGTCAGAACATAAAAGTACTGGTCGACCAGAGCACAAGTGCAGCAGACGTTGAACGAGTGCATGAATCATTTCATTATTTCAACAAAGTCCCAGAAATCAATGTGACGTGCATCCAGAGAACTGGGACTACCAATCACCATTGTACACAGGATTTTTGTGCAAGACTGAGCTTTATGTCGATAAGGCGCAGATTCTGCAGGAACTCAAACCAACTGACGGACCCAAACGCAAGGTGTTTGCCTTGAAAATGCTCAGTCTCATAGAGATGATGAAGATTACCTGAAAAAGGTCATGTTCACAGACGAAGCTTGCTTCATGTTTTCATGTATCGGGGAAGGTCAACCGGCACAATGTAAGGATCTGGGGCTCTGAAAACACCCATGTGGTCATTGAACACATACATGACAGTCAAAAGGTCAATGTGTGGCATGGCTTTCTCCATAACTGCTTGGTGGATCCATTCTTTGTGGAGGATACAGTGACCTCAACGATTTACATGAACATGTTGGAAGGATTCGCCTTCCCACAGATTGAAGACCTGCAACCTCATATCATTTTTCAACAAGCTGAGACGGACCAACTGCCTGGCCCCCACAATCACCAGACATAACCCCTCTTGATTTTTATTTATTTATTTGGGGTTTTTGTAAAAGATGTCTACAACACCAAGGTGTTAAACCTGCAGGATCTTCGTTCTCAGATCACAGCTGCATGCGCACTGGTGGACGCAAACATGCTGAGCTGAACCTGGCAAGAACGCTCACATTGAAGTCTATTGATGGTGTGCACAAAACTTTATGAGTTTCTGTATCATATAAACCAAAGGGTGTCGTCACAACAGGCCACCACGGACACGACATGGAAGACGCGCTTCAGCTTTTACAACGATGCATGGTTTCCCATATGGTGAGAAATAAACTCCCCCAAAAAACATGAAGGACAAGAACTATAGAAACGATTTAGACAGCTTTATTATGTTGTACCCACAACCTGCAGGCTTGAACAGAAAACATCGTTAAAAGTAAAATAATGTTTTTGGAAATAGTCAAATACAGCCTGTGGATATAAACATTGACAAGATGTTGTGTGTGTGTGTGTGTGTGTGTGTGTGTGTGTGTGTGTGGGTGTGTGTGTGTGTGTGTGTTGTGTGTGTGTGGTACTTCAAATTCCAAAAATGTGAGGTTAGACAACTTGTCCCAAAGTTTCATCCAACTCCCTTTTTCCTCCTCATCAAACGATGTGCCTCGCTATGCCACAGGCAAACGTCCATTCAGCATTCAAAAGCAATCATATCGAACTAGTCTTTTGCAATGGAGAAAAAGATTTCTTCACTCAACACAAATAAGTCAATTCTCATTTAATAATTTTTACACGAGTCTAAAACCGTTGCCCTTTGACATGCATCAGAGACAACCCAAAAAGGTAGCACATAACCCATCACCACCAACCTGCCCCCAAAACACCATTCCAAACTCACGGCAGGTAACTGCGAAGGTCCGCAGTGAAGTTTTTGAGCATGAATAGAATAAGCATAAACGTCCTTGGAATCGATATTTAATGTCTGATATAATCTTTGCGTTGACTCACTTCCTTCAAACCCTCATCGTTGTTTACTCCAACTCTTAACCCACCCTTCCACATCACTCAAAGCAGGCACGGATCCAGGAAATGAATTGTGTGTAGGTGAATACATTCTGAAACTCAAAATGCCAATTTCCATGACAAAAATAACAAAATAAAAACCCACTCAGATGTCCATTTATTTATTTTAGTGAAGGAAGAACAACTTGGTGGTGTAATGGTTAGAGCAACCACTACGATTCTGGGAGGTCTGTGGTTCGAACCCTGGCCGAGTCATACCAAAGACAAGATATGAAAGCCGCTTCCTTGCTTGACACTCAGGATTTACAAAGAATAGAGCATGATCAAGCAATCATCACACAAGCTTCGATAGGCCTCACGGCCTCCTTCTGCGTTGAAGTCCCTTGTAAGTGAACCTACGTCCCACATTATTATTATTAATATTGATATTATTAAACACTCACTTTGCACATGATTAAAGACCAATTTTGTTCAAAAGTAAATGTCCAGGCCAGAAAAAGCAAAGAATATTAAAAAATTTCCTCCCTCTGAATCAAAGCTCTAATCTCAGTGACCAGTCTTGCATCATCAGTGAAGCTCATTTTTGATAATACTCTGATATAAAACACCTAATAGTGCTAAAGTTAGTGTTTGAAAGTTTATGAGGGAATCCTCATGGTATACTAAAACCATCTTTAGGATCACAGCACGATTTGTCGAATAATAATGAAATGTTAAATACTTACCCTCGAATAAAAAGATGGATGCAATGTGGAGGTTACATCGGCAGCATTGTGCGTGTTCGTGCAAGTTGGCAAAACAATTGATCGTTTGACACTTGTTTAGAATACGGTCATTCGAGTAATGAAGCAGAAGTTCTGGAATATTTAACTGCATTGTGAAAACAAAGTTGAATCGGGAAAGCCAGCGATGTCGCAACTCCCTCTCTACTTTATGTGTCCCATATTAGGCTGACTTGCTGAGCACCTCCTGAAAGCACCTGCAAGTATAGTCAGGGTTTTGTTGCATTGCTCCACCTGTTCAGCACCAACCTCACAGTTCAGTCAAGTATCAAATCCAGACCAAACAGCTCAAGAGGTCAGTGCGCTATACAACTTACCATTCCAAATTCAGACTATAAAATTAATAATGAAACGGAATACATGATGCAGTTTGATGTATGTGAAAGAGCATTTCTCAAGTTTATTAACTCTAACCCCCCCCCCCCCCGTTTCCTGGTGTCCCCTGTAACCCATTTACTGCAAATGCTGCCCCCCCCCCCCCCATCAGGAAAAGCACAGTGCATTGCCTGGTATATTGAGACCAAATCAGCTACACAGGTTCAACGAAGCTTCAAGGACGAACTATGTAAGGGAGCCACCATCAAATAAACAAAAGATTAGTCAGTGGCACAATAAGTTTATTGAGACTGGTATCATCCTGCAGAGGAAGGGGGCAGGCCAGCGAAGCACAAGTCGTGAGGATGTTGAACACAATCCCCACAAATCCATTCAAATTCGGATGATGATCTTGACAATAAAACTTTGAGAAATGTTCTTTCACGTGCAGCAAACCGCATCGTTGTGTTCCATTTCATTTTTTTTTTTATTGTTACTGTTTCAATTTGAAACGGTAATTTATGGACACCCTGTGAATGGATAAATCAGCAAGGTAGCCAGAGACACGAACAAAGAGCCTTGCAAAAGGACTACACTGAAAGCCTATTTTTGAAAATTCATTGAACTGGTTTGAACAAGTAAATCTGCTAGTTAACAGTCCAGGGTAAAGAGTCCAACTAATGACAGCCAGCACAGGAACAGGAGAGGATATAGGGATAGATTGCACCGTATCTAGCCCGGCCGTGGACGCAGCGAAGTGTCACAGCCTTGAGGCGGGACTGCTGAGGCCGGCAGGTGCGACAAGCGAGGTGGAATGGCTCAGGAAGCATCCGTCCAAAACTTATGACTGGTTCAGCTGCAGATTCATGGCCACAGTGGCCACGACAGCGAGCCAAAAGTACAGGCTGGAAATGCAAGTTAAAAAAATATGCAAGTTAAAAGTGAGGAAAGATATTTTAATAAACAAGGTTTTTACCACAGACTAAAACTACAATGATATATCCATACATTTTATTACTACCAGCACCCGATAGGTGGATATTGTTCTTAATCATTGATTATGTTCTTCAACAATTTAAATTTGATACGATTCTGATGTACCATACTCTGTTACAGAGCGTCAGCGCTCCCGAAACAGCTTATTGGAAAAGTTTATACTGAGTGGTTTGCCAATGCATTCACAGCAGTAATCAAGGCAGAACTTTGGTCAGAGTGCTGGTGATAGTTCACCGACTCTTTGCGAAGGACACCGTGAGGTCTTTAATGCCCACAAACTAATGTCGGCAGAGAGGACGTCCAGTTTAATGTACATCCGAAGGATGGTACACACATTGATGAATCACCCAAGTGTCTGTGAAACACCAGGATGACAGTTTATAGCTGGGTCGAGATTCAAATCCAGGCTAGACAACTTTGAAGCAAGTGTGTGTTCCTCAAAGCACAAATTAAATATGGATATACATATTGTTATGGCTGTGAAAATTCGCATTACACCATAAAGGGTCCTCAGGTGAGATATATCGGGTAAGTTCTATGTGAAGTTAGCCCAAACCCGTTGTATAGAGGGAATATATGTGATCCATTCGGGCTGCGATTCTTCAGTTAGTCGTTTTTCTTTTGCTGTCGTTAATTTGGTGCAAGAACAACAACGAACATCGCCACAACCAACATCTCAACGATCACGCCATTCACCCCACGACGCCACCTTCCACAACTACGCTACCACATCTTCGCCACTCGCCATTCAACGAGCACCGTGCGGTCACGATCTCCGCGGGACGGATGAAACGGAGCGGAGTGGCAGCTTAAATATCTCCCCAAGATCTCCCGCCCAAACGCCCGCGCTTTGGCATGGGGGAGGTGCGATTTGAGCCAGGGGTCAAAAGTGAAAAAAGGTGGGGGCCTGATTTTGGGGGAATAATTCCCTGGCCCCGAGCCAAAACTGACTTTCTTCGTCCCCCGCACGGCGCGGGGAGGGGGACGAGAGGGCACGCCCCTTTTTGGAAGCTTCCAGAAGAGAGGTGGAGCCAGAAACGGGCGGGGCGAAGGCGGAGCCCGCGCTACAAAAGGGCGGACGAGGAGGGTTCGTGTTCGTCTTCTGGTTCGGGTCGTCTGCTAGTTGTTTCCTGCAAGTTCTTCTTCTTCTTGTTCTGTTCCTTGCGCGAGCCTTTTTGATCCTGGCGAGCTTGTTGTTCCTGCCGAGCCCTCGATCCTCGCGCGAGCCCTGGAATCCCGTGAGCGAGCGCGAAAATAGCGCCGGAAAACCCCGTCCGTTCCCAAAACCCCGTCCGTGCTGTCGAGCGGACCACACGTGCGGCGCGAGGCACGAGCTCCGCGACCACGCCGGAGGAGCTCGGAGTTGCGGTCACGAGAGAAGGACTCGACACACAAAGGGAAGTCGCGACTTCCATTTTCTTTTGGGTTTGGTGTAAATGTGTGTGTGTGGCGCCAGTCTGGTCAAGTAGAATCGTTTAAGTGTTCCTGTGCTCGTGTAATTATATTCGTGTAGCCTCTGCATTGTGTCCTTGCTTTTGTTTCTTTGCTTTGATTGAATACGTGTATGAAAACTGTTGCTGAATGTAAATACGTGCTTCCGTGTGTCGCGTATTAAATGTGCTTGTTCAATTGTTCCCCCATTTCGCTTCGTCTTTTCCTTTAATTGAATCTCCATCTTGCATCACGTAAGGGATGTAGTGGGTTTAAAGCACCCGGTAACTAATCTGAACCGTCAAGGTCGATGATACTCCGCTCGGTTATCCCTGTAGTACGAACGAGCCGCTTAATCGGTTCGTTCCGGAGTCGACCTGTGGCGTGGTACAACTCCCTCGGTACGCTATCCGCGCGGTACTTAGGTAATCGACCATTCGGCGACGGACCCTATTGTCGCGCGGGTAGAATGCGGACTGAGTTGTGGTGAGGTTAAACCCGACCCGTGACTGGCCTGCGGTAGTTCCCGGAGGTCACGAACTGAATTGTCCGTTCCGGGGCGACGTGTCGCGATTTGAGTTACGTGGCCGATCGCACGCCGGACGGGCCAAAATTCGCAACAATATAAAGGAAACCTGCAAATTTATGATAACAGTAGATTTATAAAAATTGGTTATAGAATATTTTTAAATTGGTTATAGAATATAGGTTATATAAGCATTTGTAATTATAAAACAAAAAAAGAAAGAAAAACTGCCAATTCTTCAGTGATGAAGATAAATTATTCAAATACAAGGAATGAAGGCAAAACCTCACAAGGAAGGAAAAATAAACCAAAACAAACCTGGGAATGGCAGTTCAGCATTGGGTGAGAAATCCGTCGCACGTAGTGTTCTCGAACACACCGTTCCACACGTCCCTTCCTACAGACTTCCCCTCCTGCAGCTTTCCACAAGTTTTCTCTGGCAAGAAACAACAACCAGAACAGCAAAGATGGATCACGGAACCACAACATTCCAGGGTCTGGACACCTGTGGTATAACCTTCCAAATTCAGGCTGGACAGATGTAGAAGTACCGATCACAGACGAGCTCCAAGCTTCAAGTATATGTGATCGATTGTTCAAACTAATCAAGTCAGCCCAAATAAAGAGCTTGGTTCTTCTGAGATTCCCTTGTAGAGATTTCAAGTTCGGAGACCGAAATCGAGAAATTTCTTCTCGCCTTGTCATTTGGTTAGCCACCCTGATCTGTCTGTCTCTCAAGCAAATAGTTCAAGCGTTTCTCGAGTGTTTATCCAAGCACAAGCTATATTTTAGGTTTTATGAGTGTTAGACTATTTTCCTTCCTTAAACAACCTTGCTCCTCCCAAAACTAAACTCACAAATTCCTGAACTGCAAAATGCTCACTCCTGTTGTGGTTTTCAATGTGAATGATACATGTCATCTTCAGCATTGTTGGCTTTAGCTCGATTGTTGAAAAATCAAATTAATGCAAGACCAAGTTCAGATGTGTATTAAAATCAACGAAGCAGTTTTACCCCCAGAACACACCCCCAACCCCCACCAAGAGGTCATTCACAGCACCAGTAGACAAAAACAAAAAACAAAAGTCAACAAGCACTGCACAGTTCAAAAAGTATTGTTTTCTGGAATATAAAACATTTCGTTTTTAAATCAGTTCTCGATCAAAGAAACAGTTACCTTATGTGGAAAGGAAACAATAAAGCTTTAATGAATAGAGTTAAGAAATGTCAAGAGGTTGCATGAGCAGGAAGTATTCATACCTTTTGGGCCTTGTTCGGCCTCGATGCAGCTTGGCAGCCCGTCAGAATTACTCCAGGACAGGACTTTGTTGGTGTAACTTGTTCCTCAAACAGAAAACAGTTGTGATTAGTTTATGGGACTAATTTGCCACAGCTGTCTTTGTGGGTGAGAGATTCTCAGGTTGAAGCGGTATTTCGACTTTTCCTCCAACCCCCTCCATTCATTATGAAAATGATTCAAACTATTTCATAAATAATTAAATTCAAGGAGTTTAAGAAGGGGGAAAAAAATAATAACAAATAAGTAATAAAAACTTGTTCTTAGGCCAAAATTCCATCTTTACAATTCCAAATAAAATACACCGGGACCACATTTCTATTATTGAATGTTAAATTTTAAGATTTCACTGGAAAACTTGGGGTTTGCATTTTGGATTAGTTTGCAAACTTTACCAATACCCATACGATTACAGGGCCCATCAAACATTGGCACTCCAAATTCATACTACTCATGACAAGGTACAACTGTATATTTCAGACAGTTCAGAATATAGACAGGGCACCAAACCTTGAGCAAGTTCTTCTGATTCTTCAAGAGGACCAGTGTTTGTTCCACTGACGATGAATTGATTGCAGTTGCAGATTATGGTGGTATTGAACAAGTCCTCACAGGGCTCACCAAAATAAGCCATGCAAATTTGGCTTGATACTCTCACCCACAGAGCCATTCATTTTCAGGAGCAAATATTTTCCTTTCACCCCCACACCTCGTGACAATTGGCTTGATTGGAAGTGAAAAGAGTAGGCCATAGTATGCTGCCACTTCGGCCAAGTTTTACATTTCTGGCATTAAGCAATGGCAGCACTGCCTTAGATGGATACAGCACACAAGTCATAATTAAAATGGCTGATAAAATTCATATTTTTATAAATTCTGATAAAAATATATTGTTGTGGGAATGTTCTTTAGGGGTTAATAAAACTGTTTAGTAGAACGATAGTTATTTTTCAGCATTTGTTTATATAAACGTGACGTACTATTTGTGCAATAGATATGCATTGCGATGTGTAGCAAGATCCGTTTTCTCTACCCTACTATTTCGTCCTTCCCAATTCAAACCTCGAGCTGTACTTTTTAATGTTCTTTTCCTCTGTTTGCATGTCTTTAAAAAGTGCACACGAGAGCATTGCCGTTCAAGCCATGAGAATGTAGCGGTGTGACAAATCTGCATTGACAGCAGACCATTGGCCTCACCACGTGAGCTGATTGACAGGGCGAAATAGCAGACGAAGTCTGCAATTGCCTCACCATGGGAGTTCACTCACGTGGTCTGGCACGAGGTCAGTTGATCTCGTGCGGTTGACCGTTAATGGCTACTTTGAAGGAGAAGAAGCTTTTTTTGAGGTCAGTTGTGGTGACCACAGATGCCGAGGGGGGGGGGGGGGGAGACATGGAAGCTGAGAGAGAGCGAGAATTACCCCGGCCGTTTGGAGAAAGGAGAATGCCCAGGCGTCTCTGAAAGTTCTGCACAGAGTGTGCCAGGAATATGAACATTTAATCCCCAGTGTAAAGAGGGCTTTGAGAGAGCCGCAATTACGGAGTGTTTTTTCTTTCACAGGGTTACACCAGAAAGCTCCCAATAATTCTGCTTCCGGAATACTGCACAGCTTGCCTACAGTTTTGCAATCAACCTCTTGTCCTCGTTATTTGTATTCCCTGTATTGTTATTATCGAGTGAGTGAACAGGCCTTAAGATAAGAACCGTGAAGAAATCTGCAACATTTGGGTTGTTCCAAGGCAGTAAGGGATAAATGGGTTTATTTACTGATTAATTTATATTTGTTTATTCCATACTGGTTGTTATTGCTTTAGGCAATTCTTCTCCTGTGCCATTTAATTGTTAATGTACCCGATCTCAGGGTTGGATTCTGATCGTTGTGCTGGTCTCATTTGGTGATTTCAGTATCGTTGGACGAGCACAAGCTGGCTCAAAGCGCTCGCTCAGCCAGATTAGGAAGGTCGTGAGCACCTATTGGCGTATCACTGTGAGTTACATGCTACCAACCATTATTGTAATGTTACAATAGGTCCGGGAACTTGCTCGGGGCTGTGGACGTAGCTGGCAGTTGCAGTCATTTTGGCATGACTCGTGGAACTTGAACCGGATACCAGGCTGTATATGTGTATATATATATATAATACAACGAGGTGTGTTCAAAAAGTATCCGACCTTTGTTCATAAAAAAATACTCGTATCCAGATACAACAAACTCACACTAATCTCCTTCAAAGTAGTCCCCTTGGGCTGCCACACACTTCTCCCAACGGTTCTGCACTGTCGGAAGCAGCGCTGAACGCCTCTTTGGGATGGCGCACAGCTGGTCCGTCGCATTCCGCATGATGTCTTCTCTGGACTGAAATCTGGTCCCTTTCAGGGGCATTTTCAGCTTGGGAAAAGCCAGAAGTCACACGGAGCCATGTCGGGAAGTAGGGAGCCTGACGAAGCACAGGTGTGTTGGTTTTGGCCAGGAAACTCTGTATCAAATGTGAAGAATGGGCGGGTGCGTTATCGTGATGGAGCTGCCAATTGACCGCTGCCCACAGGTCCGGCCGTTTGCGTCGCACAGCGTCACGGAGGCGACGCATTACCTCTTGGTAGTACTCTTTGGTGATGGTTGTGCCGTGTGGTGTGTACTCGTGATGAACCACGCCACTGGAGTCAAAGAAGACGGTCAGCATGACTGACATTGCTGTGGACCTTCCTTGCTTTTTTTGGCCTCGGGGATGTTGGATGCTTCCATTGTGATGACTGGAACTTGTTTCTGGGTCGTACCCATAAACCCAGGTCTCATCGCCAGTGATCACTGTGTTGAAGAAGTTGGGATCGCTGTTCACAGTCTCCAGCATGTCCTGTGCGATCTCCAAAGGAGTTGCTTCTGCTCGATCGTTAGCAGCTTTGGCACGAACTTCGCTGAGATTCTCCTTAAGCCCAAATCCTCAGTCACAATGGAATGAACGGATCCAATGCTGACGCCGCCTCGTCTGCAAGTTCTCTGATCGTGATTCGACGATCTGCATCAGCAGGGTCCTCACTTGGTCAATGACGATCTCATTTCGGGATGTTGAGGGCCTACCAGAATGTGCTTCACTTTCCACTGATGTGCGACCATCTTTGAAGCGGTTGTACCACTCTTTTATTCGTGGTGGTGCCCATTGCTTCATTCCCAAGGCCTGTTGAATCTTGCGGATCGTTTCCACTTGGGAATCGCCAAGCTTTAACACAAATTTGATGCAGTAGCGTTGTTCAAGTTTTTCCGCCATTTTCTCAAAAACGAAAATCCGCGAGCGCTCACTTACACTTCCTCACTCATCAGCGGTCTGTCGGCGACTGCAGCTTCTGCAGGCGGGAAAATATTCACGCATACGAATAGGATCGCCTACATACTTGCACCAAACCACGCTCCCTAGCTTCATTTGTTTACGCAGAAAAATTAAGGTTGGATACTTTTTGAACACACCTTATATATATATATATATGTATATAATATATATATATTATATACACAGATACATTTTGAAGGACATTCTAAGAAAACCACAAAGCTTTTCGTTGTGCTCTCTTCAGGTGAAATCCACACAAAGTGAATGAGTAATGAAGAACAACAGTCCAATAGACACCTATCAACAAAGTCAATTCTGATTGGACATTCTCTACTGATGCATCATCATCTCCCAACTGAGATCTCCCTTCCACCTAGACTGTTGGGTGATCGAGGACCAGTGATCGATTGTTGGGTACCAGTGATCGAGGAAATAACAAGACACACCAGCATGTAGTGTAGATCGAATGTTTATTCCGTTAATGTGTTGGGAACCTGTGCAAAAGTACAGATTTAGAATGTATAAAATAAATAGCAGCAGCAGCAGCTAAACGATCCACAAATAATTAACATGTGGAGTCCAAAATAATAGTACTGTACTAATGAAAAATATCAATTATACAATGGTCCAATAAATCACTAAGCAGACAATACTGCTTGCAATTCTCATAGAACTTTTCTTGAAAGAGAAACGCTATTAAATGGAACCACAAATCCATACTGCTGCTACCACAAAACCAAAAAGGATCGCCATCCACGAGCAAACATCCAATGTGGGATATCCACATTGGCAACAGATCGTGTGCACCACATATAATGCACGACGGCCATTTTCGTCCGCTATCCTGGATTTGTCAGTTTGCAGTGAAAGAAACATGCCGGCGATGCAGGGTAACACAAGCGCAAAACTCCATGGTTTTACAAGACGTCGATTTAATCCAAACCCATTATACGAACTACCTTTCCTCAGTGGGGTCTTTGTGGTCACTACCGGCTTAATGGTAGCACCACCAGACACTTCTTTATGAGAACAGAAGTTGTTGATTTTGTGTTGAAGACAATGGTGCACATGATACAACATTTTAAGAACAATTAGTGGATGGAAATAATTCTGCTTGGTATTCAAACGCTCCAACCAAACTGAAGCTACACCATCATATTAAACACACGAGAGAATTTACAATAATAATAATAATAATACAATTAAAAAAAAACAAAAAAAACATCCCATCGGTGTCATTTAATAGGCAGTTCAAATGACCCATGCAACACGAGAAATCATCAATTAGCAGGGCTTTTAGCAATACAAAAGAAAGTCTGTCGGGAAATCCGAGATGTACAATTTGGAACAGTAAGAGCATGGCAGCAATTAACAAAAGAAAAGGCTAACAATACGAAGCAAGTGAATGCAGCAGTGATCGGTGTTGGACAATATCTTGTCAAGGTTATAACAACTTTACAACTCTTTATCCCACCCTTCATTGACTGGAACCCAAAGTTCAGATTCAATTCCTCACATTACTCGTTCTCAAATATTAATGCATTAGGTACTCCCCCGCCACTAAACGCATTATGGTTATACAACCCCTGTACCCTCATTAAACCAATGTCCTCCAATAGCGTGCAAGCCCCAAATTAATCACGTTTTTAAACTTCCAATGTTTTCGTCTCAAAGTGCGTCTCAAATGTTTTCCAGAAAAAATAATAATAATAATAATAATAACAATAATAATAATAAATTTTAATCCTCAAACTCCCAGATCATCCAAAACAAACTTTTCTCTCACTTTTTCAATTCTGTGGGACATTTAGCCTTTGATGCAGTAAATAAAAATCCCATTCTCCATCCTTTGTTCTCTGTTCTTGGTTAAGAAGCAAGCCCCAGCAGGAAACCACCAATGAAACCTCCTGTGATGACGAGATTCTTCTTCACAAAGAGTTGCACCTGTTGAACAAAATAATCGGGGGTGGGGGGGGAGACTTTACCAGCATGCAATTATTGGTTGACGAGCGCCAGCCAGTGACCACTAATTCGTTTGTGTCTGTGTGTCTGTGTGTCTGTGTGTCTGTCTGTCCAGAGCATAAATCCGTGACTTTGATCCGATCTTGATGAAACTTGGTTATGTGTTCGATATCAATGTCTAGTTGTTTTCCTGGATGAGGGTGCTACGCCATTGTGGTGGAGCCACGCCCCAAAAATAGCCATTTTTAGGGGTAGTCGATTAAAAATCTATCTTCTCCTCGGGATTTCACTGAATGGAATGGGTTCTTCGGTATTTGAATAGCAAAATGAATTATCTATACTTGATTGTCCGATTTTTCATTTTCGTCCAAGGTCAAGGTCACAAGGTCAAAACTTAGAAAAATTGCAAATTTTGACATAAAATCATACGACCCGCCCAAACTTTGAGAGCTAGGATGACAATATTTTTTTATGCATAATCTTGAGGCATTCCCCACCTAAAGTCTTGAAACCATTTTGCTCTATCTCGAACACCTTGCCCGTGGTGCCCCTTCAAGTTTGTTTTTATGCTGATTTCATCAAAGTATGGATAATCCGAGGAGTGGAAATGCCATTAGCCTATATGACGTTATATTGTTCTTGGAATGTTCCAGAGGAAGTTTTGCATCAAAGGTCATAATCCTTGACCTTTGACCTTTAATGGCCACAAACGTCAAATTTTCAAAGTTGTGGGAATCGAACCGGGTTTTCGACCTTCTTCGACGAACTAACTCCAATAAGCTATAGCACGTATCCTGTTTCCTTATTTTAATGTCCACAAAATTGTTTTGTGACCTTTAAAGGTTATGCAAAGGTCACATTTTGAAAGTTATTGAACGAAACCGGGTTTTCGACATTTTGCAGCTGTTGATTGAAGGCCACTATAATTAATTATAACTTGGTCAAAAATTATCAGATTGTCTCATCCTTGACTTCTGAAACAATCTACATCGTCAAATACCGCTCGTGAACCATTGTCGTCTTCAGATTTGTATTTTTTGAAATCGATTAATTTTTTTTTTTTCAGAGAATAAGAAATTATTTCATTGAAATGGTGAGAAAAGACTGTAAAAGGAAAATACCACATTATCATATGAAAATATCACTGCACCAGCAGTCATTTGTGAACAATTTATGCTGTGGTGTCATCCAACCAATCAGAATGTTTCGAAACAAGAACAACACCAATAAAAGCTTTTTACTGACTTTTTGTCTTGTTCCTCCTACCGTCTCACCTCAAAGCACAGCCCCTACTCTTCCAGGTCTCATGTATTCTACCAGAAATTACCCTCCCCAAGTTAAATGAGGACTTTCCCCAATTTGCTCGCCTGTGGTACAGCCTTCCTGAGTCTGTCTTGAGCTCTTCGACCCAGAAATTCAAGTCTGCTTGTGCACCTTCACCCCATGATCTGTCCCACTTCTACCTCTGAGTTTTACTACACCTCCTGATAGCCTGTCATCCTTTCAATGTTTCTCCATTGTCATTTCCAATACTGTATAACCATGTGTATTCAGGAGGGCAATCGGACAATTTAAAATAAACTAACATTGAACCCGTCGCTTCGCTGGCAGTAGTTAAACAACATTCTGTGGCCTGCAAAGGTATTCACCCCCTACTAATAATGCCACATTTCGATGAATTACAAATTATGTCGAAAAGTTTTCCAAATGAACATTTTTATTCATAATGAAAGAGATCAAACTAAACACTGTTATAGTAGTTGAAGGAGGTTACATGTCAGGAATACCAACAAAAAACATGTACCAATGAAAATTCACTGGTTGTAAAAGTATTCAGCCCCTTAGTTTAGCACTTGGTGGAAGAACCTTTGCAGCAATGACTGCTCTGAGTCTTTTTGGGTTGGTCTTTACCAGCTTTGTACAGTGAGAGGGTGAAATCTTTGCCCATTATTCACGTGAAAATCGCTCTAATTCTGCCAAGTTTGATGGGGATCGTTGATGGACTGCAATCTTCAAGTCTTGCCATAAATGTTCAATTGGGTTCAAGGTAGGACTTTGGGCCACTCAAGAACATTTATTTGATACGATACGTCTTTTATGGGTGGTATGATACGTCTTCCACTTCTTAATGATGGATTTCACCGTACTCAAAGGGAAAATGAGTGACTTTGAAATCTTCTCATAACCTTCTCCTGAGCAGTGCTTCTCCACCACTTTATGTCTGACTTCTTTGAATGCTCCTTGGTCTTCATGTTTGCCTTGTTTGTTGACCAAGTTAGTTGCAACTTAAAATGCCTTACAATAGTGGAGGGGGAGTGGGGGTGTTAATTTTTAAGTTAAACTACTGATTACATACAGGTGAAACCTCTTACACTTGTTTTATAACCTTTCAAACAAATAATTTACTCCAAAAGTGATTTAAGGTTAATTAGGCCAAGGGGTTGAATACTTATGTAACTGAGAATTATTTGATTTTTCTCTGTTAATCGAATTTATTCACATTTTATTTGCATTTTTTAGCTTTATCACTTTGGAGTAGTTTGTGAAGAC
>CM068954.1:63454835-63471054 GCA_035128595.1 Eptatretus atami
GCCTCCCACACTCCTCTCGCCGAAGAAGCTGCAGAAAGCAACCAAAGAAGACCACACAAGGTAAGCGCTATGCTGTTTCGAACTCTTCCCAGAGTTCCTCAACAGCTATAAAGACGTTCACACAAAGTACACACATGAGAATCCCAATGCTATACACCCCCTCAGCTACCGGACCGGTTTCATTGCTTATTGCCGAATCATCAGCGAGAGCTTTTGACGTTTGCACGTGGTCCATGCTTGGGAGCCACATTGGTATGCATTGCTGGCCTCCACAATCACTGCATATTGTGTAATTAAATGTATGCATTTCTGTCTGCACGATCGCTAATGATTCGCCAATAAGCGATGAAACCGGTCTGGTAGCTGAGGTGGTGTTTAGTGTTGGGATTCTCACGTGTGTACTACATGTGAATGTCTTTATAGTTGTTGAGGAACTCTGGGAAGGGTGCGAAACAGCATGGCACTTACCTTGTGTGGGTCTTCTTGGGTTGCTTTATGCAGCTTCTTCGGTGAGAGGAGTGTGGGAGGGGTCAACTGTGTATGTATGTATATATAAATATACACACACACAATATCTTCTTCAGTCTGTCTCTCTGTTTCTCGGTCCATCCGTCAATCCAGTGGTTCAAAATAAAATATATAAAGAGTCTATAAGGAGAGTTAACTTTTCCAACTACTGTATATTGTGTATTGAAATGCTTCGAAAAACTAATCCGATAAGAAATGCCTGAAAAAAAAAATTGCATCATAATAACCCCCCCCCCCCCTCACCCTAAAAAAAAACATTTCTAAACACCTTCAGAAATGTGTTAAACACCTTAAACACAATCCTACGATCAATTTGCAATTGGCACTGGCCTTTGACACCACTACAAATTTTTATTACGGACCTCAGGAATCAAAAAGCTACATTTGTCAAACAAACAGTTTGGAATGGAGCACCTCGCTGAATGGAGCATTTAAATGGCATCAGATGTGGCAATAAATGAGAATTGTTAATCCCAGCTTGCTGGCTCGATGACCGAAGACGCCATTTGCATTTTTGCCACTCCATCCCTACCCTGTTTAGAATTCCATGCGGACACGGGCATCTTGCCAGTAAAATGAATATGTGGACTACCTATGGAACACAATATTTATGAATAACATTTGGTTTTAAGGGAATTTTAATTTGCAAAGCATACATATGTTGTCATGTTGCTTTCTTTGAATAGAAAAAAAAATGCCTCATTGTGTTACCTGCGCAAAGTATGGTTGCTTTCATGAAATGGTCTGTGTACTGTTGTATGGTTTTACTTCACCGGCAAGGGTAAAAATATCCCCATGGGGGACTGATGGTTAGTGCTCCAATGGGTGCGGTGAAAATGAGGGATTAAGGGAAAGGAGCCATTGCCCCCCCCCCCCTTTCTTGAAATGGTACGGTCATGGGGAATACAACTTAGGTTAACAGCATGATCTATGTTTCATGAAGAGTTTTGTCTGCATCTGGCTGTCGGTTTCTGAGAATATTTTAAAATAAATTACCTGAATTTGAGGCGAAACCCCCCATTTTCAGCGTCTTATAGGGGACTGATCTGGATGGGGAGCACAACCCCATGAGACTTTACTGTTCTGATGTATCGTACCAAATTTTGCCCCGTAATCGGTCATGTAGTTTGTGCGTAAAATGTTTTAGTGAATTTGAGTGATTAGGGGAGGGAGACCATGGCCCCCTTTCCAGGGGAGATACGCCATGGGGAGCACAACTTAAGGTTAGAGCATGGTCACAATGCTGCATGGTCAGTTTGGTCTGGATCCAGTTGTCAGTTTTTGAGAAGATTTTTGAACGAAATACCAATATTTGGGGCAAAACCTCCCTTTAAATATGTGGATCCAGATGGGGAACACAACCCCATTAGACCTTACTGTCCTGATGTGCTGTACCAAATTTGGTCTGTCACTCAGGTAGTTGTGGAGAACATGTTTTAGTGAAAATGAGCGATTTGGGGAGGGGGCCCGTGGCCCCTTTTCCGGGGGAGATACAGCCATGAGGAGCACAGCTTAAGATTAGGGCATTGCAAGATTGGTCTGGATCTGTCTAGCGGTTTCTGAAGAAAGTATTTTTGAGTAAAATACCAATACTTGGGGCAAAATCACCTTCACCTCTTTATAAGGGGCACATCTGGATGGGGAGTAAAACCCCGTGAGACCTTACTGTCCTAACACATCGTTTCAAATTTGGTCGATAATCGGTTGGGTAGTTTGTGAGATGTTTTAATCAAATAATAACAGATGTACGTACTGAGAGCAAAACATTGGGACCCACTTTATGAGCTCATTTCAAAGAAAATCTTAAAATGGCAGAATTTTTGCCTTCTATCTTCCTTTCCCTTTTCTCCTCTTCACTTCTCCCTACTCTCATCCCACCACCTCCCTTTGTCCTCCCTCCCCCCACAAAAAATAACGCTTCTCATTTCCTTCCCAGTCCTTACAAATGTACAATCACCACGATAAATGCAATTGACGATTTTTGCTTTGGAAAATACATTTCTGGAATTCTTGGATGGGAATCGATTGGTATTTGGTGCAAATGCTTGTAAATTGGACATTTAATCAGATCTACCATACACAAGTATAACGACGTCCAATTTGAAATCTTTATTTTCTTATGGGGTAGAGATAAGAAACTAATGTGTTGGCTTTTGGTGTGGCTTGGAGAACCTCTGGACTCTCTTTTGGAGATGAGGAATCAGTGAGCTGTTAGATAAATGAGAGCTAACGTACAGATAAAGGCGAAGAGGGTAGAGGGGAGGGACCACTCCACCCTTTTCAAAAAACACTTAATATCAAGTTTTCCACTCTTTTTTGATTATTATTAAAGCAAATAAACCTTGATGTACTTTTAAGAACTGGTACAGAGAAACACCCCCCCCCCCCCCCCCCCCCCCCCACTCCCTTAAATACTGACCTCGCCCATGGCACTGTTGACCTCTGAAGCAGCAAAATCTGCCCTTTTTGCCAGCTCTTGCCGAGCTTTGTTCATGTCACGTTCGACACGCTTCCAGTCCACACGTACATAACCGGTGTGGTTTGCTATCTGTGGCACACACAATCACATCGAGATTATCGTCTTGCAGACAATAATGAGGTGCAAACTAATGTACGTTCCGGGTGAAGTTTGGTTGCTTTCATGAAACTAAGATAAACAGCTTAAATCTGGGAGAATTGAACTGTAAAATAAACGTATTATACAAAAGTTAAAAATTGAGCCAACACTAAGCCACAAATCTCAAAAGGTAAACGTCAACCACTTAAGGTCAAAGATAAACTTAAGACTATTAAACATCTATGTACCACATTTTATAACTGCACCATTAACAGCTTTCACACTATGAATGACACAAAATTCATCGAAATAATAATAACCAGAAGAGGCCCTTCTGCTGATCCAAAATGCCAAGTTTAAAAACTTCCCCCTCACCCTTTTCCCTCAACTCTCCCCTCTCACCCTTCTCCCTCAACTCTCACCCCTCACTCCCCTTTTTCATGGTTGCCCCCCCCTCACATCCACAAAGCTGCCTCCTTCACCTGCCCTCTCTCACACTCCACCTCCTCCAATGTTCAACTTCCTCTGCCTCCTCTCTTATTACTCCCTACTGAGCCTCATCCAATCACCACCGAGCCTTTTCTCTTCTCATCGGCCCCTCCCCTTGCTCTTCTGCAATCCCACATACTCCGTCAATATCTCTCCCTACCTCCTCGCGCCCTCCTTGTCCTACCCTCCCCTGCACCCAAGCCTCCTCCCCTCCCTCTTCCTTAACAGTGTGGATCTCAAACATCCAGGGCCTTGGCTCTAACTTGACAGATCTTGCCACACAGGTTGCCACTGACAACCAGACAATCTGTTGAACAGAAACTTTCCTCCTTCAAGATGTCTCTGACTCCAGAGTACCTCTCCCTGGTTACTCCCTCCTCCAGTATGACAGACCTGAGCCTCGTTCTGGTGGAGGAGTTGCTCTATTCATCAAAGACTCTATTCCTCACTCTCCATGCACTGCCCTCACTCCCCCACACCCCAGAAATATCTCGTTACGGCTTCCCCTCCAGTCCCCCTCATGTTTATATGTGTGTTATACCCTTCACCAAACAGTGATGACTACATTTACACCTCACTCTCTGATAACATGGACCAACTTCTATCCTCTCATCACAACAATCTCTTCCTCAGATGTGATGACTTCAATTGCCATCATGCCAGTTGGCTGGGTGTGGGACCTCCATCACCTGCCATGGCACTTCAGCAAAGACCTCTGCCACTCATTGGACTGACAACAATCTGTCAACTTCTCGACCCGATCTCAGCCAACGGTACTCCATCTCTTCTGGATCTGATTTTGACCAATTTCCTAAAATATCTGCTGTTCTTCCTCTCGCTCCAATCAGTTCATCTGATCCCATGCTTGTCAAAGTAGACGTCTTGGCTGTGATTAGAGAACCACTTCAGTGCTGTCGAGTCTGGAATTTCACTCAGGCGACTGGCAGGACTTCAACAGCAATCACACTTAATGACTGGTCTCCCATCTCTACTCCTCAAACATCAACTCATTCTGGAATTCTTTCAAAGAAACTTGCTCTCTCTCATGCACAGATTTATCCCCTCTCAACTTCAGTTGTCAAACCTTCCTCCCACCCATGGTACACTGAAGCTTGTGGTGAGGCAGTTGCCCTGAAACAACTTGCCTTTGCCTCATGAAGGCAAATCCAACTGAAAGCAACTCAGTTCCTTCCAATAAGCTTGGAACAAGTGTGCTCTACCCTCAGGAGGACCAGAAAACAAACATCTTTCTAATCTCAAGTCTGAACTCTCAAACCTGTTCTCCTCCTCCAAATCCTGGTGCATCTAATTAAGTCTGTCTGGCATCTGTGGCTTGCTACAGGCACCATGTAAACCTGCACTAACCTGTTTCATGGTCGGGTTGTCGGCGACTAAACCGTTCTCCCAAAAGTTTTCTGGTGGAAGAGGGTGTTTGGATCTGGACACCCAGCAGGATTAAAAAACAAAACCTGTCAAAGGGCGGAGAGCTCCTTGTGAGCCAACGGCCATCCATTTCTAGTGCCCAACTGTGCCTGTGATGTCCTCCTGCAGTTGGGTTACTTTTTATGAGGAGTTGGTGGCAGGATTTGCACTCCGGCCACTGTAAAACCCTTCACTCCGCAAAACATACTAAAAACGCAAGAAAACTGAAAATTCACTCCATGGGAGCACCTCCTGTGTCGCTGCCACTGCAGGGCAGCTCACTGGATGACAGGATTGAGCAAAGCCATCAGGACCCCACTTTTGATGATAGGAGGAAAACCACAGGGTAACTCTTCCTGGGTTGGACTGTGTAGCGTTTGTCAGGGTGGTGTGAGAGGTGTCGTCACCAGACGGCGGTCTCTTGGGTTAACCTGAGGCAGTCCCTTCGGGTGGGTGCATCGAATGTCCGATCCCGAAGAGAGGATGATCACTTGTCTCTGTTATCATCTGAGCTCAAGTGTTTGAACATAGGTATGGCAGCATACTCTGGGGTTCAGACCTGATAGTGGCGAGATCACGGCAGGTGGTTACACCTACTATTGGTCTGGTCGTTCTGATGGTTACCATGCCCAGAGTTGCTGTAGCTGTGTCCAATAAGCTGACTCCAATGAAAATTGAGGCAACACCGGTCAACGAGCGTATGAGACAAAGGATTCATCACTCCTTGGGCGTCGTTTCGCTGGTCTCTGTAATTGCTCCGACTGAGGTGAGTAATCTCACCGTGGAGGACGCATTCTATGCCTGATCAATGCACCAGGTGAGATACTCTTCGCGTCTTGGCGGATTTCAATGCATCGACTGGAACTGATAGGGATGGTTATCTGAGATGTGTTGGTCCCCATGGGTCTGGAACTGTGAACCAGAATAGCACTAAGTTCCTTGACTTTGCAAGAAGTGATGGACTTCAGGTGGCTGGTTCATGCTTTCAGCACCCACAGGCTCATTGCTGGACTTGGTACTCCAACGCTGGTGGTGTGGCAAAGGAGATTGACCATGTCCTCGTTGATGGTCGCTGGAGGATGATCCAGAACTGCAGGGTCTACCGGAGTGCTCAGTTCCTCAATACCGAGCACAGCCTTGTTGTCGCTACTCTGAAGTTGTAGCTTAAATCTAGGAGAATGGTACCATCCCAGCCTCAGCTGGATGTTAGCAAGCTGAAGGATGAGGGTAGCTGAGAAGTTTCTGAACAGGCAAAGTGGGGATTTTGAGGATCTTGGTGCTTTGGGGAATCCTGAAGAGTTGTGGAGTTCTTTCAAGACCACCATCCTTGATGTTGCCAGTGGATGTCTTGGAACCCACCAAAGGGCAAAGAAGAATTTTGTCTCTCAAGGCACAATGGATACAATTGACCAGAGTTGCAGGGACAGGCTTATTGGCAAAGCTGAGCTGTTTAGGGAGCTGAGGCGTAAAAATGTACATGCGTTGAGGGTGGACAAGGAGGCCTATGTGCGAGGAATCTATGAGGGGGTAGAGCATCACCTGTGGTTAAGCGATTCATTTCCTGCTTCAAGGGGAATTTGCGCATTGCGTTCCTCCAAGCCCGTCCCTCAGTGTACTGCAGTTGGAGTGGAGGATAGTGGGCTCTTGACAGAGAAGTCCGAAGTAAAGGCCCACTGATCCGGTTACTATGAGTGGCTGTACCAGGCTGATCCACCAGCTGTTGCGTTGGATGTCAAGGGTATTATCCCGATTGCTGACCCTCCAATCAACTGTGATCCACCTTCGTTTGTGGAAACACAAGCTGTGGTGAACCAGTTGAAATGGGGTAAAGCTGCTGGGATCTGTGGCATCCATGCTCAACTTCTCAATGCTGGTGGAAATGCTGTACTCGTACCATTGCATGCAGTTCTGTGTTCTAACTGGAACATAGGCATCATCCCAACTGACTGGAAGAGGGGCCTTGCTGTCCCTCTCTGGAAAGGGAAGGGTGACCGCCAGGACTGCAACAACTACCGAGGGGTGACGCTGCTCTCAGTGCCAGGCAAGGTCTTTGCTCAGATAAATCTTGATAGGGTTCACCACCATCTCCTTGAGCACCAGCGCCCAGAGCAGTCAGGCTTTACATGAAAGAGGTCAACAATTGACCGTATTCTTGCTCTTCGGGTCCTCACCAAACGCAGACGAGAGTTTCGGCAGGGGCAGCTTGCAGCCTATGTTAATCTCTGTAAAGTGTTTGATTCAGTGAATCGGGATGCCCTCTGGTGGGTTATTGGTCTTCGTGGGGTGCCACCAAAACTGATTAATCTGATGTCTGAACTATACTCCAGTACTGAGAGTGCTGTGAGATGTGGTGATACCACATCTGACTCATTTCCATTTGTTGGTGGAGTTTGTCATGGGTGTGTGCTGCCCACCACACTTTTCAGCGCATGTATGGACTGGATTATGGGGAGGATGTCGCAGAGATCAAGCTGTGGTGCATCGTTTGGGAGTGTCAAGATCTCTGACCTTGATTTCGCAGATGATGCAGTCATCTTTACGGAGACTCTGGATATCCTTTTGGGGGCCCTCGACGTGCTGAATGAGAAGTCGGAGCAGCTGGGATTACAGGTTTCCTGGGTCAAAACTAAGATCCAGGCTTACAATGACATCTTGGATGTTGCCATCTTGTCTGTACCTGTTTGTGGTGAGGATGTTGAGGTCATGGAGAGATTCACTCACCTTGGCAGTGATATTCATGTCTCTGTTGGCTGTGAGCCAGAGGTCAACAGATGTCTAGGTTTGGCCTGGGGAGTCATGGATTCACTGGTCATGGGGTGTGGTGCTGTTGGTACCTGTGCAGGAGGACGAAAGCCTGAGTCTTCAGGTCCTTGGTGCTTCCAGTTTTGCTCTACGGATGTGAAACTTGGACTCTGACCAGGGATCTGAGACGGAGACTTAATTGCTTTGGTACCAGGTCTCTTCGGAGAATCCTTGGCTATCGCTGGTCAGACTTTGTGTCCAACGAGCAGTTGCTGAGAGAGAATCAAATGAGATTTGTTAGTTGCATCGTCCATAAGCATCAGCTGTGGCTGTGTGGACATGGGGCTCGTTTTCCTGACACTGATCCTGCTCACCAGATTCTCTAAGCGAGGGAGCGTGGTGAGTGGAGGAGGCCAAGGGGTCGACCACGTGCCTTGTGGTTGATCAGCATCTCAAGGAGATGGGGATAGATGAGGCATCTGCCTTGGGGATGGCCAGACGTAGGCCCCTGGAGCACCTGTGGAAAGTGGATGCAGCGACACGCTGCTCCGGTGCATGCTCCCATACCTGACCTGAATTTGGATTCAGACCAGGTCACTCAACCAAGACTTTCTGCTCCTACTTTCCCAACAATGGATGGAGGTGCTCAATGCCAGACATGAGATCAGAGCCATCTCCCTGGACATATTGAATGCTTTTGATACCGTCTGGCACCCCACTCTGCTCACCGAACTCTCTTTCTATGGTAGCCAAGGCAATCTCCGTTCATGGCTCACAGACTTCCTCTCCTGTTGTGGCCAACATGTGGCCCTAAATGGAGTTCTCTCATCCCCTCTTCCTGTCCAGGCTAGAGTTCCTCAAGGCAGTGTTCTGGGCCCTGTACTTTTTCTGGTTTTCATCATGATCTTTCTGACTCTCTGGAAAATCCTCTTTATCTCTTTGTTGATGACTCTACTCTCTGCTGTACATCTGTCATCCCTCAGATTGGCAGCAGCAGCCTCTTCACTCTCTGCAGATCTGGATAAAAATCACAAGCTGGTGCAACATTGCAACATGTCTTTCAATCCGGAAACAATCTCTCACTCTCTATGAAAGGACCGTCTGGAACCCCCCCCCCAACCCTCCCCCCCCATGTACTTTCTCTTCTCAACAATCCTATTGATGAAGTCCTTTCTTTCAAGCTTTTGGGCTCCACATCTGCCATGATCTTTCCTGGGAGAGCCACATTTCCAAGCTGGCCTCCAAAGCCAGTCTCTGACTGGGCATCTTCCGTCTGCAAAGTCCTTCCTTGGCACACCTGAGCTCCTGACCACATACAAAGCTTTCACTGGAACCTGATGGAGTACTGCACTCCCCTCTGGGTTAGTACTCCTGCCTCTCACCTTTCTCAGCTTCATGCTGTGGAAACAAGGCATTTAGGATCATTGGTATCTCCCATGATGAGGCTGAGTGAGTGTTTCTCACTCTCACACCTCAGGCAGGTCGGTGGCTTTTCTATCTTGACAGTCGCCTCTCAGGCCTCCACCCCCCCCCGCCCCCCGCTCTGTCTGTGATCTGCCCCCCATATTTCCACAGGGCGATCAAGGTCTGCCAGCAACCCCCTTCTGATGAAACTACCAAAATCAACACTCACTGCTCACCTTCATTCTTTCATTCCTCTTTTTTCCCACCTTTGGAACAATCTGCCACACTCTCTTCAATCCCACTCTACCCTCCAGGTCTTCAAAACAGCTGTTCACCACCATGTCTTATCTTCCCCATCCACAAGAATGATATTTTCTACCCCTGTTAATCCACCCCAAACCCACCTCCTTCAAATTCCCTGCTTTCCTTCCTGAAAGTCCCTGTAGTACAAGGACCTGAAAGTCCCTGCAATGTCCATCTTGTTTACCGTGTACCGCGCCCCATCCCTCTCCCTTCCACAGATCTCATAACGTCTCTGTTCCCCACCGTTTTGTGCTTCCCTCTCCCGCCCATCTTGTCTCATGTTCTGTGTCCTCTCTTATACGAGCCTTGACGTTGTACATTACATAAATAAATAAATAAATAAATGGAAAGCCCAAAGACAAGCAGAATATATAGATATATATATATATATAGATATATATATATGTTGTTGTCTTCTTTCGGCTGCTCCCGTTAGGGGTCGCCACAGCGGATCACCCGTATTGATCGCATACTGATTTGGCACAGGTTTTATGCCGGATGCCCTCCTGACGCAACCCTGGTCGCCTCTTAGGACACAGGGATAAGGATTGGGTTTCGCCATGAATCTGGGCTGCCCTACACCCTCTCATAGCGCAGCCCAGCGCAGAGCACCCGTCCTCAAGCGATCCTCCAACCCAAGCCTCGAGTAGCCGGATTACAGGTGCACGGCACTACGCCCCGTATATATATAATATATAACACCACACACACACACATATATATATATATATATATATATATTGTTACGGATCTGGAAACCATTTGCATTCAACATACAGATGTCCCAAAAGTCAGTTATGTTGTTAAGTATGTGTGTCGTCAGATCCCCTTCCTTTTGTCTAGTGGGAGAATCAAAGGCGTGCGTTGCGATTTCTATTAGTTCGGTTATTACATCTAACAAGCCATCTAACAACCATCCCATCTGCATGACCCCTCGGCCCATTACGATCCAGGGTACCATCGCGCTTGCACCCTCGGTTCGCGGGCCAAAGCGCACCTTTGCCTGAGATGGATTCCCGAGGATGTTCGAGGCAGTTTCACCACCACGACCTTTCTTGAACACGCACGGAGGGGAGGGTCGGCTTTCTCCAAACAAGTCCGAAACCCCGCCCGGAAAGGTATGCCGTGGGACCCTGTCCAATCAAAGGCGGACAGCGAGGTGTGTTCACCAAGGCCCCTCCCCGCTGAGGGAGGTCCATAAATTCCCGAGCACTCTCAGAGTTTTGGTGGGTTTTGCTATCACGAAAGGGTTTTTTGCTGTTACGAAGGGTTACGAAGGCCGTTACGAAGGGGTGGTAACAGTGGTTGTTACGAGGGCTATCACGAGGGTTGAGCAGAAGGTCGTCGAGGTGGCAAACGTGTCTCTGCTGGCCCTCTACAAGGAAGGAAAGAGCGACCCCGACCCCCCTCGTGGACCCCAGCCATTCACCACCCGAGCTCCGCCACGAACCTCGAGTCCCACACGTGCGACTGGGGACCAAACCAGCGACCATTGTCAGGTGCGCAGCACGGAGTACCCCCTTTCTCGACAGCCAGGTACCCATCCGAACTCTGACCCCAGCTTGTCTCTCTCCTCGGCTGCGAGGGTCCAATAAAGAACTCTGAGTTTCTTTCATTTGTGTGGGTGTCTGCGTGAGGGCCCGTCTGGTAAGTAGAACTGAATAAGTGTTTTGGAACATTGTAAATACTGCTTGCATATTCGCGTTAAGTCTTGCCTTTGTCTCTTTACTGCAAATAAAACTTGTTAGAAATGTCCCCAGTTCGTTTCCGTCCTTTCTTGAATTGGTCCAGCATGGTTCGGATCTGAGTTTAGGCGGGGTTTTATCCCCGATAATCCGTTCATCCCAGCCGGCACGGCTTTGGCAGTTTCCGCTCGGCTGCACTCGAACCGGAGTTGGTAGTCGGAAGTTGGAACTCTACCGCAGTCGGTAGAGTGACCCGGTTCGAGCAAGACGTGCCGAGGGCGGTTTCCCCGGTAGTCGAAATCGCGTAGTTAATTAGGTAAATTGGTTTTAGACAAAAAGACCCTACGCTACGCGGTTGAAAATTGGCGACCACGGTCGGTTCACGACCTGCCGCATCACAGAATTATCCGGAGCGACGGCCTACAATTCCGGGAGTCTGGGTGGGACGACGTAACCTCCCCACCTAGTGGTCATTCTCGCCACCGACCCCCGGCCCACAACAATATATATATATATATATGTACATATACATATCTCTCTATATATATATATATTAAAAATAAAAAACCACACACACACACACCACACACACACACACACACCTCATGGGAAAGCTATAACAAGGGAACAGATCAGGACACAAAATAACGGAGATGGCCAAGGGACAAGATAAACGGAGAAGGACAAGTTATGCGGTTAAGGATGAATGGTCGTGGAGAACACAGGGGGTGGATAAGAAAGATACAGAAGCAATTTATTATTATTATTATTATTAGAAGTTTACCATTATTGTGCTGGAATACAGTACTTGTTAAACTCAGGCCTAACTGAAACCTCGGAGCCTAAATCCCATGCATGAGCCCAAAACGGATAAACAACAACCAAAAACGGGCAATACACGTCACAGTGCACTTTCAAGTCCAAACAAATCACAATAATACGACATCATCCAAGCAAGAGTTACCTGCAGCAATAGAAATCCTCCCCCCACAGCTGTAGCTGCAAGCTTGCCAACCTTCTGGCACACAAAGCCTGCACACCTGCACAAGGACAATTGTTCTAACATACCAAATAATGGATGCACCATCACTTGAAGACAATTACCGGTAAGTGATACACACACAGTACAAAGCATTTTCGGAATGCACACGAATGACTTCAAACTGATAATCATTCAGATTTAAAGAGGACCTTTTCCGTGCCTAGAACATTACCAAAGTATCAATTGCTCATGAAGCACATCTACTTCTATGGGGAAAAATAAAAGTATGCAATTCTCCAGAAGATAACAAGAAGAACATGACAGTTTTACATCAAATCAGGTACCCCAAGGATAATATATAGCTACCTCCATGTCTCATCTTCAGTGTCCATGATATCCTGAGAAATTAGCTGGTTACCTCATGGTACATTTCTTTTTTCAAACAAATTATTTGAAGTGGATAATTCAACAGTGATCAGAATATATATAATATATTGTTATGGTTTTGGAAATGTACCCCTGAGGAGAGCATCCGCGTACATATAGGATTCCCCAGAACGAGTTATTTCATTAGTTTATGTGGTAGGTAGACTTTTGCCCCTTTGTCTGGGGGTTTGAGGGAGGAAATGCATTGTGAGGAGTCTGTGTATTCCAAGTGTAATGTCTCCCCATTTTCCGCTTTTAATCTCCTCAATCCACCAATAATCTCTTACCATCCGCTCGCCCCTCCAATGGCAATCTGTGTGGGAACCGAGTAACGATCAGCAATCGGCCCAGATCCAGCACCAAAAACACGGCCGATCCAGCCTGGGCGGCGTGTGTAACCCACCATGTCCTGCAGCTCCACCGGTTCGTCAGTCTCAGTCGAGCCTGGTGAACAATTCAACTCATATGATCAAAATAATAATAAAAACAGACAATTGAGCATTTATCAAAATAAATCACAATTTGCTGGTTCAAAGTCTTGAACATCACAGCAGGATTTGCTCATAAACCGAGTTTAAATGACAACATTATTTCTACGGTCTATTCCGCGTGCAGCATCATTCCGACTCTGCTCTCCATAATTTCAAGAGGGGTTGTACATTGAGCAACAGAGGTTCACCAAAGAGCTGGAGAAAAAAAAAAAGTGAGAAGAGTAGCAAACCAGGTTAAGTAATGTGTTGTTCATCATAAATGTGAGAAGAGTCGAAAATCAAATAATGCGAGGCCTTTAGTGTCAAGGTTAAATGCAGTTTAGGGCAATTATGGCCAAAACAATTTTGATTGGGTTTATAAGTGACAATGTTTCCACCAAATCTTTGAAAAACGAATGGCTTGCTCAGTAATTCCCACTGCTCAGGGAACAATGTCATGATTTCACCTTCATGCCACAAAATTAATGTATAACTAGGTGTTAATTGCCATCACATTTCATGGAATGAGTTTTCCTCCAAAGAACAAATATGAATGAAACCAGCAAATCAACCTTTCAACAAAGAAGTCAAGAGATTGAACATTTCAGGAAAGTGAGAAAGTCTTAGTTAACATATTACAGAAGGTCAATCAAAATGTTACAACAATTATCTTGGATTGTTCTCTGTAACCGAACCTAAACCAACCCTCATATTTGCAGGTTACCATGTTTCCTCTCCTGTCCTCTTTTCATGTTTGTCCATTCCCTTGCTCATGTCCAATTTTACCCTGAGCTGGTACTTTGCTCTTCCATGAGTCTTGATCTTTAATAGAAAATAACTGCACTTTTTGTGTTCCGAGTCGAGGCTCGTGGAGCTAGAACACACAATGGACCAGGACATAACAGAATGAAAAGACTCATGGAAGAAGGAGAGAGGGCAAGGGGGAGGAAGCACACCAACAGCAAAGAGGAGGAACAAAAAATAGTGGGACATGTAGAAGTTATAGAGCAAAGGGAAGACGAAACATAAGCATTGAGGTTTTGTTCACAGACAAAAAGTAATAGGGAATATTTTTTAATTTATTAATAACAGAAAAAGAATACAAGTTCATTAAATAAAAAAAAGGATGCAGGAACAAAGGGGGTGGGGTGGGGACCTGGTAACCTGAAAACCAGAATGAGATGGGTTTGGGGAGTGTTAATGAGGGAAGAAAAGATCATAGTTCTGGATTTGGGGGGGGAGGGTAACTTAAGATGGTGGTGAACAGCTGCTTTGAAGCCCTGGTGAAAGAATAAGATTGAACAGACTGAGAAGTTGGTTTCACAGGTGTATGAAAATAAATAAATAAGAGGAACGAATGAATGGAGGGTGAGCAATGAGTGAATTTGGGAGTTTCACCAGAAAAGGGTGATGACTAGCAAACCATATGTACCCTGCAGAAACATGGGGGTTGGGGTAGGGGGTGGGGAGGACAGAGCACGGAAAGGGTAAAGGGCGCAAGACCAATTAGAAATAGATTGCAGACCCTCACCAGGACTTGTTTAGTGTAGTGTTTGTGTAGTTTTGTGTAGTGTTTTTAGTGTGGTGTTTGTGTAGTGCTTTTTGTGTGGTGTTTGTGGACTGGTGTGTTACGTATAAGACATAATTAGAACTAAGAGACATAATTAGAACTGCCACTTTATAACTGCTGACAATGATGAGCGGGTACCAAGACATCCCACTTTAATTGGACACCTGACCCTGACCCATGACGCTTTTTTATTATTATTCAATTCAATTCAGAATGGGATGAAAATAAATTAAATTAAAATAAAATGGAAAATCAAATAGGTACAGTCCTGCATTTGAGTAATCAGAAGGAACCCAAACAAGCAAAAAGCAAAGATTAAGTCATCAGGTGGAACCTCGATAGGATTCGCATTTCAGCTGCTGCTACTCTACCCTCAAACCCATCCAGGCACAGCCAAGTGAGCCTTATTAAAAATAATAATAATAATAATAAAAGAACCCAGATCAAAATCATAATATAATTGGTGTAAGCTTGGAACTTCAAACACACTTTTCTCCGAACATATTCTGTTAATACTTACAAAATCTTTACATTATGTGTTCCATGTATTTATGCAGGTGATAGCAGATTCAAAAAATCGAATATATAGAATTTTCAAAGAGGGAATCAATGACGTCACAATCAGCAGCGTCCGACGGCCAGGTCCCAGACAACGTTCTTTACTTAACTAAGTCCATGAGTTCAGGAAGTTTGTTCAACTCAGCTTTTACGACTTTTATCCTGCCATGTTGTTAATCTGTTGATGAAGGTAATATAGAAACTATGAATATGTCAAATCGTTTGTGTTACTCATCCGGCACTATGTGTCAAGGCTAACAATCTAAAGCGACCGGTCTCAAACGCTACCATGAGCACCCAGACACGCCACCAATATGAACTGAGCTGTTGATTGCGGCACAAAACATCCAAAGAAACTACCGTAACAGAGTATTGTGATCCGTCCTGTCCCCCATACCCATCATACAGTAGATGGGTGTCTGCTAGTATTAAAGGTCCCATGTAATTCAAAAGTTTCTGGTTATTTATATATTAACTTGACCTTCCTATGAAGATCACCCATGTTTCTTTTTAAAATGAACAATGGATAATTAGACCAATATTTTGAACATTTGTAGTGTTTTTCACAACTTGCTATGCCCCACCCCTAAAAAATGGAGTTCAGCGAACCGCAGGTCACGTGACCGTTGACGTCATCTCCAGAACGCGACTCGCTCAGAGTCGATTGATGACGTCGCGCGCCATATAAGTACGTACAAATGCATTGTGCACATGTGTTTGCTATCTCACTGATCGTCTTAATTCCTATGATTGTTTCGCGAAAGTTTTTCAGAGTTTTAGCCTTACTTTAGAAAATGCCTGCAAGATTTATCGTAGCAGATGCAGCAATACAACCAAAGACGGTGTAAGCCTTCATGTATTCCCGAAAGATGAGAATCTTCGGAGAATATGGACATCTAAAGTGAAGCTAGAGGGAAACTGAAAGGCCCCAGCAACACGAGCGTCATTTGCAGCACCCACTTCGAAGACAGTGACTTTGATCACGGGCTCTATTCGCTGCTCAGTTTGAAGAAGTTGAGGAGGTTGAAACCTGATGCAGTACCCATCATCAAAAGCAATGTCGTCCGATAAATCCGTCGTCCG
>CM068954.1:63520744-63533149 GCA_035128595.1 Eptatretus atami
ACTTCAGAAATACCTCACCTACGGGACCTGAATGGTGGTTGGTAATTTCCACAGCCGTAACAATATAAATTTCAGGTCAATTGGATGAAAATTGACGGTTTCACGTCACCCTGACCTTTGACCAAATTCTTAATTTGTCTTCTCCATATTCTCATAATAAAGCTTTCCTGAAAATTTGACGACAAAAGCTCAAATGGTAAAAAAAAAAGTTATGGCGAGGACAGACACACACCAGTAATTGCAAAACCCCGTCTCTCGCTGCACGGGGGATGGAGTAATAATAATAATTACTAGATGTGCTACTTTATAACTGTGGGGCAGTTATGACCAGGTACCAAGACACCCCACTTTTATACATCCCTGGGAGAGTTCTTGGGATCGGGGTGGGGGGGGGCGTGGGGAGGGGGTGAAGCTATACACTGCCCCCGCTTTAATACAACCCCACTTTGATCAGACACGTGACCCATGATGTCCTCTTTATAAAACTGATTTCAGAACGGGATTAAAAAAAAACATTCAAGTCAAAAAAATGGAAGACCAAACACTGCATTGGAGTTATCAGAAGGAACTCAAATAAGCAACAAACAAAGATGGAGTAATCAGGAGGAACCTGGATAGGATTTGGACCCGGTTGCATAAAATTCCCTCATCCTTGAGGAAAGATTCCCCTGAAGGTACACTGATTCCTTAGCGAAGGATTTCCTTGAGGGCTGTTGCATAAACAACCCTTCATTAATGATCAAGTAAGGATTTCCTTGAGGGTGAGGAAATCCTAAGGCCTAAGTCACATTTGCTCTACGGCGAGGATACGGCGGCCGTACGCCCTCTGAATTGACAGAAACGTGCGGCGGCCGCAGAGTTTCTGAGGTGGCCTCAGGGTGGCCCTACGCCATATGGCTATATTTTACAGGCCGTAGGGTCGCCGTGGAATTATAGCGCGGAGTTATAACTTTTTTCATTTCTACGTTCGCCGTAGCAATTCGACAAGCCGAAACAAAAGAACTGGTAAAAAAAAAATAAAAACCCACTCGTTACCGTCTGTCTGGCCACACGTTCGCCTTAGGGCCCCCCTGCGGTCCCCTGCGGCGCCTTGCGGGCACCTTGCGTCTGCCTTGAAAATTCTATGGCCGCCGCAGGAACGCCCTAAGGTCACCGTGCGACATCGAATCAAAGACCGTACGGCACCCCCACGTTTTCGGTCTCCACAATTTATAAATACGCCGTGCGGCTCCCGAAAAATAAAAACATATGTGACTGCTACATTGTGTGACCGTGGAAATACTGGCGGCACCGTATAATTGCTAGTGGCCGTAGATTTTGGAGACCCCGAGCCGCCGTGGCAAATGTGACTTAGGCCTAAGGAGCCGTTGCGATGCTCAGCAACGAATCAGATTAGAGATCGAAGGAGGTGTCCGAAAGCAGGATGGTGGAGAAGCGATCTACAAACTGGCTTCAGGAAGAGACAGAAGCACGAGTGGAGGCTTTTCTTAAGCACAAAAGGGCCAATACATTGTATAGTTGTATAATGTGTATTGTTGAACTACTTTTATGCTTAATTACAACACAAAAACTATAAATAGTGTATAATTGTTAAGAATCCTTCGATTTGGGTAAGACCTGGGTCCAGAGGGTAAACCGGGACTCCCCCGAGTCAAACGAGGCCCCATGCGTCTCTCTACAATGCGGGATTGATGAGCTGTGGACCGAGTAACACGCCGCGATCAATCTATTTATTACGTATGCAGTTGATCCTTTTTTCCTGGGGATATCATTGGTACCAATTGAATTTGGACCTAAATAACATGAACACGAAGTAATAAGGGGGGTGGGGAGGGGGTGCCTCCTTGAGTTTAAGGAAGGTTTTAAGGAAAAACTTAAGGAATATTCGACAATGATCCTCAAATTAAAGATGTCTTTAAGGAGAGACTTGAGGAAATATTTAAGTAAATCCTCAAATCTTTCCTTAGGAATGCTTTAGGCAAACAGGTTCAGCTGCTACTCCTCTACCCTCAAATCAATCCTGGAGCAGCCAAGTGAGCCATATTCAAAAAAAAACATTCAAAAAGAACCCAGATTCAAAAAACTTAAATTATGGCTGTCAGACCATGCATTCAATCAGGTTGAAATAAAAAAAACATATACCATATTCCCCATGACTACTTGATCATAATTGTGAAGTTTCACGTTGATGGATGAAGCGGTTCAAGATAAATAATTTTTTTAAGATTTTTGTTTAATCCAATATGCCTGCCAGAACATGTGACCTATGATGTCAGAGGTGGGGAACTTTTTGTTCCTCATGGATAGGCTGGGAAAGTATACCTGGGAAAGTTTTGCCTTGATATATTCTACCATTTCAGCGAAGATTTTTTTTAAAGTTTTCTTGTTTTCATAAAATATGACTGCAAAACCACATGACTGATGACGTTATCAATTTTTTCTGTCGACCAATTTCTCCCTAGATGACCCTTGATAATTTTCATACTGATCGGATAGAGCATTCTATGTGTCAAATTTTGGCTGGGATACCGATGATGTCATGGTTAACAACACTTATTTCCCCATGGCGAGTACTTGACATATTCCAACTATCAATTTTTTCCATGGAGCGGTTTCGGAGATAAAGAGGTCCAAAGTTTTGCCTTTTTTCAAACATGACTGCTTCCGCCACATGACTTATGACGTCATAATTATCAATAAAAAAATGATATGCGCCTTTGGTCAAAATTTTGTGTCAATCCAACAAGTGGTTACAGAGAAAATGAATTTAAAAGAGAATAAATCCTCCAAAATGACTGCCGCAGCAGAAGTATAATAATAATAATAATGACGAAAATAACAACAGGTTACCCAGCCTGGAAGACTTGGTAACCTAATAATCATCTTCAGACAGTGCATTTCCGAGCTGCCTTTCTTAACGGCAATGACTCTGGGGCCATCTGACAGAGTTTTACTTGGCGCAGCATCCTTTGCTATCGTAATTTTAATTGCTTGAAAGGATTCCATGAAAAGTACGCAAAACTGAATTCATTTGAAAAGGAACAGTAAGAGATCAGAGGAGTGTGCAGGACTACGACTGTCAATCAACCTGATGGGGGCAGGGCCACTAGACACATTTGCCCTCGTGCCAATCAGACCCTTATGGGTGTGGTTAATGGTGGAATATTATCAGGAAGTCGGTGACAGCAACAACCCACTCATATTTGTATCAAGTACAAACTATTTAGAATGTTAGATCATCTATAAACTATGTACAGTATCATTACAATGTGAGTATGTCTCTAAAGGTTTTACTTTTTTTTTTTTTTTAAAGTTTTTATGAAACATTTGTAAATCAGTAGTAGATCATCCATACAGTTTATATTTCCCAAAAAATATTAAAGAAACAAGAAATAAAAACATTTTTAAAAAATGCCAAAGAATGTTGGGATGTTCCTCCAAAAAAATTGTAAGCAAGGTAGGGATGGTCACAAGAAATGATCATGTGGAACCATCCTACATCTTTCTTTGAATAATGGTTGTCCCTTTAAATACACTGTAGTTGTGTGTGTGTGTGTGTGTGTGTGTGTTCTCGATATAAATTTGTACTTTCTAGGGACAACCATTATTCAACGAAAGATGTAGGGATGGTTTCACATGATCATTTCTTGTGGCCATCCCTACCTTGTTTACACACTTTTTGGAGAAAAATCCCGACATCCTTTTACATTTAAAAAATGTTATTACTTGTCTATAACATGGGGTACCAGAGAACATGACTTTGGAAAAATTTTCAACATTGAATCGAATATGCTGAAGAATGAGTCATGTTATCCACCATGCTTTATCATGATCGACATTGAAAATTTGATCAACACACGATCACGACAAGCAACAAATACACCACCCGTTTTGCCTCCATATCTGCACATTATACTTGGGTGATGTGTGCCTTGATTTCACATTTCATAGAGAAGCCGGTCGTCAATCCTTGGTAAGTGTGCATAAAGATTCCTAACTGTACATTTCGTATACCATACTATATTTGTTCCACATAAGAATTTTAAGTCAGGGGCAAATCAGTCAATTGTTGGAAGCCGAGTTTGACGTGTTCCAGATTAGGTTTATGATCAATGAAAGCAAATAAAAGTTTTCACGGTATACAAAGTGAATTACTTCAATCCCTTGATTCACTGAATATTGCAAAGATAATGATGATAGCATTCTACAAAGTGTGAAGGTTTGTCATCTGATGCATCATTTTGGTCACTCCTGTGATGTTTCGTCATTGAACGGGGCATGTTTGCAATGATTACATGCTCCAAAGGTGATGCAAGTTCTGAAAATTGTTGTATCACTCATTATAATTCATGCACAATCATACTGCAAAACTGCACACTCAAACAATTTATGAATATGTCTTTAACACAATATCTTCACACAAACACACACACACACACACATCCAGTTACTTTGCCATTCATTTGTAAAGCTGGAATCCGTTTGAAGCACTCTTCTCTTGACATAATGATGCTGTCTCCTGAACAAATGATTGAAGCATGCCAATGTCCAACAAGATTTGCATAAAACTTCATGCAATCCTTAAATGTCGAGGTCGAAGTTTCTTTCATCTAATTTCATAACCTGGAATACAGTGCAAGACCTGGAGCATTTACGGGACTTCGTCTTCATTCTGATTTTGTCTTTGCTTTATTGTCGTACCTGTTTAAGAGGTAATGCTTCATGGTTGTTTGTTTAGCACCAATGAAAAACACAAATGACTCACCAAAACTCAGCGATGTAATGGTTTGAGCACCAATTTCGAGTCTGAGAGGTCGGCAGTTCAAATCGCACCCTACTCCTCCGAACAACTTTAAAAATGGTACCTACTGCTTCCTTACTTATGCTCAGAATTTTAAAAAAAGAGAGCAGGTTTGATAGGCCTAATGGCCTGGTACTGTATTGAAGTTCATTGTAAGGGAAGTGAATAGAAATGAAGCAGGCAATGCAATTATGATTTTGTTATTTTGTATTTGACTTATATTACACCATAAATATTTTTTGCAAGAGGGCAACAAAGCAAGTATGTGCATTGACATTCCACCTGAAATAAAACAAATAATCTCATTAAAATCGCTCTGTAAATTAAAAAAATATTCCTTCATCTTTTACCAATGGGCTCACGTCATCATTTTTGTTTTTTAAATAATCATCGTCTCGTTTTGGTCTGAAACCTCCGCTTGGAAAAATCTTATTGGAAATAGCACAGCATTCCATAGGATTAATGAAGATGAATTATGTTGTGATGGCTTTCTTATAATTTTCTAGTTGTAAAATACAACAAAGCACCAAAACCATAATGCTGCTTTTAATCAAAGGCGCACTGTCAGTCCGAACTCCAGAAATTGCCACAACTCCTAACACCTTCAAGCCTTTACATTTCCGGCATCATTACAACATCAGGTGAATTGAAATGGAATGACATTCAATTGGAATTTCAATTTCAAGGCCAAAACGAATGTAGCCTTATGGAACCTAGTTTGCCAACTTAAAGCAAACATTCAAAGAATCGCTAGTGGCATAGAAACACGAGTGCGTGGATTTTGCAGAGAATTTTACTTGTGTTTGCAATTTTAAAAGAGTCGAGCAAGTTGGAACCACATGCTTCCAAACTCACACTGCCTCTGCAAACAGACTGTTTGCCAATGACTTGCTGGTTAAGAGCATGCATGTAAATGGGTGATCTGGTATTTAACATTCAAAACTGGTTACCCATCAACATGTCATGAACTAGTGAAGAGCTTACGATTTGTTCGTCAAAAACCTAACAAGGATTTTATGGCACAAGAACATCACCTTGTCTTTCGAGCTTCATCATTGATCATTCTTTCATACAGCAATGTATTGGCCCACCTGGACAGAGAGATCCTTCTGTTGTGTGTGTGTGTGTGTGTGTGTTTCTCTCTCTCTTTCATGTGCCCTTAAAAAACAAACTTTTGCTTCCACTGTTCTTGCTTACGTGTACATCCTCTCCTTTCTCCGCTTATCTCGTATTGATTTGATGGTGTGCCATAAGGGAGGTAGATTATAGAAAAAGCCTGCATAGCTGAAAAATCTACATCTTCTGGCCTATGATTTCGAACAAAGGAGAAGCAAACGTGAGAGAAACGCAAACACCTCCCTCAGCTAGCCATGAAACGAACATCCGATTTGACGACAACGACACCAACAACAATAGTGGAAACGCTAGAAAGACACTGCTACTGAGAGTGGCCGACCAGTTTGTATTTTTTTGTCATTTTATCAAACCTTAAGTCGTTTACATAAGGCGGTAAAATCCACTGCTGCTTGGAGTACTAGTTGTGGCTTGAAACATGATGGGAAATGTGGTGCTGGCTCCAGTGCTCTTCATCTGAGTTTTATCAAGGGGCTTGGGGAAAGGGAGAGAGAGAGAGAGAGAGAGAGAGAGAGAGAGAGAGAGAGAGAGAGAGAGAGAGAGAGAGAGAGAGAGAGAGAGAGAGAGAGAGAGCTAACAAGGGCAGTGTTTAAGCCAACATTTTAAACCTTCAATCTTGGACATGTGTTCCTCCTTTCAGGTGTCATTACAAAGACAGGGTGAGAGAAAGCATCGAATAATAAGAACAGAGAAGATGGGCATTGGCTTGATACTCCTTAGTTCAAAATTAGTGCTGAAACAGATTATCCAGATTATCAGGTCAAGGGAGTTCCGGTGAGATGTAACAAAACATATGGATAATGACAAGACCTAATGAAAAAGCAAAATTGGGGAAAGGAGGATGGGGAGTAAAAGAAACAAACATAAAATGGGAAATGAATTTGAACCAAGGCAGACAGTGATTGTAATTAAGGGAGCAGTCGAGGATTTCAGCAGATGGAATATAAAAAAATACAACCCTTGGTTTGAAATTGAATACCAGTTTGTGGTGAATTTGATTTTGCCGTGGTTTTTACGTTTGTGCACTGAAACTTCTGATGTTTTAACCCTAACTGATCTAAAAGGAAGTTTAGACATAATAAATGTTTTGGAAATAAAACAAAAATAGGGAAAAAGTTATCTATCTCTATCTCTATCTCTATCTCTATCTCTATCTCTATATCTCTCTCTCTCTCTCTCTCTCTCTCTCTCTCTCTCTCTCTCTCTCTCTCTCTCTCTCTCTCTCTCTCTCTCTCTCTCTCTCTCATCCTGCTTGGGAAAGTCTTCTCTAGAATTATTATTGCAACTATGACAGTGATATTTCAACTAAACTATGATGTCATGAGATGGAACTTATTGGCCTGAGTTCTAGAACTGCATAATTTCTGCACCTTTTATATTTCAAAACCTTCAATTCCTACCAAGAATGTTTCGCTTGCAACACTTTAAATAAAAAGCTTGATTTCCTCTCCAATGTTATTTTCCTTTCACGTTGTCCTAAACTTTCTGCTTTTGCAGACTCTCCAGCAGTGTCACAACGTTGTGCTTTTTCCAGCAACTTAGATTTTTCCAGAAACCTGCATCAGATTTTTTTTTGTGTGTGTGGTTTGAAGGAATTGATTTTGTTAGTAGTGCAGCTCAACACTGCGGTCAGCCACACTGCACGAATAACAGATGTTGGAAAATTTTGAGCTTTAGGCCTTTTCGCTCTGATGAAGAGCTAATGCTCAAAATGTCATCTGCACTTCATGTCCCACAGTGGTAAACATACTCATCAATTTAAAGTTGAAGAAATCCATTGTTTATCTTGACTGTCAACACAGATCGATAGTAGCCTTCACAGAGACTACTATTTCATTGTAACAGATTATGTGGCCTCAGCTCAGCCTCCTTTCAAGCCTGGCGTGGAGTATAGTCACAGATGAAATACTGCAGTCACCTCATCTTTTAAGTCGCACCCAAAATCAAAGCTCACACAACATCTCATTTCCACACAAATACCATCCCTGAATTCTAGTAGGCCAACCCTGATTGATATCTTTTGCAGACAAACAACAAAGATAAAATTAAGGAATAACAAACCCCAAAAGGAAACATAACAATGACAGCATAACAGAGAGGAATCTATTGACGCAGGGAGTAAAAGGTTTAGATTCCAGCGCTCTGCCCAGCGGTTTAGATACACAAAGGGATCAACGTGCAGGATGGAGGTGCAGGTTCACCAGCTCTGTGATCATTGAACATGTTACATCTCCTTGAGCTGAGACCTTTCTCCCCAAATCCCCAGTTTCTAGTTCTCTAGCCCGTTAGTGCAAAGGCAGGTGCGTGCTAGGGCAGCGATAGAAAAGCAATGGGTGTTCTGGCCCAGCTTGCTAAACATCAAGCTTGGCTGTGGTCTCTCAGATGGAAGTGATCGTGGTCAGGTAACCAGAGGGCCAATTGGCCACAAAGCTACAGATTAAGGGAACACGGATGGATAAACCGTCGTCAGAGTCGAGAGGACAGGACAGCTAGAAGTGAAGCGAGTCCTGGTGGCCAGGGTCTAAGTCTGTGCGCAAGGTTTGTAAGTGAGTGGGAAGGTGTTGGCCGAGGGTTGGTGACCAGGGAGATGGTTGTCTGCGACCAGGGCCTGGTGCTTCTGCTGGAGGTCCACCTGACGTCACAGCAATCAGCATCAGGGGCCATCTGTCCATCTCCCTCGTGTGGATCTGAGGGATGCATGTATATGGAAAAAGGGGCAGTGAGGGTAAAGGGATTTCCTTGCTGGAAGGTCGACAGATAGGTGTCAGAAATGCAACTACTCAAAAGGAGCTCATTTTAAAGGGTTGGATGAAGGTGTCATATTATTTCCATCATCTTAATCTCTGCCACCAATTCTGACCCTTTCTGATGACCTGTCTTATTACTTGAAGAAACATAACCTTAGGAAATAGAAATATAACAGTCCTTGTTTGAAATCAAGATGATACACCGTGTCATGGTCTTATCGGGTGGACCACGAAAGCTGACTGAAGACATGCAACAAAAAGTGCACAGGCATTGGCACAATCAACATTAAAGGCAGGCCTACGTACATGGATGAAATAGAAAAAGAAAACGTCACATTCTTTACAAACCCTATTTTCAATTGGCTTTATTTGTGCTTCTCGGTTCATTTGTTAAAATTATTCTGAATAATGACATGTAGCTAAATTCTTGAAAGTTCAAAAATTCATCTGATAATGAATGTGGAGATACGTATTCCACAAGACTTTGAGAGCTTGGTTGCCATTTAGAGGTGAGGAAGGAGGAGCTCATATATTAATCTCGCAAGAAGATTGGGACCATACTCTGTGCAGAGCGTTGGTGCTGCTTAAGCAGTCTCCTTGGCTATTGGGCACAATCCTGGACGGGTCACCACTCCGACACAGTACACCAGCATGCTGGCACTCATTTTGCTGACCTCAGAAGGATGACAGATCGAGTTAACCCCACCTGGTATTAATTCAACAGCTGAGCGGGATTTGAACTCAGGACGGATCCAAAGCCGCCACTCTAGCCGTTAAGCCAACACCAGGCAGAGGTGAGGAAGAAGGACCGTTAAATATGGAGAAGGCACAATAATTATTTCACAACCCCAACAAAAGTTTCTCACCTGTGCAAATAAAGCTGGACAGGCCTCCGTAAATCATCCTGTCTTCGCTGTCTGGTGGTAAGTACGGGCAACTGCTCTGTACGTTCCAGCAAAGGTGTGGACAGCTGATAGGTGGGTGACATGCGTTGGGCAGGTCATGCCACATGTATGAACACAGCCAGGCCTTGTAGGCTAGCTGGGATAGGCCAATAATGAAAGGATAATGAGAAGAAGGCAGACATTATAAGACAGGTGTATAAACTTGTGGCTTAGCCCCATGTTCATGCACCCTGACCTAAAACCACAAATCCATCAAAAAAACCCAAACTCTTCTTACACAGAGTTAATGATCATTTAGCAAAATTAAAACAGCTGCTGCCCTACTTTTCACCGATATGCAGAATTAGCCATTTTCATGATGACACAAGAGCAAGGATGAAGGAAAATACAAAGTGAACAGACGTAACATGAAATAAGATCAAAATGGATGGGTTAATCATTGTCATCAAAGCAGCCTGTTATTGTCTTGGTGGAGAACAGCGGCGGAAACATAAGAAAGAGAAGGTTTGAAAAATAAGCCAAAGATGCTGCTACGGAAGGGGCAGGTGGACAATGGGCAGATAAAGCATGGGTAGAAGTAAGCAAAAGAGAAGTGATTGCAGAGGTTGAGAACATTGTTGAATTAAATAAATAAATAAATAAATCGATGATTCAATGTGACACGTGTTTTATAAATCACAGACTTACAGAATCTGGATTTTTACCTGGTAAAGGAAAACCGGGCAGGGAAAGCAAGCACAGAACAATCAACGCCCGGACCGCTCCCTTAGCATTCCTGCAAATTAGTTACAATTTGCTCATTAAATTTCTTCTTATTATCTCATGGTTTCTTGCACTTCCTCAGTGCTCCTTTTCCCAACAAACTTGCGCACTTCTCAACTCTCAGTCCCATCAGTTGCTCACCCAACCTGCAAACCAAAAAGCTTAAATATTCCAGCTTGGCTTTATGGCTTCCAACCATGACCTTAATGCAGCCTCTCATCTACTTCACTTTCAGAAGGCCCAGACTCGCTGTGGTACCGGCATACAAGTGAGTAAGCACCCATTCGTATAAGCCCACCTTTTGTGAACCATATTCGAATATGGAAAATGGGAGGAGGGCTGGCAATAGGGTTTTATAGGGAAAGTGGGAGAAAGAAAGGGCTGCATGGATGACATCAGCGGTGGCATTTGTGAAACAGTGGTTTGCTCAGAACCAGGCCACGCAAGTCTATCCTTTCCTGATGTTCCTTTGGAAACTGACATTGCTTCCTGTAAATATCAAGGTCATGAAAATGTCTGCACACTGATTATGTATCCAACATAATTTCGATGCCGTCTGGCAGGATGTAAACTCACTATTGAAAGCTGAGCTGGTTGTTCGTTTTCGCAAGGCAGCCTGAGCATTGACATTCTCACGATTAGAATAATACTTTATGGATGAGACCCATCCTTTTGATTTGCCACTCCTCAAAACCACTGCACCAGGGCTGAGCAACCCTATATAAAAATCCATCGATTTCTCATGAGATCTGATATATTTATATATGATGATAATATTTTGCAAGGAAAGGCTCCATGTTCAATTTGATCTGAGGTCTCACGACTCAAGAAGTCTCATGAGAGCACATCGGTGATTATGAATATATCCAGATGAGGCAATGTTGTGAACTCCACATGATCAAGCCAAACAATAAATTTAGAATTTGATCACGGTACTGACCCAAAGATCGACAACTGCATGATGTCTTTAATTTAATCCAAGATCATGCTACTGATGAGTTATCTTTACACCTGTCAGATGACATACAATTTACCAAAAGTGGATGATTTTTTTACAACTCAACATTTTTTTTTTACGACTTTGACTACTCGCATCACATGACTCAACAACAAGATTACAATCTAGCCATTCTCTTACTGGGTCACTCGTCCACTAAATTACGCCATCGAGGAGTTGTTTTGTCACCCAAGAATCCACACAGTTGGAATGCAGATATGAAGTCTCAATTTTATGGACAATCACATGAAGTCACACTGCATGTCCTGAATCATTAAATGAAAGATATCAACATATTCTGTCTCTTCTTCATTCGTATATATATATATATATATATATATATATATATATATATATATTGTTGTGGATCTCCGCCACTCCGGCGTGCGGGCGACCGCTTTTTAGCTAATTGCGGCCGGCGCCCCACCGACCGTGGCAATCCGGTCGCACTTTCGGATCAACGCCGAAATCCAGCTATGGGTGTGTTTTTAACCACACCGTAAATCAGCCAACTCTTCTGTGCACGCACGCGGTTGATCGTCGAATTGTCGATTTACCTAAGTATTCGCGCAGACAGAAATGCCGGGGATTTACCCTCGACGGGACCCGTACGGACACGAGCCACTTTAAGCAGCTCGCGCCGTTTGCGATTGCCGAGCGGTTTATTATCGCCAAGCCCGTCGGACTCGATTATCTTATCGGCTATTAAAAACCAGCTATTATTCCGAACGCAATTACGGCAGTTCAATGGAGGAAGGGAACGGCAACGAGCAGGTGAATATTCAAACAATGACATTTATTTTACACGCATGCAGTCAATGAAGCAATTGGGGTAAGGGACAAGACATGAGCAAAAAGACCTACAGCCGTTGTCTATTTACTACGTACTGTACAGGCACTTATAAGTTCTACTTAGCGGACAAGGCGCCACAGACTTCCATGCAAAAACCCAGAAAGAAAAGAAAGAACAGGGCTCGTAGGCCTTTAATGTTCCGCGGAGCTGTGGAGACTGAAGGAGCTCCGCGAGACTGTGCAGGTTACCTGCCACCCTCGTGGTGA
>CM068954.1:63558260-63581343 GCA_035128595.1 Eptatretus atami
TATGTCAAAATTCGAAATTTTCTAAGTTCATGACCTTGTGACCTTGACTTTGTGACCTTGACCTTGGGACGAAAATGAAAAATTGAGCTCGGTGGGGCTATGCAGGTGCCATTGCGCTAACCAAATACCGAAACCCCTGCCAGATTCGACAAACCCCTCGGAGAAGATGGATTTTTATGTCAAAATCGCAATTTTCTAAGTTCGTGACCTTGTGACCTTGACCTTGAGACGAAAATGAAAAATCGAGCTCCGTGGGGCTATGCAGGTGCCATTGGGCTAACCAAATACCGAAACCCCTGTCAGATTCGACAAAACCCCTAGGAGAAGATGCAAATTGAAATCGGCTACCCCCTAAAAACACATGTTTTTTGGGCGTGGCTCCGCCCATAATGGGCGCACCATGCCCATTTTCAGGAAAACACAACTAGATCATAATATAAACCTCCCACCAAAATTTCATCAGGATCGGATCAAAACCCACAGAGCTATGCTCGGGACAGACAGACAGACAGGGAGACAGACAGACAGACATACAGACAGACAGGCAGACACACAACAATAACGAATATAGTGGTCACATATTTTTCGTGAAAATATTTTTTCGTGAACCAATATGTATGAAGGTCAAACATTATGAAATAAAACAACTGCTTGCATTCAAATGTGTTCCTTGGCAATGCTAAGAGGCAGAGTTTATGATTAAGTTGACAAAAGACAAGGGGTGGAACCTACATACCAAATTTGACTCGCATCTGAGCTGTCTAGCCTGGGTTTATCTCGGCCCAGCTAAAAATAGTCATCCTGGTGTTTCACATGCAGGGCAATTCATCAGTGTGTGTTTTTAATAATTATTTTTGGCAATCTCATCTGTATTTCAACGATATATTTTTTTTAACGAAGGGCCTTTTTCTGTTATGATACTGCCATAAAAATGAGAAACACCAGCTCCATTCAGAGGCAATTGTGTGCATTCAAGAAAATGTCATGTGATGTACCATTGTTTTTGGTCACATGACCGGTCCTGAGCAAGAGCGATGAATGCTCCACCAGCTGACTTTTGTTTATGGATATTTTAACTTACAGCCATTTACGGACAGTTTTGTGATTGTTTTCTGGAATCTTGGCTTCGAGTTTCATCTTCTATGCAACATTTAAGCTTCCTAGCCCACCTAGAAAGTACAGTACTGTCGGACCCCACTATTCTCGGGGATACGTTCCTGTAAAGTTCCACGAATGGCGAATCACGGGGCATTGTTTCAATGGAAAAAGGGGGATAGGTTCCTGGCGGTTCGTGATTCATCATTCATCAAAAGAAAATATCCCACGAATAAAAACATGAAAAACTGCAAATACAGCTGCGAAAAACGGCAATAAATAAATAAATAAATAAATAAATAAATAAATAAAAATCGCAAATATTCCTGCAAAAAATCCACAAAAACATGAAAAAAAACCCACAAAAAAACCGTGAAAGTGTCCACCAAAAAATCGTGAAAACGCGAATAGGCCCGTGAAAAAAAATACGTGAATGCACTCGTGAAAAAACGTGGAAATGCAAATACGCCTGCGAAAAACCGCAAAAACGCGGAGCACAGGGCTGCGAATGTAGAATCAGGTCGCATTTTACCAACCGCGAATAGCGAATCCGCAAATAACAAATCCCCGCTATTCACGAATTTGCTTTTCGCAGGTCATAAAGTGTGACCTGCTACGACATTCACACTTCGTGGTTTTTATTATTATTTATTTATTTATTTGTTTGTATATTTGTTTTTACACTTCAGGACTGGCCTCTTATATGCACTTGAGGAATTGGAAATCAGCCAACATCACAGCATTACATAAAAAGGAGCAAAAACAGATCCCCTTAACTCCAGTTCAATTAGCTTACTGTACTTCCAATCATCAGCAAGGTCATGGAATCCGTCATTGCAGATAACATAACATCATTCCTTTTCTCCAAAGGCCTCATCTCTAGTCGATTCGGATTCAGAGCTGGTCATTCCACCTTGGACATGCTGCTTCTACTCTCCCAACAATGGTGGAAGCCCTCAATATCAAACATGAGACCAGGGCCTTCTCTCTGGACATATCTGGAGCGTATGATACGATCTGGCATCTTGCCTTTCTCTGCAAACTGTCTGCCTAAGGAATCCAAGGCCAACTCCACCCTTGGAGTACTGACTTCCTCCACTCTCGTTGACGTGTGGCTCTCAATGGAACCCTTTTATCTCCTCTCCCCGTCAAGGCTGGAGTACAAGGCAGTGTTCGAGGCCCCATATTATTCCTAATCTTCATCAATGATCTCATTGACTCTCTGGAAAATCCTCTTTATCTCTTTGCTGATGACTCCAAACTCTGCCATGACATCTCTCATCCTACTAGATATCTACGGAGGGTATCCGTGTACCCCCCCCCCCCCCCAGGACTCTACCAAAGCAACTTTTTGCTTTGGTTCCAAGCCTTCTACGCCTTGGTTCTATGCCTTCCTCTTATGGTCCTATTACACATTTGAGATGTTCACAAAAAAAAAATTCCCGGCACTCTGGCGATATTCAAGATGACGTCCAAAATGGCCACCAAAATGGGTAAAATCATAGAATATGGTATATAACATCTCAAAAATGTGACAAATTGGAAAAATAATCATTGGGATTTAGTTCCTGGTCATTAGTAACTAATTTCGGATGATTGGATTTTGTTGCCATTTTTTAAAATCCAAGATGGCGTCCAAAATGGCCACCAAAATATGCAAAATCATATATAACAGCCAAAACCGATGACAAAATTGTAAATTCATCATTCGAATAAAATGTTTCTTATCATTAGGAACTAATATCTGGTTATTCTAATTCAGTTGCTATTTTTAAGTTGAGTACTAAGTCATAGTATTCCACCTTGGAATATCTGATGAAAGAATAATGGTAGGAAAATGGACATTTTAAAAAGCGATTGTCCACCGCTTATCAAACTACACCAGCAAACTTTCATTATACAAGGAACACTTGGGATGATTCATACAATTGTCAGTACTTCAGCATGGAATTCCAGCTAGGAATATCTGATAACAGCAAAAATGCTACTAAAATGGACATTTTATATAGCGATTGTCCACCACTTATCAAACTATGCTAGCAAACTTTCATTATACAAGGAAACACTTGTGATGATTCATACAATGCCATTTTGTTATGGCATTCCACAGAGGACTATCTCCAAATTATCTCCTGTAACTACAGTTCATACATCCGGTTTGACTCCTGCAGGAGTGTTAGAATCAGTCTTTGTCAGAATCGGAGTCTAGGCTAGAGTAGTCGCATTCATCAGCATCTCCAAGTTCATCATCAGATGTGTCATCATCTCCAAGTTCACTGATATGCTTCACTGATTGCTTCACCAAGTGTGATGTCGGTGCTGTAGACCAGGTAAAATGGCCAGGTGTTGTCATCTGGTTCTACTTTGGTGAAGGCTAGCTTAGGGCCCAGAACAGGATGACTTTCTAGTTTGTGTTTAGGTCTGTCAGCACGATAGTTCGGATTGGGGAATTGCGTCTCATCCAGCTTTGCAATGTTGAGGAGATGCAACGAAGATAGCTGTACTACTTTACGTACAATGATTATTGTCTCGTCTACGTACTTTGCCACATGATTGAAGCATGCTTCATGTGCAGCTTCCAATGCTGCTTGTTGAGCAACAGCCTCCAGTTTGCCACTCCTCCAATGTGCAGAATTGGCTGTATACTGCTTTCTGCATTTTGGGTGGTATTGGGCCTCTGCTGCAAACAAATAAAATCCTCGGGTTCGCCTTAAGAGCCACTCATGATTGTTCTCTTCTGCTATTAGCAGCACTTTCTGCCATCCATCACGTTCAAATGAAGAGGTGCCTTCCTTTGTGTCGATGCCTGCCTTATTTTACATGGATTCGGCCTTCAGTATTGCAGAAAATACAATCAGGTTAAAAAATGATCTTTTCTGATGCTTTCTTGCACTTTACCTTCCTTTTTGGCTGGTAGGTGTCCAGGAAGCTTCAGGAATTAGATGGTTTATGAGCTGTTAACCTATGTAGGTTCAGGTAAATCTTTGGTAACATCCTCGGTGATAGCCCTCGTTCTCCTGGATCTCATCAGGAATGCCCTGACAGATATCTGTCATTCTATATGAAGAACCTGTGGTTCAGCTAAGCGATGCTCCGTATATTTTGAGAAGTGCCAATCTATCATTTGGATTCGTCAAGTCTGAAAAATATGTGAATGATCCATGCACTATTCCAGACATTGAATGACACAATGTTCCATTTGCGTTTTCTTTCAATTTCAACAACTTTCTTTTGACAATTACATGAAACTATTTCTTGCTTGTCTGACATCTTGACTTGTGATCTGATCTTGACTAGCTACGGTCTTGCTGAAGGCCTGTCACACCTTGACGATTTAGCCAGCGTATGCCGACGTATGAAAAATTTGTCTAAAATGCTGGCACACGTCGAATACGTTATGGGTAAGTTTGTATACGTTAGAGCACGCTGGCATACGTCGTAGTACACTGGAATACGTCATAGTATGCCGAGCTCGTCGACAAATTTTAACATGCTTGAAATTTTTCGACGTATGCCAGGGTACTACGACGTATGCCAGCGTACACGGTATCCAGCGTGCTCTTAACGTATACAAAACTTACCATAACGTATTCGACGTGTGCCAGCATTTTAGACAAATTTTTCATACGTCGGCATACGCTGGCTAATCGTCAAGGTGTACAGGGCCTTAGCAAGACCGTAGCTAGTCAAGATCAAGATCAACAAGTCAAGATGTCAGACAAGCAAGAAATAGTTTCATGTAATTGTCAAAAGAAAGTTGTTGAAATTGAAAGAAAACGCAAATGGGAACATTGTGTCATTCATATGTCTGGAATAGTGCATGGATCATTACTATTTTTCGACTCACACGTTCCGCATACGCTGGCCATAAGTTGTAGGCACGTCACGCGATCGTGACACACGTCGACACACGTTACTTGTAAGTTACTAGTCGAAACACGTCGAGGTAATGTTTAGCATACCCGAAATTATTTCTAACCTATGAGTAACGTGTTGTAGGCACGTTACGCGATCGTTGACACCCGTCGACACACGTTACTTGTAAGTTACTCATAAGTCGAAACACGTCGAGGTAATGTTTAGCATCAGTGTTCCAGACTCCATGTTTTTTTTTGTTTGTTTTTTCTTCGCATGACGGTGTGTTGACACTTCATTTCTAGTGCGGTTATAATATAATAAATTAATAGGCTGCCGCTCAACGATTTAATCATAACCGCACTAGAAATCGAAGTGTCAACATCACGTCATGCCGAAGAAAAAAAAACAAAAAAAACATGGAGTCTGGAACACTGACGGGTTCCTCCTGTGTGAACCCATTTTTGGTCATCTCTTCGAGCTGACCAAATAATATGGTGTCGATGTCCTTCGATCGTCCGTCCATCCGTCCGTTCACATGAAGTTGAAGCGGGAGATCTGGTCATTGTGATCCTGATAGAGGTCGATGAGACGTACACGATGGTATGACTTTCAAGGTCACGAGGTCAAGGTCACGAGGCTTTGAAGTTGCGAAAATGACGATTTTCAAATTCTATCTCCTCCGCCATTTCTCAAGCGATCTTGAATTGATTGTAGCATATGAATCTATGGGACAATATCTAAATTTGGTCAGGCCGGATTTTCGATATTCGCCGTTCAAGTGACTTCAAAGTTGGCAAAAATGCGAAAATGACGATTTTAAAAATCTATCTCCTCCTACATTTCTCAAGCGATCTTGAATTGATTGTGGCATATGAATGTATGGGACAATATTCTAAATTGGTCGGCGGATTTCGAATTTCGCTTTCTTTTTCGCGTCACGGGACTTCAAAGTTTGCAAAAACTGCCCTACCTTCAGGAGGCTATATATTCTCTACTGGGCATGGTAAAAGTTAGTGAATGGTGTCATTGCATAGCAGCTGACCTTGTCTTTCATGTCCATTCCAAAGAATACCGAATCTTCAAATACGTACACGTCACGTGATTTGACTTTGCGAAAACTGCTTCATGTAGTTGCAAAATGACGATTTTCAAAATCTATCTCCTCCTACATTTCTTAAGTTATCTTGAATTTGATTGTGGCATATGAATCTATGGGACAATATCTAGATTTGGTTGGGCCGGATTTTCGATATTCGCTTTCGTTTTCGCGTCACGTGACTCAAAGTTGGCCAAAAATCCCTACTGACCCGAGAACACTACACCCTAGTAACAGGAACTATCTTGTTTCTCGCAGAGATGACCGTCACTCCGCACGGGTGTATTTTTATATACCAATCCCCTAAAGCTGCCAATACGCCATTATACGGTAGTTGTAAGTTAGTAACACGTAGATAAGTTCTGTGGTCGTCCGGAAGACGTCAAATACATATACATACGTCAATATGCGTTGGAGATACGTTACACATAGGTTCAAAGCACGTTTCTCATAGGTTAGAAATAAGTTTCGGGTACGTAACATTACCTCGACGTGTTTCGACTTATGAGTAACTTACAAGTAACGTGTGTCGAGGTGTGTCAACGATCGGTAACGTGCCTAAAACTTATGGCCAGCGTATGCGGAACGTGTGCGTCATACGCTGGCATACGTCAAAAATTTTCAACATGCTGAAAATTTGTCGACGTACTCGGCGTACTACGACGTATGCCAGCGTGCTTCAGTGTGCTCTTAATGTATAAAACTTACCCATAACGTATTCGACGTGTGCCAGCGTATTCGGCAAATTTTTCATACGTTGGCATACCTGGCAAACGTCAAGGTGTGACAGCGGCTTGACACTTCGATGTCTAGTGCGGTTATGATTTGAATCGTCGAGCCGCAGCCTTTTAAATAGGCTACGCCACGTGATCGTCGCGATAGCTGCCGCGCGCTATGCATAGTTAGACTATCGTTGGGCATAGGTGTGAACGCGACAACACGCTCAGCATTATTGATATAAGTTATCTATATGTTATCGAAATTCTGTGTACGTTACAATACGTTATGCATACGTCCACTCGTTATGAATACGTCCAAAACTGGAAAAAACATCAATAGTTCAGCGTACGCCAGGTTTACATACATTTTGATACCTTGCCATACGCTGGCTAAACGTCAAGTGTGACAGGGCCTTAAGCTAACTAATCTAACCTGGAAAGAGAAAAAAATACACATAAAAAGATTAGTACCATAATACTTGAGTGATGTAAATATTCAAAGTGCATCAGGGTGTGTATAGGGTGTGTTTGTGTGGGGGTGTGTGTGTTTCTGGCTTTCAAATTGTCCGTCATCTTCAATTCCAAGTAATAACAGATAATAAACATCCTTGATAAGAATTATAGACGAATATTCCATGGTTTCTGTCCTCTATGATATTTACATTAATGATATTTGAAGCTGACATTTGATATTGTTACGGCTGTGGAAATTCGCAATCACCATTCAGGTCCCGTAGGTGAGATATTTTTTAAGTACATGTATAGTTAGCCCAAACCCATTGTTAGAGGGAATTAATGTGATTCATTCGGGCTGCGACACTTTGAGTTAGTCGTTTTTCTGTTCTTTCATTATTTTCGAACCAACCACATTTCAACCTCAACCACGCCACCACTTCAACAACGCCCGCACCGCCATCACACGACAACCGCCACCAACTATGCACACACGCCAACCGCGCTCCAAGTACCCTCACAACACCGCCACCATCTTCGCCACTACCCCGCTGACGAACGCCATCCTCCACGGTCCACACTACGACGGTTTCGCGTTGGAAACCGACGACGCGAGAAGGGAAAGAAGAAGTCACCACAACGATGGCGCGCGGGTTTTCCCGCCTGTTTCTTCCCTGGCCCGGCGCCAGGACTGATTTCCTCGCCCCCGCATGGCGCGGCGAGGGGGACGAGAGGGAACGCCCCTATTCTCAAAGCGCCTCGAAGGGGGGTGGAGCCAAAGGCGGGGCGGAGAAACAGGGCGTGGGCCGGGAGTATAAAGATGCGCTGGCGGATTCTGGTCGGTGAGCTTCTTGTCTCGGTCCTCGGACTGGTGCTTCTTTCGTCTGCTTCGTCTCGTGCTCGTCTTGTTCTGGGCCTGTTCGGTGTGCTCCTGGCTCGGTGTACGCAGTCGTGCTTGGTCCGTGGCGTCGGGGACCAACACGAGCAGGCACGAGGCACGCCGGAGAGGCTTCGCCGACCACGCTCAAACGGAGTCACGGCCAGACGGACCACTTCGGAGGACGGTCGCCAAGGACTCGAACTCAGGGAAGTCGGACTTCCATTTCTTTTGGGTTCTGTGTGAACGTGTGTGTGTGGCGCCATGTCCGTAAAGTAAAACTGTATAAGTGTTGCCGGGTGTTCGCGTAGTCGGTCTTACTCTTTTCTATGTGATATATGTGCATTTTGCTAATTGTGGCTATAAATACCTGCTTTAGTGTGCTATCTGTGTGTGTTAAATAAAATGCTTTCTTGTTGAATTGTTGCCCGTTTCGCTGCGTCCTTTCCTTTGTGGGTCTCCATCTTGCTTTACGTAAAGGGTTCGAGTGGCGCGGGACGCCGATAATTAATCAGGAACTGTCGAGGCCGACGATAACACTGCTCGGTTATCCGATAGCACGGAACGGACCGCTTAAGCGGTCCGTGTCCGAGGTCGACCTGCGGCGAGGTGCGATCGCCCGTTACCATCCGCGTGGGATTAGAGGTCGAGTTTGGCGAACAACCCTATCCCACGCGGGTGGCCGATTGGCACGATGTGGTGAGGCCGAAAGGTCCACCCGTGACTAGATCCCGGCGTTAGTCCGGGAGGGTCACGACTGAATTGTCCGTCCGGTGGGCGAAGCGGCCGCGATTCGAGTCACGTGGCCGTTCGACGCCGGCGGGCGCGATTCGCAAACTGGTGTCAGAGAGGAAAACGGACTCTCTGTCTCCAAGCTAAATTCATAGGGAATCGGTCCAGGGGTGAGAGAAGCGACCCCCGATTCCCCCCAAATTACGAGCGATTAAATTACCTTACGTGAAGTGAGCGTCTCAAGGCGAGCGGGAGCCGGGGTAGAAATGTTATGTGTGATAGTAATGTAGAATCCATGGTCAGTGGATAACACCCAGGCAGGACATTGGTGTGCAGGAACCTCCCCAAACTGAACCCAGAGCTCGAAATGGGCGCAGTGGCTGGGTGCGGACGAACGCCCCCACGTGCGAATTCGCCACGGATCGGACGATGGAAATGTTTGAGGCATTGAGAGAGAAATGAAAACAAATACGCAACAAATGAAAAACGAAATAAAAGGAATGAACGAAAAAATGGATGGAAAGCACTCAGAATGGAAAAACACAAACGAAATAAAAACAAATGTGTGCAGGATGAACAATCAAATGAATGCGAACTTACAACAGGTGAAGCGGAATGGAAAACAAAATGAAAGAAATGCGGGGCGAGATGCAGCAAATGGGCGAAGCCTGCAGGCGGGCATGATGGCAATAACGGGGAGTGCGTAATGGCGACGCCACGTGTGGAGCGAACGAGCTGGAGGGGTGCAACCGTTGCCAGGCCCGCTGAGAGGCGGGTGAGGAGAAAAAATTCGGGAAGACGTGTTGGCGAGGTCGTGACAGAGAAAGTGACGGTGACCGAGAGGAAAAATTAAATGGGGTGACCGAAACGTGTGAGACGAGACACGAGGTGACGACAAAGGAAATAAAAATAGTGGAGACAAGGGAGGTAATGGGTGAAGAGTTGGCAGAGACACGGGAGATAGAGGTGAATTGGACGGGGGTAAAGACGCACACACACACAGGAGTTAGCGAGGCTTAATGGGGGCGAGCTGGCAGAACGTGGGAGACCCGGTGCGAGCAGCGGGATGGTGCTCCAGGAACGAGGGAGGGAGTTTCCCCTTGAGGCGAGTCACGACCAGGTGAGTTCGGTCGTGTCGAGCGAGTTCGAGGGACGAGTGCTGTGGACGGGCGCACGAGAGCTTGGGGGTATAGAGGCCCGGAACCCTTGGGGTGGCCAAATCCCAGTGTGTTGTCCGGTGTGTGTGGTGCAAGGTGTGAGTGCACCCCGTGTGTGGAAGCGACCCGTGTGTGAGTGGTGTGGTCGCGAGTGTGCCGGAGTGCGTTCCAGCACGCCGTGTGTAAAAGGGGCACCGCAAGTGGAGAGGCCGTGTGTGTGAGTGAAGCGGCCAGTATGAATGGAGCACCACGTGTGAGTGGAGCCGCGTGTGCGCAGCAAACGGCACGCGTGTGCGAACAGCCGTGTGGGAGTGAGACACTGCGGGCGAGTGCCCCCGCGTGTGTGAGTGGTATGGTTTGTGTAAGGGAAATGGCATGAGTGAGTGAGCGGCGAGTGGGAGAGAGACAGTGTGTTGTAAGGTCGCTGTATGTGAGGGAGATGACGGTCGGCATGCGGGCAGCACGACCGCGTCTCCTGGGGTAAGTGTGTGGAGCGGAGTCTGTGCGTCGTAAACGCAGGTGTGCGTGGGTAGAACGGAGACACGGCGACAGAGGACAAAAGCGAGTAGCGGCGTGTTGGAGTGGGAACCGCGCCGGGTTCACCCCAGCGAGCGCGCGGTCCGTGCTGTGCAACGCACGAGACACGTGCTCGCTTGCGGAGCGAAGCCGGTCCGGAAATGCCAGCGGGGGATGTTGCTGACCGGACGGACAAAGTTTAGGCAGGATACGGATTTGGACCGGACGGGTTCTCCACGCAGCTTGTGTTAAGCTCCAACGGGCAGAGCACATGTGTTCGCGTGGGGAGCCCTCGGAGTGCGAGGTTGCTTTTGGGGTGCGCAGGGTGACATCATGGCTGCACGTGGGTGGAATCCGGCAGGAGGTGAATCCCTGCCGGAGTACCGTCAAGAGGGACGAGGTACGCGTGCAGCTGCATGACGTCATGGGCAAGGTGCAAAGTGCGCGAGCTGCGAGTTGCCGCGCTGATGCTGCGCGTAATTGGAAAGAAAAATTGACAAAAGCAAGCCTCGCTTTCGGGTGAACAGGATTCCCGGGTAAGGGGTGGAAGACCCTTACCAGGGCACAGGATGGAACTAGCTAGGGGGAAGGTTAGCTTAGTAGACCGGCTCCATGGGGCAGGGGTAAGTCTCATGGGCCCGTGGAATGGATTAGTTAGAGGGATTTTTGGTGAGCTTTAGGTTGGAAAATGATTTGAGGATTTAGGACGGTGACAGACTTTGGATGTGTAGTGGGACGTAGCTTAGCTCGTAGTGTTAAAAGGAACGTGCTGTAGTGTAAGGGATGACGTGGGAGCAAAAGTTAGTTAGGGGAGGTAGTTAGAAGGATGGCAGGATTCAGCGATGTGTGTGTTGGAAAGTTGTGAGGTGAGTACATGATGAGTGAGTGAGGCCAGCGGGTCTGTGTGAATGGAGCGAATGGGAATGCATGTGGCGATGAGTGATTGGGGGGAGGAGTAATTCCCGCCAAGGGACCCCGGGGTCAGTGTAAAGTGAGTTAGTGGGTTAGTCAATTGACAAAAAGGAGGTCGTTTTGTTGTTGGTGGGAAAGTAGGCTCGAAACCCGTTTGGAGGGTGCAGGAGCCCTGTTGACGGCTGGGAGCGTGGCTGCGAACGGTGAGTATCGCTGAGTGGGTACCCCGGCACCGGGCTAGTCGGCCGTGGTAGGCCAAGGGCCCATGGGGGCCGGATAGGTAGTGGGCAGGGTGCGCCCGCTTGGTGCGGGGCCCGGGCGCCATAGCCGCGTGGGCAGTGTTGTGGCACGGGTGACCCTCGGAAAGGGGCCGGGAAGCCAGCTGCCACGTGTGCGTTTCAGGGAGTTGCCATGGGAGCACTCCCCGTGTGTTAGGGAGCTGGTAGGCTCGGAGGCAGTGTAGTGCCGGGGTGCCATCGTGGGGAATCGGCAGAGGGTCGTGCCTGCCAAGGGGAGCCACGTGTCCCAGCCACGAAACCGTGCAAGGGCACGAGAGAAAATTGGGGGCGAGGCCCGAAATTGTGAGGACACCAACACAGGCAACGGAAATGGGTTTTTAGAACAATAGATTAAGCGCGAGGCGCTTGTTGAAAGCCCGGGGTAGTTTAACAGTTAAATGGTTAGGGTAGATAGGAATGTACCCTCCGCACCACCATCCTTCGCTCTCGGTTGGGCCGCTGGACCCACTTTGGTAGATCGGACTCTGGGGAGGCCATCCTGGGCTTCGTTGGGCCTCGCACAGGACGCTAGCTCCTTTCCCTCCGGGAAGGGAACGTAGGGGTTGGAGTAGGCTAGGGACGATAGGTTAGCCGAACAGAGACAGTAAAGGGGTTAGGGACGAATTATAGTGGGGAAGTAGGGAAGTAAACATAAAAACACACAAAAAAAAAATTAGTTGGGGCTAAATTGGTTTTGACAAATTAAGGGAGTGGTAGTGACAGTGACAGGCAAAGGCGATAGGGGAGGGGACTGTAGGGTAGGTCCGAGCCCGCCTTCGATGGCAGCACCACCGCACTCCCTCCAAACGCACCTGCACGGCAAGAGGCCGGCCAACTCATCGGCAGCTGTTGTTTGCTGCAAGGCCTGTGCGGCCGGATCGTCTGCAGCTGCTGTGCTTCAAGGCCTGTCGGCCAGTTCATTTGCGCTGTGTTGCCTGCAGGCTTTTTGCAGGCTGTGTTGCCTGCTCACCTTTGCCATGCCATGCCTACTGCCCTCGTCATTTTGCCCCTCCAGTTTTTGCTTTGCCCCCCCCCCCCTTGTTCATTTCCATGTGAGAGACAAAGCAACAGTTTGCAAGCTGCAGGAACTGTCCTGTTGGCAGCTACAACACGGGCCTGTAATGGAGGCCCGTGCACCGGTTTCTGTTGATCTTTCTTTTTCTTTTCCTGCAGAGTCCATTGATCCTGGGCCATGGTTTAGTGTAAATTTATAAGGTTAAGTTGATAAGTTATGTATTGTAAATATGAGTGCGCCCCGGCATGTTTTAGCGCCGGAATTTTATTTAAGTCGTCCGTGTGAGTGGGTTTGTTTAGTTAGTTACTCAGCCCTCAGGTTTTTATTTTGGGACACGATACATGAATGTCGCACTCAGGATCCGTAGGTAAAACGTACTAGGGAGAACTCACACTGATGGCACACGATAATTTGACGACTCGGAAGAGTCTGTAAAAAAGGGAGGGGTAGTGTTACGGCTGTGGAATTCGCAATCACCATTCAGGTCCCGTAGGTGAGATTTTTTTTAAGTACATGTATAGTTAGCCCAAACCCATTGTTTAGAGGGAATTAATGTGATTCATTCGGGTGCGACACTTTGAGTTAGTCGTTTTTCTGTTCTTTCATTATTTTCGAACCAACCACATTTCAACCTCAACCACGCCACCACTTCAACAACGCCGCACCGCCATCACACGACAACGGCCACCAACTACGCCACAACGCCAACCGCGCTCCAAGTACCCTCACAACAACGCCACAATTTCGCCATACCCGCTGACGAACGCCATCCTCCACGGTCCACACTACGACGGTTTCCGCATTGGAAACCGTCGAACGCGAGAAGGGAAAGAAGAAGTCACCACAACGATGGCGCGCAGGTTTCCCGCCTGTTTCTTCTGGCCGGCGCCAGGACTGATTTTCCTCGCCCCGCATGCGCGGGGAGGGGGAACGAGAGGGAACGCCCCTATTCTCAAAGGCCTCGAAGGGGGTGGAGCCAAAGGCGGGGCGGAGAAAGGGCGTGGGCGGGAGTATAAAAAGATGCGGCGGCGCTGGCGGATTCTGGTCGGTGAGCTTCTTGTCTCGGTCCTCGTGACTGGTGCTTCTTTTCGTCCTGCTCGTCTCGTGCTCGTTCTTGTTCTGGGCCTGTTCGGTGTGCTCCTGGCTCGGTGTACGCAGTCGGTGCTTGGTCCGTGGCGTCGGGGGACCAACACGAGCAGGCACGAGGCACGCCGGAGAGGCTTCGCCGACCACGCTCGAACGGAGTCACGGCCAGACGGGACCACGTCGGAGGACGGTCGCCAAGGACCGAACTCAGGGAAGTCGTGACTTCCATTTTCTTTTGGGGTTCTGTGTGAACGTGTGTGTGTGGCGCCATGTCCGTAAAGTAAAACTGTATAAGTGTTGCCGGTGTGTCGCGTAGTCGGTCTTAACTCTTTTCTATGTGATATATTGTGCATTTTGCTAATTGTGGCTATAAATACCTGCTTATGTGTGCTATCTGTGTGTGTAAATAAAATGCTTTCTTGTTGAATTGCTGCCCGTTTCGCTGCGTCCTTTCCTTTGTGGGTCTCCATCTTGCTTTACGATAAGGGTTTGAGTGGGGCGGGACGCCCGATAATTAATCAGGAACCGTCGAGGCGACGAATACACACGCTCGGTTTATCCGATAGCACGGAACGGACCGCTTAAGCGGTCCGTGTCCGAGGTCGACCTGCGGCGAGGTGCGATCGCCCGGTTTACCATCCGCGTGGGTACTTAGGTAGGTCGAGTTTGGCGAACAACCCATCCCACGCGGGTGGCCGATTGGCAGGTCATGGTGAGGCCGAAAGGTCCACCGTGACTAGATCCGGCGTTAGTCCGGGAGGGTCACGACTGAATTGTCCGTCCGGTGCGAAGCGGCCGCGATTCGAGTCACGTGGCCGTTCGCACGCCGGCGGACGCGAATTCGCAACAATATTTACGATGATTTTACCATTTTCAAAACCATTTTGAACTCCATCTTGGATTTTATGGATGGCAACAAACATAAATCACCACAAAGGCCTATAGTTTCTAATAATCAGGAACATATATACAATGAATCCAAATATTAATTTACTGTATATTATTCTGAGTTTCATGCGTTTATACAATTTTCTATGATTTTCCATATTTGGCAGCCATTTTGGACGCCATTTTAGATTTTTTTTAAATGGCAACAAAGCGCAATTATCAGAAACTAATAACTAATGATCAGGAACCAAATCCCGTGATTATTTTCCAATTTGCCACATTTCAAAGATGTTATATACCGTATTCTATGATTTTGCCCATTTTGGACGCCATCTTGAATATCGCCAAAGTGCCGGGAATTTTTTTTTGTTAACATCTCAAATGTGTTATAGGATCATAAAAGTTGATTTGGTAGAGTCCTTGGGGGGGGGGGTGCACGAATACCCTCCATAGATACTCCCCTATACTGACAGACAGGCAGCAGTCTCTTCCCTCTCCTCAGACCTTGACAAAATCACAAACTGGTCGAACAAATTTTTCTTACGTATCCATATTGTCCACCTTTGCGTTCCTTCCTTCATACGTTAGCATCCTTGTTTGTCCGTGTCCATCTACTTTCTCTCTCCGCCCTGCTGTTGGTGTTTCCCTTTCACCTGCTGTTTCCTTCGTTATGATATGTCCTGCATTTTCTGTGTAATCGCTCTTCCACGAGCCTCGATCATGTTTAAAACAAACAAACAAAAAATAAACCAATGTCACCCTTAGGGTGACCCGTATCTTGCCAAAAGTGACCACGTGTGACTTCTTTAAGGTCACACTGAGGTGAACAGAGCTGCTATCCACCAGGAGCGACTCCTTGAGGAATATCTGCCTACGAGAGATTCCGATGAGAATCGTTCTACAGAGTAACCATGAAAAATATGCGTTTGCCTCATAACGTCACCAAATGACGTCATAATGTCTCAAGCTTGACATATCTAGAAAGCACTCATCGAGGTGTTCAATTTGAGGTACTACACGATATGGTTCCTAAAACTTGAAAATTTGACCTTGGGGTCAAATATGTTTGACCTTAGGCGCTAACCATGAAGGTCAAGGCCAATCGCCACAAAAAAATTAATCAGCTGAGCGCCAGACCATGAACTATATTCCCATGAAGTTTGAAGACGATCCGATCAAAATTACTCAAAAAATAAGGTTTTTGTCGATTCCCCTGATTTGCGACAGTGACCTTGATTTGACCTTGACTTCAAAATTTTATGGCCTGAAGGGACCTCCATAGGCCTCTGATATGCGAAGTTCAAAAAATTTCCAATGAAAACTGTGGTCTGCAGATTTTTTTTTCGTGATTACAGACAACAAACAAACAAACAAACAAAAAAACATACAGACTGACTATCATCTTGCAAAAACTTCGTTTTGCAAGATAAAATGCCTCGACATTCGGTAATATTTTTTCAGGATCATCCGCGAATAGTGTGGTCCGACCATACTAAACATTTATATGAGTTAGTCAGTGTTTTGAGAGAGCTTTATATAGTAGATACATACACGACGTGGCCAAAAGTATGCGGACCCCCCTTCTAATTAGTGGATTCGACTATTTCAGCCACACCCATTGCTGACAGGTGTATAAAATCGAGCACAAAGCCATGCAATCTCCATAGACAAACATTGTCAGTAGAATGGGCCGTACTGAAGAGCTCAGTGACTTTCATTGTGGCACCGTCATAGGATGCCACCTTTCCAACAAGTCAGTTCATCAAATTTCTGCCCTGCTAGAGCTGCCGCAGTCAACTGTAAGTGTTGTTATTGTGAAGTGGAAACGTCTCGGAGCAACAACAGCTCAGCCATGAAGTGGGAGTCCACACAAGCTCATAGAACGGGACCGCTGAGTGCTGAAGCACGTAGCGTGAAAAAAAATCTTCTATCGTCAGTTGCAACACTCACTACCAAGTTCCAAACTGCGTCTGGAAGCAACGTCAGTACAAACACTGTTTGTCGAGAGCTCATGACATGGGTTTCCATGGCCGAGCAGCCGCACACAATATCTTCCTAAAATCACCATGTGGAATGCCAAGCATCGGCTGGAGTGGTGGTAAAGCTCATCGGCATTGGACTCTGGAGCAGTGTTCCCTGGAGAAACACATTCTCTGGAATGATGAATCATGCTTCACCATCTGGCAGTCCGACGGATTAATCTGGGTTTGGTGGATGCCAGGAGAACACTACTTGCCCGAATGCATAGTGCCAACTGTAAAGTTTGGTGGAGGAGGAATAATGGTCTGGGGCTGTTTTTAATGGTTCGGGCTAGGCCCCTTAGTTCCAGTGAAGGGAAATCTTAACGCTACAGCACACAATGACATTCTAGACGATTCTGTGCTTCCAACTTTGTGGCAACAGTTTGGGGAAGGCCCTTTCCTGTTTCAGCATGGCAATGCCCCCGTGCACAAAGCGAGGTCCATACAGAAATGGTTTGTCGAGATCGGTGTGGAAGAACTTGATTGGCCTGTACAGAGCACTGACCTCAACACCATCAAACACCTTTGGGATGAATTGGAACGCCGACTGTGAGCCAGGTCTCATCGCCCAACATCAGTGCCCGACCTCACTAATGCTCTTGTGGTTGAATGGAAGCAAATCCCTGCAGCAATGTCCCAACATCTAGTGGAAAGCCTTCCAAGAACAGTGGAGGCTGGTACATCAGCAAGGGGAGGACAAACTCCATATTAATGCCCATGACTTTGGAATGAGATGTTGGATGAGCAGGTGTCCACATACTTTTGGTCAGGTAGTGTATGTTCACACTGCATTACGAGGATACACATGTCGTACATGAGGAGCAAGGTTTGTCCATAAAACTATATGCAGTATATGTTGAATGTCGAGCTTTTATTGCACATTCATTGGTGAGATTTCTGAGAAATGTTGGCCTTGTTGGGAGAGGTGAAAGAAAAACATTGAAAACGATTTGGTAGAAAATCCACCTTCCCTGGCAAATAGAGATAACATTTAACATAACATAACGATTTATTCAATCAGTTATTCTATCTTTGCTTTGCTCCCAATTATTATTTTCACAGTGGATACATGTGTGCTTTATTGTCCTGTCAAATAATGACTTGTTTCAATCATTACTTTGATAATAATTTGTTGCCTTTTTTTCATAAAAATAGTAGGCCATTGTGTGCAGATACCCTGGCCAACTGCCAAGTTTCCTCCCTGAGTGAGGGCCACTTGGGCAGCACCCTATGATGGAGCAGCAACCTGTATAAGGTATATTCTTCGATACCTAAAGAAAGCTTACACCTAGTCAAACATGTGCAAGAAGTCCCCAATGTGGTACAGAAGCAATTTTAAAAATAATAATAACAATAATAATCTGCAGAATTCAACTACATCCCAAATACAGACAACCAATTAAACTTCAAATTTTTCATGTTGCTGTAGTTGGCAATATCCCTGTGTGTGATTATTCAAATGTTTTCAAAATAATCCACCAAGTTAATATCAAGAAGACAATCATTGTAAATACAACTGTATAAATTCCATCCCTTGGGCCATACTCTGTCTAGAACATCAGTGCTGCCAAAGCAGTCTCCCCGACTATTGGGCACAATCCTGGACAGGTCACCACTCCAACACAGGATATTCAAATGGTTCAATCATCCCAGCAAGCTGGTACTCATTTTGCCAACCTCAGAAGGATGACAGGCTGAGTCAACCCCACCTGGTATTAATTCAACAGCCAAGCAGCATTTGAACTCAGGACCCTATGATCCCAAGCCCACCACCCTAACCTTTAAGCCAACACCAGGCTTAATTGTATAAATTGGGATGATTGAACCACTGCAAGAACAATATTTCCAGCCTTTGTCTGCTGAAGTATTATCACAAATGATGTGGGCTGCCTGTATTAAAAGGAGGTAATTTCTGCCTCTATTTATTGCAACCACTTTGTGTTTTGTGCTGGAAACGGGTTGGCAGATTGGCATGCACAATCTATACCGAGTGACTTTCTCAAGCTCGTATGGTACTTCCTTGATAAATAAATCAAGATTAACCTTTTACATGTAAAAGATTGTTTTGAAACAAAAAGCTGGATGCATTCACATCAATGTTCGTATGACGACTCTCAATACAAATGGAAATGTGTTCCTTCACCATTGCAACTGGAATTTAGGTTGATACTTTATTTTGAAGTACAAAATATGTTTTATTAGCAGGCGTTACCCGGCGCTGCCCTGGGGAGATACCCGGCGCTGCCCTGGGGAGATACCCAGCGCTGCCGGCTGGGTGAGCTTTTCCCGGCGGTGGTTTCAGGACGTGTTGGACATTGAAAAGCTTTGGAGTTATTGGCCTCATGGTCGTTACCTTTTGCCTGCGGACCGGTGGCAGCACCGCCTGATCACACATCCCAATATATACTTTATAGCGGCCTTTGGTGTCCTCAAAACAGACGTTAAGGCCTAGGTACAGTAGCTTAAAACCTTGCCCAGGTTCTTAAGTGCCGACATCCAAAATTCGGGGCCTCTAGGTGCTACAGTTCGGCCGTGAAAGAAAAACATACAAACACACAAACGCACAAAAACACACAAACACTTGGAAATATTTACAAGATTTATAAAGTAGAATTTAACAACTTCCCCATATAAAGGTGTAATCGAATCAATGTTGACAAGTTGCCTCGATTCAACGTTGAATCTGTATGATTGTCTCCCATTATTGAATGGTGACATCGGTTCGACTATGTATTATGTGGCTGCGATGTTTCTCTCATCGAAAAGGTGACATTGATTCAACATTGTTTTCATGGTTTCTGATGGTCATCAACGTCATTGATCCCCTATCAACGTTGAATAAATGGCAACTTGCTATCTGTGTTGTAAAAGAAAGAAAGTCTTTGTGATAAGTCATCAAAGCTTAAAAGTAGCTGTTCCTGTGTCAGTTTTTTCATTCAATATGCATTCCTGCTGAGAATTCCAGATTGATTTGAAAAGAGCTTACATCTGAAGACAGCAATCCTGGGAACACCATTGATGACATCACAAACACAAATGATGAAGCTACAATGGAAGCCGTAATACATTATACTTAATGGTCCCAAGAAAGCTGTCTTGAGTAGAGATTACCAAAAAAAAACCCACAAGTCCTGTGAATGAATAACCTTTCCAGATGGTAAAGGCAAGGCAATTGACAAAAGTATGTAAATTACTCCTTTTGCAACAAAAGAAATTAATTATATACAACATCATCCAACCTAATTAGAAAGTGTTAATCTGCATCAAAAATTCATTATCAGGTTGAAAACGTCAATTTTATTTCATGTTGAGGGAGCGACGTTCCACTGGGATGTGTCCTATGCCTGAAAGTGTACATCATCTGTGTGAATTCCCATGCCAGCATGTTAAGCCATGGAAATAGAGGGAGAGAAAGGAGAAATGAGGGACAGGTAGAAAATGGTTTCGACTGTCATCGTTTTAAAAAATTATGTAAATGTATGAATAACTTTTTCTCGTATGCAGCACCCGGCGACTATTTTGTCTAATTCCCAGGTACTTAACTAGGCGATTGGTGCAGTGCTCCTTGGAAATGAAGGAATGAAAAGTTTGGCATCGGTACCAGTACACAATGTCTGGTACTTTCTAAAGGTACCATGGGATGTTTAAGGCTTCTAAGTAAATGGTAGTCATTGATATATCCAGTTCAATGTCCCCTTTGAAGCAACGCCCTCCCCAGCCTACAAAATCCCAAGATGATAATTTACAGTCAGAGCTGGAATCAAACCCAGACCGACAGTTAACAGGCAGTATGTCCATCCATCCATCCATTGGAACCATACTATGTGCAGAGCGTTGGTGCAGCCTAAGCAGTCTCCTTGGCTATTAGACATAATCCTGGATGGGTCACCACTCCAACACAGGATACCAGCAAGCTGGTACTCATATTGCCGACCTCAAAAGGATGACAGGCAGAGTCAACCCCACCTGGTATTAATTCAACAGCTGAGTGGGATTTGAACTCAGGATCCAAGGCTCCCAAGCCCACCACCCTAACCATGAAGCCAACACCAGGCATAGGCAGTATGTGATGTCTGAGAAATCCTGCCAATCCCAGTTAAAGAACTAGAACGGCACTCGGTAGAATGCATACCTCTGCCAGGTTGATTAGTTTGTTTTGTTTCCCACCTAGGCCCGGTCTTGATTCGGATGTGAACTAAAATTGAATCGGCTTCTTCTTGTCACCTACCCAACTTATCCACCAAGTTTTGTCAGAATCCATCCATAACTTTTTGAAATATCGTGCTATACTGTATATTGTTTTTGGCCCGACGTGTCAATGGTGATGGATCATTTCAAAAATTGTACTTTTCGTATCTTCACCAAAATCTAATCAATTTGTCTTTGTCACACACCCAACCTGTCCACCAAATTTCATCCGAATCCGTTCATACCTTTTTGCGATATCCTCCTCACAGACAGACAGAAACAAACAAACGGGGGTTAAGACATAACCTCCATCTCTTCCTTTTGTGTCAGAATAAATAGGCCAGTACTCAGTAGGGCACACACCTCCACCAGGCTGTATAGTTTACGTTTTGTGTCCCACTGATAGGTGGATCTGCATCTGGACCTTAACCAAACTCTAATCGGCTTGTTCTTGTCACCTACCCAACTTATCCACCAAGTTTTGTCAGAATCCGTCCATAAACTTTTTGAAATATCGTGCTATACTGTATATTGTTCTTGGCCCTACGTCTCAATGGTGATGGATCATTTCAAAAATTGTACTTTTCGTATCTTCACCAAAATCGAATCAATTTGTCCTTGTCACACACCCAACCTGTCCACCAAGTTTCCTCTGAATCCGTCCATAACTTTTGTGATATCCTGCTCACAGCCAAACAAACACAGACAGACAAACAGGGGTGAAAACATAACCTCCGTCCACCTTTAGTGGAGGAGGTAACAAACAGTAGAAAGAGGGGGGGGCACACACTAACGGTAGGGTTGAGGGACAAAAGAGAAGGAGACGTGGACAAACAAGAGACGTGAGAAGAATGAGAGCAAGGGGAGAACACAGGGGGATTAACACGATGGATACAGCCGCACACACTCAATCACAACAGCGGAGTAAAAACTGGAATCCTGGAAAGAGGTGGGCTTGGGGAGGGTTAATGGGTGTAGAAAAGATCATGTTTGTGGATGTTGTTGGGTGACCTGAAATAGTGGTGAACAGCCGGCTTGAAGCCCTGGAGGAAAGAATGAAAAGGAACAGACTGAAGAAGTTGGTTCCACAGGCAGGAAAAAAAATATGAGCGAATGATTGGAGGAACGAATGTGCGAGTAATAATGAATTGTAATAGATGTAGGGTCTATATTATCTGTACTTTTAAATATTGATCGGTGATGTTCTGATAATTCTCTGTGCATTGCTTCACTTTTTGTCAAATAAATACTCTTTAATTCGAAAGGATTTTGTCTTCGGTGTGCCTTATTACCTTACTTCGAGCAGGTCATCACATAATGGGTGATAACACACATCTTGGCATCAGACCATTCATGGCTTGCACCTGCAAATATTAAAGAACTGTCCAATTAATCCCATACAAAATAATGAAGTGTGTATGTCTGGATCATGGAGGAGTATGGGTGAGAAAATCTGCTGAAGAACTATCCATCTGTATCGAGAACATGTAAATACTCCACCAATATACGAGCTTCTGTAAAGGAGCCGTCTGTTAGCTATGAATGAATGGGTAAAGGTGTTACAGTCAGTGCACACATAGTGTGTACAAGTTGGGGAGACAGAGGGAGTGAGGGGCACTCAAAATTTCCACCATATTTACAAACGTAATAAGTATATGGCCCCGAAGGTCTGTAAATGTGTAACATCATGAGAACTGCCCTCATATAACCATGAATAAAAGGGAAAAGAAACTGGAGGGAAGGAAAGAGGACAGTTAACTCAGTCAGCATCCATGTTAAATGATAAGGGTAAATCCTAGTATATTGACAAGAGGGTTCATTGCTAAGAAGTCAAAAAAATTACAGTTAAACCTTGTTTACAAACCCTGGGTCACAATTTTAACCTAAAATGTGCATTGGCCGTGATCTTATATCCACAACTCTCGGTTATTAAATAGCTACAAACAATAGGCCGTTTGACCTCTTATGTTTCAATTTGTCTGTGTATTCTTATATAACCCAAACAAAAGGCACATATTCTCTTCATTCATATCGATTTATCCATTGTGGCATAAAATTGCTGTCATTTATATTATCACTAGCAAATACCACCCGTCGCTTCGCTGATGGGAATAGTAAGAGGAGGAAGAAAGAGAGGAAGAGAGAGAGAGGGGGAGAGTGAGGAGCTGGAGGGGTGGGGGAGCAAGGAGGGA
>CM068954.1:63591705-63619458 GCA_035128595.1 Eptatretus atami
AGAGTCGGCTCGACCGATCACCCGGAATTTAGATCGTACCTTTTCCGAAAACTCCAAAAAAAGTACGGATCCCTTTATCGGACCGTGAAGCGTCAATATTTCTGCCACGTGGTACAGGGTTATTTGCCAATTTTCAAAATACCTAGATTTCCACGTGGTGATTTACCGAGTCTCCACCACCTCGACGGCACGCGTACGGAACGAGCCGCTTAGCGTACTCGAACCGTGTGCGACCGAGCGTTTATCGCCTCCGTCGGTCCAATTGTCCCGTTACAGCGGCAACAGCCTGGCTAATTTTCCAACACGCAGCACGCTAAGCTAATGGAGGAAAGGACACGAATGAGCGGATACATTTAACAAATGGGGATGTTTATTTACAATAATAATTAATTGGGGAACGAGGGAAGCACGCAAGAGCAGAGTTAAACCGATTAAAAGAAATGCACGTATGTACAAGCAAAAAAACCACTTAACAATTCATTACTTATGGACTGGCGCCACAAAAACACACACGCACACACCCAAAAGAATCGGACCAAAGTGGTCTTTATTCGGACCTCCAGCCGGAGGACAGTCGAGCTGGAGGTGAGAGTCTGTTTGTCCTTTCCGCCTCGTGCGGTCTCAAGGACCAGGTCCTCGGGGCAGAACTGGACCCCCAGCACGATCCAGACGATCCAGACGCCCTCACTACCGGGCTCCAGGCGAATGAAGTCGGCAGGGCGAAAACTGGCAGGAGCAGACCATCCGTTGCACCGACCACTCTGTGCGCAGATGCTTTTGCACTCAACCACCTTGCGCACAGATGCTCACTTCCTGCCAGAACACACACTCTCCGCGCGTGCAGACCACGCCCATAATTATACCCCCCTCTTCAAAGGGGGGGGGGGTACGCCTCCTCGCGATCCTCCCTATCTCACTGGCTGGTTTTGGTGCGCAAATCGCTCGTCGTCTCTCCCACTGGCCAGCTTTGGCGTGCAAACCGCTCGTCGTCTCTCTCACTGGCCAAAACGGGCGGCAAGCTCCTTGATTGGCCCGGGGTGTGGTGACATCACGCGGACCGCCCCCTACACAGTCGGGGAAGTCTGTTTGGCCGGGCGATGGTCACCTCACTCGTTGCACGCTGATTGGTCGAGGGCCGCCACGAGGCTTCTCCTTGAACTCCGCCCACGTACGTGCTGACACACACGCAGACAATGGCGTCGGTGTGAGCGAGGTGAAGGAAGCGAAGTGAAGGTGAGGGTTATGTGGTGTTGTCGGCGTCGAAGTTGGTGGTGTAAATATAAAAGAAAAACCCTAACTATCAAAATAACTACGCAGCGCAAGTACATTTAATCACCCATATGACAAGGGACGGGAAGCTATCTATCCACATTTACTTATCGAAATAACTGAGCTATAGGACCTGTATGTTGAGTGCAGTAAACTTCCAAATTCGTAACAATATAACCAATTATCATGGTTATTTTTTTGCATTAAATTATTGATAAGAGGGGGAAAACAAAACAGTGCAACTGCCAAAATCTACAGAATATAAACTTTAAAATGACACCAAACTTAACTATACACATTAATTTTGAAACTTTGAGGTTGACAATTTGGTAGAATTGCCCAGTAAATACCTGTTCCATCTGGAAATGTGCCGCTGCATTAAGCTCACTTTCCCATTAATTTTTCTTCAATCCTGGAAAGACGGGCTATTAAAACAGGCATTTTTACGATTAAATGGACACGATTTTTTGTTCATCGTAAATTATATGATTTCCAAACAAGTAAATAGATTATTAGCTTTTCAACAGCAGGAGCAAGGTATTCGGCAAACACTATTTAATGAGCTCGTGGAGCGTGTGAGTATTTGGACAGCGAGGAGAAACTCAACATTCAGGCTCGCCATCTCAGCTGCAGAGTGAGTCGCAATAAATGTGTTTTTTGGCCACAGGCAATGCAGTATTGCAATCCAGGCAAGCATTTCCTCTAGCTACACATACACACACACACACACGTTATATGTCAATGTAATGAAAAGGCAGACACACCCACCCCAACATGTCGCGCAGAGCACGGGTTATGCTAGTACATCTTATCATTCACAAAATTTCCTCCTTTGGCAGCAAATGCCATTTCGGTGAATTTCCTGGAATTTCTGTAGAGGCAGCACTGCCTCGTCCACTATTGGCTGAAATGAATATAATGTGACATCACACGTGTTTCAAGCCAATTGTGGACCCTCAAACATAAGTGACGGCACTTGTGTATCATACAGCCAATCATGGACCTCATATGAACCTTTTTTTATGCCCCACGATTGCTTTCTAGTTTCATCCAATGTGAATTCTTTCCACTTAACTCGGAAGCATTGTTTCCTTGAACTAAAAGCTGAGGCTGCAGCGCTGGCCTTCCGAGAAACTTTTCCTTTCTCGTTAGAAGGTTTATGTTCATACTTGCTTCATGAGTCACATGGTTATACTTTTTATCTGAAGGCCACTTTTGAGCTGGCATAGTCTACAGCATAATGTATACATTCTGTTATATATTACATTTATATATTTGTATATATATATTTCAGAGAGAATTGAGGTCAAGCAAAGATAATTGCTGTCAATACAGTGAGAGCATGTTTAAAATTCTGTTATTCATGCAAGCTTGAATGAGGTTTCTCCTTTGACAGCTATTCCTTTACTTGTGACAGCATCTTTGACAATGTTGTTTTCATCATAATTTTCTTTGGATCTATGTTGCGCTTTCAGATCCCAGATGTAAATGATGCAAAGTAACATCCAGCCATGTAGATTATATTCGGCAAATGAAATATTACTTTTACTTTATCCTTAAATGAAAACTCACAATGATTTTGGAGATGTGCTGCTCATTACACAGCCACTGAATTGAACACTGTGATTGTCATCTGCAAGGGAGGTTGAACCGTAGCAGAGAGGTGACACACACAAGTAGTTGCACAAGCCGATGGTAAAGCAAAATATGTTGAGAACAATGGTTCAAACGACCAAGGTTATCAGCCCAGCATAGAATGAGATCATTTGCACGAGTGTTTAGGAACACACTGATTGGCTTGTGATTCAAATCCAATTTTTAGCCTAAGATAGTGTTCTGACACCTTCTCTGTAGATATTACAGCAAGCAATACCTTAGCTTTGCAGACAAAGCTGTTATCTTTGTAATGTTCTAATATTATGTGGTAGCCAAGTGGCGAATAGACTCGACTGAAAGGGGTGTTTGGGATTTGTAAATAAATTTCTGGAAAACAAGCTCACATTTGGAGAACTAGAAACACCCACAGCCTCCCCCCATCACCCCCCCCCCCACTCCCGCAGGTTATGCAACTTGAATGACCAACAGTCAACACATCTGCAAATTGGTGGAGATTGACCCAGCCCTGTTTTTCCCCATGATTTGCAGATGTACATATATACATACATACAACATCATCATACATTGCCATATTTAACGAGCAAATACAACCCATCGCTTTGCTGATGGGGGGTGGGGTGGGGGGGAGGGGTAAAAAGGAGGAGGAGAGGAGGGAGGGGAAGCGAGGAGGAGGGAGACCAAGGAGGGCGGGGGAGCAAGGATGGGTGGGGCAGTGATGAAGAGGGGAGTGAGGAGGGTTGGGAGTGAGGAGGGTGGGTGGGGAAAGCAGCATGAGGGGAGGCAAGGGAAGCAGCATGATGGAGAGGGAAAGGTAAGGCATTGTGAAGGGAGGGTCTGTCTGGACATAGCCACCATTCTGGATATGTGCGGAGATAACCACCGTCCGGATACATGTGGAGATAACCACCATCCAGATACATGCGGAGATAACCACCATCCGGATACGTGCGGAGATAACCACCATCCGGATACTGTGGAGATAACCATCATCCAGATACGGTGCGGAGATAACCACCATCGGAATACATGCGGAGATAACCACCACTGGATACATGCAGAGATAACCACCATCCGGATACGTGCGGAGATAACCACCATCCGATACGTGCGGAGATAACCACCATCCAGATACTGCGAGATAAGCACCATCCGGATTCGTGCCGAGATAAGCACCATCCGGATACGTTGCGGAGATAACCACCATCGGAATACGTGCGGAGATAACCACCATCCGGATATGTGCAGAGATAACCACCGTCCAGATACATGTGGAGATAACCACCATCTGGATACATGCAGAGATAACCACCGTACGGATACGTGCGGAGATAACTACCGTCCGGATACATGCGGAGATAACTACCGTCCGGATACGTGTGGAGATAACCACCGTCCGGATACAACCACCATCCGGATACGTGTGGCGATAACCACCATCTGGATAAGTGTGGCGATAACCACCGTCCCGATGTGTGTGGAGATAACCACCATCCGAATACATGCGGTGATAACCACCATCCAGATACGACAATGGAAGGCAGCGTGAGGGGAGCACAAGGTAAGGCAATTTGAGGGAAGGGTCTGTCCGGACATAACCACTGTCGGGATAACGGGTATACTAAGGTGGTGGGGGCGGGGTGGGTGAGAAAAAGATTGGGGGAGAGGGGGGAAGAGTGAGAAGGTCGAGAGACTGAGGAGGGAGAGAGAAGGGTGGGGGAGGAGAGAGTGGGGAGGAAGGCAGCCTGAAGGAGGGGAAAGAAGTGTGAGGGGAGGAGAGGAAAGCAACTTGAGGAGCGGGAAGGGAAAGATCAGGCAATGTGAGGGGAGGTCCGTCCAGACAACCCCCATGAGACATAACCACGTCGGATATGCCCAGATATAACCACTGTCCGGATATGTGCGGAGATAACCACCATTCGGAAATAAGCACCATCCAGATACATAGGGAGATCACCACCATCTGGGCATAACCACCATCCGGATATGTGCGGGGATAACCAGCATTTGGATATGTGCGTAGATAACCACCATTTGGATTTGTGTTTTATTTGAATTTGTCTATGCTGAAGTGATGGGTTGTACAATGAAAGAATATCAAACAACAAGAAACGAATACTTCGATATCGCATGGCTGGGGGCAGTAAAAGTCGAGGTTAAGAATGATGAAACAATTTTGCAGTTATAAAATTTAAATGTAGACACGGTGAATTAGCATGCATGATGGGAAGAGTTGTGATGTTGGACAAATTTCTATTTATAGCCCTCAGATCAAAGGGACGTGCACGGCCATAAGTGTGACAGACGGGACAGAAGACACAGGACAGAATAGCCAATTATATAACAGCGCGATGTCGCCGCGCTATAAAAAGGGGAAATTGCACATTTTCAGCGAGCCAGCCATCACCTGATATACCGCAGAACAATGCGGGGTCAACGAAGGTGAGTGCCCTTCAACATTGTTCAAGTCGATCGACATGCAGTATTCAGTTACAGTGCGGATATTTTAGAGCACTCACCAAATATCTTAAGCACTCCAACGAAATGGTTGATAAGGAACGGCTCAATTTGCAAGCGATTAGCAACCACCGAACTGTCATATTAAACACACACCTCTCATCCATCCATTGGGACCATACTCTGTGCAGAGCATTGGTGCTGCCTCAGCAGTTTTCTTGGCTATTGCACACAATCCTGGATGGGTCGCCACTCCAACACAGGATACCAGCAAGCTGGCACTCATTTTGCCAACCTCGGAAGGATGACAGAGTCAACCCCACCTGGTATGAATTCAACAGCGAAGCAGGATTTAAACTCAGGATCCTGGGATCCCAAGCCCACCACCTAACCACGAAGCCAACACCAGGCATACACCTCCTGGAGACACCCAAAATATCAAATATGTCCGAATTCACGAAATGAACACTTTTTTAAGCAGTCATAACTGCTGCCAAGTTCAGGCTTAAATTTTGTCATTTGGCTTAGTTTTAGAGATTCTTGTGGTTATGGCATGTGCGGAAATGAAATAAAGCAACGAACGCTGGCATCTCTGGGCATTTATCAGCATTGCAATGTATCCAGTGATTCGTAGAAGTGAGGAAAATGAAAAAAAAACTTTATCATTAAGAAATTGTTGCGGCCTGTTCTAAGTCAAGGCATGGTTGAGCAGGCCAAAAATACATTGCGAATACCTCAATAAGGTAACCCAGGATACACCTTTAGGCCCCTTGAAGAGTGAGGTGGCAGAGGATGCACGTGATAAAGGATATAATTAAATAAGGCCATTAATTATCTTCAAAAGGGGAGTTTTAATTAACCCAAACACCCAATTTTCACTCATGCACTCTCATGGATATCCCTTAGTATGCATGCAAAATTTCAGGATGCTAGGTTTCATGGTTTTGGAGTTATGGAGGATGCACACGCACACACACACACAGGCATTTATTATTATAGATAGGAGGATTGCCATGTCGTGATTGAATTGTCAGTTAAAAAAAAAAACAGCCAAGCTGGATCATTAATGACCTCTCAGGAGGGGAGAATCTGCTTACCCACCCTGGTCATCTGGTATCTGTGTGATGCCAGTCCACACTGTGGTTGATACTTGATGCCCTCAGTGCAACTGGATTTCCATGACGATAATGCTACCTTGGTAAAGGCAGCGTTGTCCAAAAGAATACTGGTTCCCCACTGCTGAAGAACCATATTTCTACGTATGCAATACGTCTTTAAAATGCTTGCCGACCATTATGAATTCCAAGAAATATTTACATTACCAGCGATAGAATGTGGGGAAAATAGTGTTCCATCTATAGATTTGTTGTAATCGTGTGTTAACGACAGTGATTGTTATTCATCATTTCCACTTGAATTCCACTTTTAAAGAACTCTATTTAAAGGTAATAAGTGGGGACTCAGATAAAAGTTTTCTTCATTAAAACTCAGATAAAACTTTTCTTCATTAAAACTCAGATATAACTTTTCCTAACATTCATCAGTTGCTTTCAGTAACTATGTACAACATATTTGTAAGAAATGTGTTCCTTTTACTCTAAAAGCTCCACAACATTCCCGGTAGCAACTACATTTTTTCAACGACAATTGATACAACAATGTACGTGTGCCTTCCATCGGAAGGACGTTAAACTGGGTGTCCCATCGACTTGTATTAGTTGGTGGATGTAAAAGATGGAGTGGTCGACTACTCCTACACTGTGAACAAAGCTATCAAACTCGTGCAGGTACTCTGGTTTCCAACGAGAAGGTTGCAACAAACATTCTTCCCAGCTCCATTACCCTGTTTCCACATTCATCCTTTACCATCCTTTAAATATCCATATCTGTGGTTATTAATATTTTGTTGAGTGGATGCAAGAAGAAGAGATATTTTGGAGCCTTTGTTCTTAAAGTTATAATTTCTCTTTCTTTTTGTATACAATGTCGAGGCTCAAGGCGGAGCTAGACCATATAACGGATCAGGACGCAACAGAACAAAAGGAACAGTAGAAAGACAGTGGGAAAGGACACACCAACCGCAGGGTTGAGGGACAAAATGGAGGGAGACTTGGACAAATAAAGGACGTGGGGAAGAATGAGGGCTAGGGGAGGACACAGCAGGTGAACGAGGTGGATTGGTTACCGATCTCATTTCAATAAATATCAAGAGATATGTTTATCGGAATACAGCAGAATGAACAACAGACTGGAAAACTACATTCATGGACAGCAACCTTCCTTTATGAGTGGGGAAAAGGATTCGCGCCATGTTCTGCCTTCAAAAGCGATTTTGCTCGGGGCGGTTTGGAGGCTACATTGTAGAGTAGATTTTTACTCACATGAAAATAACCCAACAATGTGGTTGCTGAAGTGCGGAGATAACCGCACTCTACTCTACACACAGTGTATAACCACCGTCCCGATGTGGGAAGGGTCTCATTAACCATAGGCGTCTGTCTGACCCAAGGAGTCTGTCTGTCTGACCCAATTAACCATAGACGTCTGTCTGTCTGACTAACCCCCTGCCCCAAGGTCAAAAAAAATCACACACACTTGTGTGTTAAGTGCTTAACTTAACCTTGCCTAAGTTAAGCACCGTCATAAATTCAGAAAGCATCATTTCATTTGCGTTTCATTGCAGTCTAACACAAGTCACCTCTCATTAACAAGTCCTTGATCATGAGCAGATTTTTACTAAAACATCCAAGGATGTTTTTAAGAGCTTGTGCTCCCATTGTATGCAAAGTAATATCATGACACAACAGACAAATGATAGGATGTGATGTTATGGTTTATCATTACATGGCTTGGAAATGATGATGATGATGATGATGATGATGATGATGATGATGATGATGATGACCAGTTGTAGTCATGGATTAATTTGAATCAAAGGTACACACAATCGTGAACTTTATCAAAGGTAACCGTGGGATGTTTAACATGCACATGCGAATGCTATCAGATGGGACAGACGGATTAACCCTCCCTGCAAAAACACATAGTACTCTATGAAGCAACAACCTTCTTGCAGAGTGTAATAAACCATTTGAGTGAATATACTCACCTACAGCATCAAAAAAGTGAAATGTAACAAATGATGCAATTTTTGGCACTCTGTGGGTTAGTTAGAGAAAAGGCCCTCAATCAAAACTGAGGATAATTAATCAATCGTAGTTGTGACACAGTATTTTAAGTGTGCATAAAATGCAAGAAATATTTTTTTAAATAACCACAAAGACAAATAGCCTGCACTGGGGGTTAATAAGCTCACATGGGAGCATAGTTAAATATATACCTGCATATTAATGATTCAATTGATTAATTAGAGGAAAATCTTTCCAGAGCTCAAGGAAGTATCATGATTAGTCGAGAAATGCTGCAAATCTAGAACCAATCCTGGATGGGTCACCACTATAATGCAGGATACTCAACTGAAGGTGATTCCGAGGGAATTATAGTCGGTCATCTGCTTAGGGTGCCAGTGGTAACTCATGTCTTCATGAAACACACCAATGGGTCTTTAGTAGATCTACCAATGACTAGTGCTGGTAGACAGGTCCTGCAATTTAACATACATCTGATGGATGGTTTACACATTGATGCCTTGTCCTGTATGTAAAACACCAGGGTGGCAGTTTATAGCTGGCTCAAGATTCTAACCCATGTGAGATGGGTCATAGGCGAGTCTGCATACAGTACCTCAAGTTAGTCCAGGGTATTATGCCAGCCATTTTTGAATATTAGGTCTGCATAAAAGTTTGCTTACTCCAACGTCGATAAAATAATTGTGTTATGCTGTATTTTGTTTGAAAAGGTAATCCATTTTATTTCTGAGGCTGGAAAGAGCAAATAAAGAGCACTGTTTGTGAAGAAACTGGTGTTTTGAGATATATATATATATATACATACACACACATATACACATATATTTGACACCTCCCGCACTCCTCCAGCCGAATAAGCTGCATAAAGCAACCCAAGAAGGCCCACGCAAGGTAAGTGCTTTGCTGTTTCTAACCCTTCCCAGAGTTCCTCCACAACTATAAAGACGTTCATGAAGCGCTTTGCTGGTTACCTCCATTCATAGGTGAGAGATGTGGGTTCATTCCCTCCACTGACAGGTGAGAGATGTGGGTGGGTCTTTATATATATACATATATAATTATATATATATATATATAAAATATAAATATACTGTATATATATATTATAAAATATATATATATATATTGTATATATATATATATATTATAAAAATATATATATATATCATATATATATAAAGCTCTTTCTAACCACTGACTGACTTACTGACTCACTCACTCATTGACTCACTGAATAATACCTTCCAGGTAACGTAGAAAGCTGAAATTTTGTGTGCCGATGAACATTGAAGCTGTTACACTGGGAAAAGTCACAGAATCATTGGACAATGTCCATAAATGAAAATGTAAATAAATAAAGAATAAACGAAAAAATAAATGCAAAAAATGCCGGCAAGTGACCCAAGACAATGGGGAAAGAGAAAAGAAAGATTGAGACCATACTCTGTGCAGAGCGTTGGTGCTGCTAAGGCCTAAGTCACATTGCTCTACGGCTAGGATATGGAGCCGTACCCCCCCCCCTGAATTGACAGAAATGTGTGGCGGCCGCAGAGTCTTGAGGTGCCTCAGGGTGGCCCTACACCGTATGGCTATCTTTTACAGGCCGTAGGGGTCGCCGTGGAATTATAGCGCGGAGTTATAACTTTTTCATTTCTACGTTGGCCGTACAATTCGACAAGCCGTAGCCGTGACGTAGATGTGTTCCACGTCGACCGTACGTAGGGCGTACGTGGGCTTGCGTTATTCGTGCGGCTTCTGTAGGCTCTTATCAATGAAAAATGAATTTTGCCAACCCCCAAAAAAATTACGGCGGCCGCACTATTTCCACGGTCGCCGTACGGTGGCCTTGTGGTCTGTGTGACTACCTGCAGGCAACGCAAGGTCGATGCACGGTTCCCTACGCCCGCCGTGCGTCCTACGTACGGCCTCCGTGGCAGTCTGCGTCGACCGTGCGTCCACCGTGCGCTACCGCTTGAGATCGAAGTATAGGTGTTTGCCTCGGAGTATAGGTCCACACAGCTCGTGCCCGGCCTGGGTTCCGATCGCTCGCCGCACTCTGCGAGAGTGCTGCCCCCAGGGCAGCTCATCAAACATGATGCCCCCAGAACCACAATCACTTTCATCAAACGCATCGGGCTGAGGTAATCATGGATATTCCAAATTACAACCGGTTTTTTCTGTGAAATTAAATCCTTGCCCGACAGTCCGTCACACCACGTGATCGGATTGCTTTTTTGTTATAATTAAAACACAAGATGAGTAAAAAAAAAAACAGCACAAATCAAGGTGAAAACACGAGGTAAAGTAGCGATCGACACACGAGAGATGCTTTCACGAGGACTTCCACCGACGAACTGAATGAACAAAGCGCGAAGATGTGGCTCGAACAGGCGGGGAGATGCACGTGAACAAACACGAACGCCACGTTGTGTTCGGTTGTTGAAAATGTGTTCGGTTTTTAGGGCAAAATTTTCTCGAAAAAATTGTTCGGATTCCAATTTGTTCAAACAATGGGGCGTTCTGATTCTGGGGCACCACGGTACTCCGAACTGGTATATTCAGTTATATATATTATAGTTATAGTATATCAGTTATATATACGGGTATATTCGAATCGTTATATTTTTATTTCAGTAAAAAAAGAACTGGTATATATACCCACTCGTTACCGTCCGTCTGGCCGCACGTTCGCCTTAGGGTCCCCCTGCGGTCGCCTTGAGGCTACCTTCGTCTGCTTGAAAATCTATGGCCGCCGCAGGGGACCCTAAGGTCACCGTGCGACATCAAATCAAAGACCGTACGGCACCCCCACGTTCGGTCTCCACAATTTATAAATACCCCGTGCGGCTCCCCGAAAAATAAAAACATATGTGACTGCTACATTGTGTGAACCGTGGACATACTGCGGCACCCTATAATTGCTAGTGGCCGTAGATTTTGTAGACCCTACGGCCGCGTGCCAAATGTGACAGGCCTAAGCAGTCTTACAGTCAGGTGTTGTGCACAATCCTGGACGGGTCGTCACTCCGACACAGGATACCAGCAAGCTGGAACTCATTTTGCCGACCTCGGAAGGATGACAGGCCGAGTTAACCCCACCTGGTATTAATTCAACAGCTGAGCGGGATTTGAACACAGGATTCTCGATCCAAACTCACCAACCTAACCATTAAGCCAACACCAAGCACACACCAGGGAAGCACAACGAGAAAGCACGGTAATTTTGTGTGCCAACGGACATCAAAGCCGATACACCAGGAAAAATCACAGAACCATCGGAAAGCATCTGTAAATTAAAACATAAATAAATGAAAAAAAATGAAACTAAATAAATGAAAAATCAAATGCAGGTGAGTAGCCTGAGACAATGGGGAAGCACGGTTCGTATGTTTACACAATGTGCAAACACACCCCGTTAGCTAATATTATATAAAGCTCTTTCTACCAACTGACTGGCTCACTCACTCACTGACTCACAGACTCACTGACTGATATTAAAGATCGCTACCTTGGTTTCTTGATGCTTTACTCCAGTCTAAATAACCCGATCTTGATCAGGTGACCCAACTTGCTAATATTGGTAGAGGTTTGACCTTGTCCTTTGAAATGAAACGTTCACAAACTGCATGTGACAAATGAATTGACATATTGTAGCAATTAAAATGAAGGGGCCAGCAGGATAGCCTGGAGGTGCGCACACCATCTGAGAATGATCTTAGCCTGTGATGAAATCCCGACCCACCTATAAACTGTCTTCCCGGTGTTTCACAGGCAGGGCAATTAATCAATGTGTGGGCCATCCCTTGGATGGACGTTAAGCCAAGCATCCCACCTGTTGGTATTAGTTGGTGGATGTTAAAGATTCCACATTGTCCTTTGGGAAAAATAGATGAGCTATTGCCGGCATCCTGAACAAATACTCCCTCCTCCGGTATGACAGACCTGAGCCTCGTCCTGTGGGAGCTAGGTTTGCTTCTTGTACAAGTGATCATATCAAAGACTCTCTTATTGCCCACATCTCTTGCACTGCTTTCACAGGTTTCCAGACCAATCACCCCCAGTAGAGAAGTGGATACACGTCGACCTAGTCTTAACGTACGTATTGTTCACCGCGTTGCCTCGGCAACTCCCTCCTTGACCTCATGGTTTCCTGATTGATAGCTGGTCGAAATTGCCTAACCGGTCATCCAACGAGGGATGGCCTCATCTAGTCAGCACTCGATCTATCCTGGACACAGAGCAGAACCATCTTACCATCACTACTATCGTCAATCTCACAACTCCTCTCTGAATCACAATAATGTAATTTAGACAACAATCAATCTCCTACAATACAATGGCCCAGTTGCGAGTAGGTGTAGGTACACAGTGCTTCCTCAAGCTTACTGATCATGTTCGCACCTCAGTCAAAAGCTTCGCTGCTCATTGGACTAGTACTCACAAATCGGTCAAGGATTCCACAAGAACCTGATCTTCAACACACATACAACCGGATGAACTACCGATGCTCTTGTGTAGTCGTGATTTGACAAATTTCCTGACAATATCTGCGCTCTTTCCCTCCGCTTCCAATCGTTCTTCTGACGTCACTTAGTCAAAGTGGACATCTCTCTGGCTGTTATCAGAGAACCAACACTCCCGCCGTCGAGTCTGGCATTTCGTCTAACCCCATGCATAGCGAGTCTGCAGGCGTCCGAACAGCCTCTTAACTTATCTAGACGTGGTCTTCCCATCTCTACTTTACTCAAACATTCAACTCGTCCTGCGAATTCTTTCAAGAAACTTGCTCTCCCTCATGCACGATGATTTATCCCTCTCGTCTTTCAGTTGTCTACCCTTCCTCCCGCCCTTCGAGTTTACTGATAGCTTGTGGCGAGAGGGCAGTTGTCCTTGAAAGACTGCCTTTGCCTCATGGGAAAGCAAACCACTGAGAGCATCATCAGTATTCTTCCACAAAAAACTTGGAACAAGTGTGGGTATCTACCCTCGAAGTATAAAAGTACATCTTTCTCATCTCAAGTCTGAACTCTCAAACCTCGGCTCCTCCTCAATCCTGGTGCGTTAATCAACATCTGTTTCTGAGTGTATGCTTCCCCCTCCATCCCCTCCCTTACCTCAAATGGCCACATGCTGATATCCGCACGTGGAAAAAGCGAATGTCTCTAAACTCGGTGTTTGCAGCTAATCTTGTGTCCTAAAACCCATCACTTTTTATCTACCCACGGGTTACAGTCGCACCCGCAACGTGTCCCTGGACTCTGATGTCCTTTTCTCCTGACAAGGTGAGAGCTTGCTTTCCAAACCTCAAGCTCAGATTCTGCAATGCGTCCAGAGGCACTAGCCCACGTGTCCCAAAGCGCTGCTCTTCTGCTCTTGCTCACCCTCTCTCTGTTATCACCCTCTCATTGCTCAAGGTCATCTGCCATCTCTTGGAAATCTGCAACATCACTGCCTCTGCATAAAAAAGGTGCAAAAACAGATCCTGCAACTACAGACCAATCAAGCCTTCTCCCAATCATCAGCAAGGTTATGCCAATCCACATCGCTTCAGACATAAACCTTCCTTTCATCCAATTGGCTTGATTTCGATCATCAATTTGGTTTCAGACCAGGTCACTTCCCTGTATATGCTGCTTCTGCTCTCCATCAATGGATGGAGGTTCCTCAATGCCAGACAGGAATCCGAGCCGACTATCCGCTGACATATCATGTGCTTTTGACAAGGTTGGCACCCTGCCTACTCACCAAACTTCTTCCATGGTCCACAGCCATCTCCATCTATGGCTTGCAGATTCCTCTCCTGTCGCAGTCAACGTGTGGCCCTAAATGGAGTCTTTTCATCCCCTCTTCCTGTCCAGGCTGGGAGTTCCTCAAGGCTAGCATTTGGGCCCTGTTCTTTTTCTGGTTTCAATCATATGATCTCTCCGGACTCTCTGAAAATCCCTCTATATCTCTTTTGCTGATGACTCCACCTCTGCCCGTACCATCTGTCATCCCTTCAGACCGCATGCAGCAGCCTTCTTCGCTCATGAGATTCTGATAAAATCACAAACTTGCGCCAACACGTGGAGCATGTTTTCATCCAGACAAATTCACACTCTCACTTATGGGCGTCTCGAAGGACGATTAGAAAACCCACCCATCCACTTCTTCAACAATCCTCTGAAGAGAAGTCTTTTCTTTCAAGCTTCTGGGTCTCACTATCTGCCATGACCTTTCCTGGGAAAGTCACATTTCCAAACCTCGCCTCCAAAGCAGTCGCCGACTGGGAATCCTCCGTCGGTGCAAAGTCTTTCCTCGACCCTCCTGAGCTCCTGACCACTTACAAAGCTTTTGTCCGTAGCCTGAGTGGAGTACTGCTCTCCCCTCTGGCTGGTGCTCCTGCTCGCACCTTTCTCGGCTTATGCTGTCGAAACCAGGGCATTTAGGATCATCGGCATCTCCCGCCAATGAAGCTGAGTCTTTGGGCCTCTCACTCAATCACCGCAGTTGCGTCGGTGGTCTTTCGGTCTTCTACCGTCTCCTCTCCAGCTTGCCCCCCTGCTCTCTCTGCGTATTTTCCCCCACCACATTTCCACAGGGCGCTCAAGGTCCGCCAACAACCCCCTTCTGGTAAAACTACAAAATCACGAATCACTGCTCACCTTACACTCTTTCATTCCTCTTTCTTCCCACCTTTGGAATAAAACTCCCTCACTCTATTCTTCCCTTCTTCCCTTCCAGCTTTCAAAACACCTGTTCACCACCACCTCTTATCATTCCCCCATCCAAATCCTCGATCTTTTCTACCCCCGATAATCCACCCAAGCCCACTTCTCAATTCCCCTGCTTTCCTTCCTGAAAGTCCCTGTAGATTCCATCTTCTCTTCCCCATGTTCCCCGTTCCCATCCCTCTCCCTTCCACAGATCTCCTAATTGTGTCTCTTCCCCACTGTTTTGTCCCTCCACTCCCGCCCTTCTTGTCTTATGCCCCCTTTGCTGTCGTTGTGTGTTAGCTCTCATAGGAGCCTCGACAAGGTATACAAAAAAAAAAAACATCCAATTCCTGCTCTAACCTCCAGGGGACACTGAATCAGTGGCATGCATCGATGCAACTTGGCAATAACTCAGCCATTGGGGCTAAATGAAGAATTCAGTCCCAGTCCAATATGCATTTGCAACCAGCAGTGAAAAGTAGAAAAGTTGATATTTCAATATGCGACTTTCAAAAGGACGCAATGCACCTCAGATTGCTCGGCGCACATGCGCAGAAATCCGTCGTAATGAAGTCCGTTGGGGTGGCCTGGACATGTATCGTATGTGCCAGATAAGGAGTGCAATATGACATGGCTCGCCAAGCTTTTAAAGAAGCCGACAATACTTGGAAATGTCCCTATGAGAAAAAGGTGTACCGCTGCACAACGAAGGATTTGGAGAACTTTCTGATCAACTCAACCAAAAAGTTGATATTTTGCAGCCCTTACGATAAAAACTTCCGGCGATGTGGCCCGTGAAAGGGCTGAAGGTTCGTTGATGGAAGCGTTCTAACCAAACCTTCATGCTTCTTAATACCGATGAAAGGTCATATTTGTGGCTTCTCAATGCACAGTATAAGTTTAAAATAATGATATTTACTATTAATCATGTTTGAGAGGAGAGGGTGGGAGTGGGAGTTGTGTGGCTCGAGAGCCATAATATATATTTTATATATATATATATATATATATATATATTGTTACAGCTGTGGAAATTCGCAAACACCATAAAGGTTCCTTAGTTCAGTTAGATCGATAAGTCTGTGTTCATAGATTTTCCCACCGTTGTTTAATGGGAATTATTCGTGTCACAGGGCTGTGATCCTTTGAGGTAGGTTTTTCTTTCTCTATCGTTATTTTGAACCGACATATCTCGCCCACCATTACAACAAACCATGATGCCAACAACACAACCACCCCAACTACGACACAACGCCAACCACGCTACGATCGCCACAACACCACCACCATTAACCATCTTCGCCACTACGCCAGCTTGCAAACGCCATCCTCCCACAGACCACGCTACGACCCTTTCCGCGTTCAAAAGGGTCGAGAACGCGGCGTAAAAGAACGAGGAAAAGAAACCTCCAATGGTGAGTGTGGTTTTTTCCGCCTTTTTTTCTCCGAGGCTGGTGTGACGAGAAGGGCGAGGCGGCTCGCTCGTGATTGGTGGATACGAGGAGTGAGGCGGCTGAGTTGAGAAACCCCTTTTCGAGAAGCTTCTCGAAGGGAGGCGGAGCCGAAAACGGGGAGGGCGGAAGGTCGGAGCCCCAGGCTATATAAGCGCGACAGCCACCTTGGGCTCTTCCTCTTCGTTGGCGCTCTTCTCCTGGTCTGGTCTCCTCCTCTTCGTTGGCGCTCTTCTCCTGGTCTGGTCTCCTCTCTTCGTTTTGCGCCCTTCTCTTGTCTGGTCTTGTCTTGGTCTCTTGGTCTCTGGGTCTGTGGAGCGACCCGTACACCAGAGGCGTGGTCGGTGGAGAGTCCGGGCGACGTACCGAGACGCAGACGGGAGGCGCAGCTCTGCCGGCTGTGGGGCGCGAACCTACGCGTCGTGGAGGAGAGTGCCAGAGAGAGCTCGCCGACCATCGAGGCACCTCGAGGGTGCAGGTAACCTGCTACGGTCTCGCGGACCCGTTCGGTCTCCCAGGTCCCGTGCCATAAAGACCCAAGTGGTCCAGCCTGACCCCCTTGTCTTGAGGGGGTCTTTTCTTGTGTTTCTTTGGGTTTTGAATGAATGTTGGCGTGGCGCCGTCTGTAAGATAAAACTGTGAAGTGACTGTGCATGTACATTCTCATTGTAGTCGGTGGTATTGCTTCTATTTGCTTGTACATACGTGCATGACTGCCTGGCTGTACATACGTGCTTAGTTGTAATAAATGTCCTTGTGTGAAATGTATCCCGTTCGTTGCGTCCTCTATTCCCCATTGAAAATGCCATCTTGCGTCGCGGAATAATTAGTTGGGTTTTAAACACCCGTAAGGAGAATCGGATCCGTCGAGGTCGGCGATAATACCCGCTCGGTTATCGCTGTAGAACGGAACGGACCGCGTAAGCGGTTCGTGTCCCAGCCGACCTGCGGCAAGGTACGGCCCCTCGGTAGGTTACCCGCGCGAGTACTTAGGTATTTCGATATTCGGCGAGTGACCCTATTCGCGCGGGTAGAATGCGGACTGGGCTGTGGTGAGGTTAACCCCCACCCGTGACTGTTTCTGGCGATAGTTCCAGGAGGGTCACGACTGAATTGTCCGTCCGGTGGGCGACGCGGTTGTGATTAGAGGTACGCGGCCGATCGCATGCCGGCGGGCACGAATTCGTAACAATATATATATATATATAATAAATATATATTTTACGTTTGGTTCCAGGGCCACAACATAAATTATACTGGATTTTTGCTTCTATTGGTGAAAGGAGAAGCGTGTGTGGTGTGTGTGTGTGTGTGTTGTTGTGTGTGTGTGTGTGTGTGTGTGTGTTATAACCACTGCCATCGCTAGCTCATTGTATTAACAGGAAATGGTATGAACCTGACTCCTCTCATCCACACATATTTCTAGTATTCCAATATTTCTGTGAGACTGATTTGTATTCAGGAACAGAACAACTGTGGGTAACTATTCTGAAATTGCCACTCTTTTGTATAAATGCTGAAAATGATGTTTAAAAGATGACTTGAATCACAGATTTTGCACTAACAACGGCAGTTTAGAAGTGCCCGGCGAGCAGAACCGAGTCACTGTAAACGCACGCACGCACGCACGCACACCTACCTCTCTCTTATTAGTCCCATAATGTCTTTGCTCTCTATTAATTTATGTACAAACCCCTCCACGAGCTGTGTACACTTGACAAAAAGAGACATCACAAATCACTGCCCTTACCATCATATATTGTGGTGCAGATTTCTTGCTGAATTTTAATCCACATCCATTTTCAAAAGAGGTGAATCTCTGAGGTATGATGAGGATTTATAATCTCCTGATTAGAAAATATAACTAAATCATCCACGTGCTCAATTTGCCACCAAAAGATAGGGTTAGATCACTAACGTTCTCTCCAACTGTGTATTCTGCTTACAGATCTTTTAGAAACAAACGTAGGTGCAAGCTAAATACATTTCAGTTATTTATACATCGAAAAAAAAACAACATCTGTATTTTTGTGAGAATTAAACCTCAGGGAAGAAGAATATCAAGCGAGACAACATGCAGCTCAACACTCACGATGGTGCTTCTGAGACGTGGTGTCAGAAACACTCGTGTTTTCTTCGTTCGAGAAAGCAGGGATGGCAGGATACAGCCTCAGGATATGTGCACTCGTCTCTAAACTGTCTGGCCTGGTTCGAATCCTGACCCAGCTATAAACTGTCATCCTGGTGTTGCATGTGCAGCAGGATACATCAATGTGTGCACCGTCCAATGGATGGACGTTAAACGAAGGACCAGTCTGCCAACACTGGTCGTTCGTTGGTGGATGTTAAAAATTCCATGGTATCTTTCACGAACAGTAGGCGAGCTATCAACGGCTCTCTGAACAAATTATAAATTCTTGCCTGGACTGCGGCTAGAAAATGGCCTGGTCTTCTTGGAGGTTCCTTGACCCCCCCCCATGTTACACTGCTTACTACCTTAAAGTGTGTTTTCTGTCTGGTCAGCAGCTCCTGCACTGGAGACAAATGGAACTGGTAGTTCGCATGTTACAAGCGAACGGCTTTCTCCGGCTACGCCGAGCAACCAACACTAGAAAGCAGACGAGGAGTCGAATGGAGAAAAGACAACGCAGTATGGAAGGAATGAGAAGTTTTTCAAAACAAGAGAGAGAATTGCTTTGCAATACGTGTCCCCTACCGATGTGATATTTTATAAGTCCATATAAAGGACATAATTCTGTGAAAAACTGACAAAAAGCCCTGAAACTCGAACTTGCTCTGTAACTGATCATAATAAAGCCACGTTCCAAGTTTCAGTTGAATATGTCAAAGGGTCTGGGGGTAAAATAAAAAGGTCTGAAAAAAAAACCCACAGGTGGGATGGACAGACGGACAGACGGAGAGCAAACCTATAGCCCCCTCCAATGAAACCGATAGGGAACTAATAAAAGGACAGGACACATACAGGGTGGCCACAATGTCTTGTCACCCGTTGTAAAAATTGTGACATTGCCATTGTGTGCAGAGTGTGAACTCATTCAGAGTGTTAACTCATTCCGGTTTTCCATTTTTTTCAAATTGAGTGATACAAGCAATTACACCATTGAGCAACAGATTGCTGTCAGTGTCTGGGTTCACTAACATCCGCAAACAGGCAAAACAATGGAATGAACATTATTCTCTGTCATGACAATGATGGAGCACAAAACGATCCACTGGACATGAAAGGCTTGTGTCATATGATGTAAAATGTGTCATAAAGTTAATGAGTACTGCACATGTATGTGCTACAACTTGTAGAACCCTTCAGTGTTGTCAGCTAATATGATAAAAGGCAATGTCACAACTTTTTCAATGGGTGACAAGACAGTGTGCCCACCCTGTAGATGAGAAGAAACGTTTCTTCAAAGCACATGATCAAGGAGTTTTGGCTACAGTGAAGCAAATCGCTGTTGCTGATTTTTTTTTTTTATCATTGTTACCACGTTCCTTGTTGAAACAGAGTTCCAAGAGGATGATTCACCCCTCCCCCAGCCATATAACCTCCTGGGTCCTGGTTTATTTTCAGGATGCTGAACATCCACACCAGATAAATCTTTGGCGGGGAATTACGACTGATAAAATGTTCATTATGTTAAACTAAAGGTAGTGTTACAGAAGGAGAGGGCCATCTTGCACATTTCCTGCCAGGGGTATCTTAGCGACCTTAATGACCTTGTGCATGTAATTTGTTCAGGGTACCGGCGGGCGATAGATAGCTCGCCGGCTCTTTGTGAAGGACACCGTGGGATCTTTAATGTCCACCAACGATTGCCGGCAGATGGGACTCCCAGTTTATCATCCGTCTGATGGACAGACACATTGATATATCGCTCTGCATGCGAAACACCAGGGTGACAGTTTAAAGGTGGGTCGAGATTCGAACCCAGGCTTCACAACTGAGAGCCGTACAACTATCTTGCCAACCACTTGCAGTATGCACTGCAACAGCAACAAAGACATATTGTTTTGCCTTCAAAAGTCCACGGCCTGTTGAGCCACTGGCCTGCTGAGTCTGGACCCTGTGGAGAAATAAACAATTTGAGGACAAGCAGAAGGCCACTGTATCCCATGGACTTTAAAAGTTGTTGTTGTTGTGGCCAGAAGTACACAAAAAAAAAAGGAACACAACTTGGGGCAACATCCTTGTCTATCACCCATCACACAAAGGTCCCACAGCACCTAGCAACACCCAGGACCAACCATCAGCATCCATGAAGGACCCTTGGTAGGCGAGCTAAAACATCCATCACAAAGACTGGTCTTCATTTAGTGACATCGAACTTTTACACCTCAAACTAAGTTCGTTCAACTAGTGGTTCGAGGCTTTTCTGCCTGTTTACATTGATATACTGACCAGAAACAACGTGCTGTCCGCAGACTCAGGAATGCTCAATCAGCTGCCAGTCCTGATGCTTTATGGCAGCAGCCCATCTCTTTTCCGGAGATCAAAGTCCACTGGGAACCGGTCGAGACTAAACCCTGGCACGTGTCCACAATGATTAGTGCAACCATATGCACAGCAAGTGACAGCCATTGTGAATAACTGCAGTGTTCTGTACAATAAAATTAAGTGTAACGGAGGTCAACTTGACCTGCAAAATGGTGGATAAAGCAACATCACATGTCCTATAATATCACGTGGAAGAGGTCGATATAATCAATGATGCAATGCTTCAACTTCTTGATTGTTTGTTCATTTCTGTAACTTATTCTTCACTCTTCCTGATCTCTTTGTCCTGGATGTAAATATCTCAGTTGCCCCTCCTGCATTTTGTCAGGAGGGGCAGGGGGGGGGGGGCAGAGAGCGCCTTATCACGCGAACGCCTGAAAAGGTCCGACGACATTGCTGAACTAACGGGGAGTGTGAAGAGGCTTGTAAAATGCATCATATCTTTGGACTGCCAATAATTTTGTCATCCCAAGTCCTTCGGAGCCTTTAGGAGGCAGACCTCAAAATTCCCTCAAAAATGATTCGCCGATTCCAATTTGTCCGGGGATGTGTTCAGTTACCAAGTCGGTAGCTAGCGCTTGCCAAGCCAGCCAATACTTATTCAACGGTTTCGAATGGAGTGTTTGCTTACTTGTTGAGAGCTCTACAAGAAACTTGGTAACTGAACACACCCCAGTATTTCGTCAATTTTCACTACCACAATACGCTGCACATATCCTGGCAGTGAATCACGCTACCTGACAAGTCTACAGCTGCCATGGAGTTAGGAAGGAGAGCGACAGTGCTTTGCAGTACACCACCACTAACTGATACACCTGACAATTCGCAGGGTCACGATTAATTAAGATATTCGAACCACACGATCACTTTTTGGGACCTTTTCGTGTGCAACAACGACCGGAGAACTTCCGTTTTGATCACGAGCGTCATGATCTACGTTTAATTCCGATGCCGCATTTTAGTTCAATTTGCGACCTCAATTTCTTCTTCAATTTGTAATTTGCTTGTTTATCTCCAGATATTGATCTTCCACCCTAAATCAATAAAGGGAAGGATGTGTTTGTATTATTCATTTATTTATTGTTTTTTGTTTTTTTTAAGGTGAACATTATTGAGGTGAACACCTCGTCGGTGTGTGGCCAAACTGAAAAGCAACTGTGCTCATGGTCTCCTGAGATGTCCAACGCAAGGCCTGTTTTGTAGTTTAGGTTCGAGGAGGAAAAAGGTTACAACATTTATTAAACCTGTTTGGTGCATACACACCAGGGATTCATCTTGGAGGTACCGAAGGAAGTCACAACACAAGACGAGACAAGAATCTGGCACAACTGCCAACTCACTGGACAACTGGAAGTAAGTTGTCATGCCTGTTCAAAACAAAATATGTCCGCCTGATTCCCTCATAGAGTGGCTTACAACGAATTCTCATCACCTATTAACTTGTGTGTGTATATATACATATATATATGTATTTTTTCCTCTCCGATGTAGCATACCCTGTTACAGAGCATTGGTTCTGCCAAAACAGTTTCTTGGCATGGGTCATCGTGAGTGGTTTGCCATCCCTCTCTCAGCAGCAGTTAGAGCAGGAATTTAGAATTTGATCAGGGTGCTGACAATAGCTCACATCCTCTCGGTGAAGGACAACGTTTAACGTCCATCCAAGGGACGGCACACACACACACACACATTGATGAATCATCCTGTCTGTGAAACAGTTCATAGCTGGGTTGGGATTCAAACCCAGGCTCGACAGCTTAGAGGCGAGTATGCGTACCTCTAGGTCTAGGCCATTCTGTCAGTGCTGGTATTTATACATATACAACTGATAAATTAATGTTCATTATATTAAACTAAAGGTAGCATTACAGGAGGAGAGGGGCATCTTGCCCAACATTTCCTGCCAGGGGCATCTTACCGACCTTAATTACCTTGTCCACATAATTTGTTCAGGGTGCCGGCGGGCGATAGACACGAGCCCCAATGTACATTTCTGTTCTGTATGTACATGTTTAGGCATGTACCACATCATATTATACACTGCGGACACCACATGAGATTACCTTTTCAACAAATAGTGGAAGGTAAAGCTGAAAAGCTATCTTTCCTCATCCAGTGGAGTTTCTGCTCTAGCCAAAAGTCCCCCAAGGCACAAGCAGCATGAAAACTATCAATGTGCAAATCTTATTGTGTGTGAGTGATGGAATCATGTAAAATTGCAATTTGTTTGTCGTCGGCCATTCAAGCTGTGCTCCCATGGAAGCAGCCAATGATTTCATGGTTAAGATTAAACCAATCATGTTTCATGGTTAGATACATCCAATCGCTGTCCAGTTCGCAGCAAGCCAGTTGTTTGTTCTTCTTGGGATGCTAATTGTGATGTTTGATTATTATTAGGCAATCTCTGTTCTGCTCGCAAGACTCCAGTCAACACCTCTCACCCAGCCAAACATCTCTCGTGGCTTCGGTTGGATAATAACATCCGAATTGGCAAGGACGTTCATTCTCGCATTTGAAGAGTGGCAAAGAGGGTCCAAAGTCTTTCCTGCAAGAGTGGTGCATGTGTTGGTAATATGCCATCCTTTGACTAATTACAACAGCGGACAAAATTAGTCATGTATTGTCTCAAGGCAGGCATAACCTAGGAATCTTATCCTCTAAATACAAGGCAGGCACGACCCTCACCGTAACCCCCAACCCAGGGCTGGAAGGATGGCCTAGAGCAGTGGTTCCCAAACTTTTTTGTCCATGACCCAAAATTTGAAATCACATTTGCCTCGCAACCCAAATGATACTGGTACCTAGTGTACCTATGATAAAAAATTTGTCAGAGAAAATGCTTTTGACATGAAACCCCCCCTCAAAAACTGAGATTTTGAGGGGGGGTTCAAGTTTGGGTCACGACCCTGGGTTTGGGAATCCCTGGCCTAGAGGTACGCACGCTCACCTCTACGCTATCTAGCCTGGGTTGAAATCCCGACCCAACTATAAACCGTCATGCCGGTTTTTCACAGGCATCAATGTGTGTGCCATCGACGTTAATCTGGGTGTTGCCTCTGCTGACATTAGTTCCTTCGCCAAGAGTGGGCAAGCTATCGCCGGCACCATGAACAAATGGCAAATCACCCAGTATAACGGTTGCGAAGAGAATGTATGGCATGAGAGACCGAGACAGAGAGACAGACAGAGAGAACCCCAACGCTAATGCAGTCAGTCAGAAGCCAAATATTCCTTCTTTGGAGTGATACCAGATCAGTTGCAATCTCTAGGTGTGTGTGTGTGTGTGCGTGCGTGCGTCCAGTTTCAGTTTCAGCAATTACTCCAACGTAGCAAGAAAATCCATCCCTCCGACACATTCAAGTCGAAAAACAAAATTACCCCCAGATGATGACATGCTGGGGTCTGTTGCAAATATTCACAATTGTGATTTCATCTTATCACAGAAACAATCATAACATGGTGTCAATACTTCACCATCATTGGTAACTCCTGGAAGGTAGCTGTGACATGATTATACGACTTCCCGTACAAGGAACTTCAATGCGGGAAGAGGCCATTTAGGCCCCCAAGAGCTTGCGCTATTATTACCAACCTATGGTTGTTTGTCCGTTGTCTATCCTTTTTAAATGCTGAGCGTCAAGCAAGGAAGCAGCACGTACCATTTTAAACGTCTTTGGTGTGACTCATCCAGGGTTCGAACCACCGACCTCTCAGAATCAGGTGAATCTCTGTAGAAGGTGTGTGTGTGTGTGTGTGTGTGTGTGTGTGTGTGTGTGTGTGTGTGTGTGTGTGTGTGTGTGTGTGTGTGTGTGTGTGTGTGTGTGTGTGTGTGTGTGCAGTGACCGAGAGGTCGATATCATAATGCCACTGAGCCTAGATAAACATGACCGGTATTAACAGCAAGAAAGTATATTCACAATGGTAATATAATGGTACAACTTGAGAAGGATGGAAGGAAAGAAGAGCTAAAGAGAGCAGGGAGAGGGAGGTCAGGGAAACGGTTCTTGCAACTTAGGGGAAGACCCTACATATGGGGAAACCCTGCATGAGCAGACCCTGCATATGGGGAAACCCTGCATGACAGTAGACCCTGTATATAGGCAGACAGTGCATTTGGGAAGACCCTGCATATTGGTAGACCCTACATATAGGGAACCCCGTTGTATGGGCAGACCTTGCATATGGAAAGACCTTGTATATGGGGAGACCCTGCAAATGGGGAGACCCTACATGGTCGAAATTATCTCATCTGACCCTGAGCCTGGAAATACAGGCCAGAGGGAAACACAGAAAAAGGAATAAAGAAGGAGGTTCAGAGTGAGTGGGAGAATTAGAGAGAAAAAGAGCTTGTGTGGGAGAGAGTGACAGTGAGTGGGAGAATTACCTTCAGAAGAGAAAAGGAAAAAGAAAACAAAAGGTGTGAAGAAGAGCAAGAGAAACAGAAGGCTAAAGTGAACTAAGTGAAAAGAAATGAGAGTTTAGTTGGATAGTTTGAGATATTAAGGGAGTTATTCAAGCATCATGGTCAATGAAAGTGACTGAATTGAGACAATGAGTGGGGAAATGAAAATCAAGACACCATGAGATGGCATACAGACAGACTTGAAATAAATAAATAAAAGTTACCTTGCAGTGAGGAAGGCATGCCTTAACAGAGTAAGACTCTGGTTGCTGATACTTGTCCAAGACCAACACAAACTGCCGGTACTGTGCCCGAATCTCTGAATCTACACGTAGCAGCAGCTGAATTGGACATCCCCAGTCCGATGGTTCTGACGGTCCAGCTGGACAATGTGACAAAGTGCTGAAGTTGCAGAAAAACTTTGCAGTCATGGAATGAGGGTTGAATCCTGATCCAGCCCTGGATCTCGGTCTTCCACTTGTGGAACCATTAATTAACGTCAGCTTGGAAATACGGTTTGGGACTGGTGAGGTGTTGCGTCCTCCAAGACCATTAGTCCAATTTGGATCACTCCTTTTGTTGTGTAGTCGCTCCAAACCCGGCCAGGGAGAGTGCAAGTCGAATTCCCGGGAGCTGTTAGGGGTTCTCCTTTTACTCCCCTGATCCCCTTGTCCATGGTAGTGTCCAGCCAGCTTTCCCTCGGCACTGCACCACAAATGATGGGACAAAAGAACGGTGAAGAACAGCAGGTTGGCCAAACACCTCCTCCAACGCTGGGTTCTCTCAGACTCAGCACAAGGCTTCTCAGAGACCGCAGCAGGTCCAGGAGATCTGGACCTAGTCCAGTCGAGTCCCATCTGGGTCCAGCCAGAGTCTGGCGTTTCACCGTGGTCATCCAGAAAGCCGGGGACCCGCTGGGAAGAGATCATGATCCCCAGCTGGACCCTATGCAAATCTCTTGAGCTTGATGGGACATTGGAGATGGAGACAGATAAAAATGGGGAGACAGACAGAGAAATGAAGGAAAGACAGACAAAGGAAGAGGGAGAGAGATCTCCACAGGCCAGTGTGTGTGTGGTGGTGTGGTGTGTGTGTTGTGTGTGTGTGGTGTGTGTGTGTGTGTGTGTGTGTGTGTGTGTGTTGCGTGTGTGTGTTCGTGTGTTGTGTGTGTGTGTGTGTGTGTGTGGTGTGTGTGTGTGTGTGTGTGTGTGGTGAGAGAGAGAGAGAGAGAGACAGAAGGAGAGAGGGAAGAAGGGCAGGTGTATAAGGTGAGATAAAAGGGGAGAGATAGGTGAAAGAAGGGTAGTGAAAGAAGGGTAGAGAGAGAGAGAGAGAGAGAGAGGGGGGGAGAGATAACAGGAAAGTGAGAGAAGAGGAGAGAGAGAGAGGGGGGAGACAGAGAGAGAGAGAGAGAGAGAGAGAAGAGAGAGAGAGAGAGAAAAGAGAGAGGAGAGGGAGAAAGAAGGGAGAGAGAATAGGAAAGTGAGAGAAGGAGAGAGAGAAGGAGAGAGAGAGACTGAGGGAGAGAGAGAGAGAGAGAGAGGGAGAGAGAGAAGGAGAGAGAGAGACTGAGGGGAGAGAGAGAGAGAGAGAGGAGAGAGAGAGACTGAGGGAGAGACAGAGGGAGAGTGAGAGTGAGAGAAGGGGAAAGAAAAAAGGGGAGTGAAAGAATGAGAGTGAGGAAAGGAGTGAGAGATAAGGGGAGTGAGAGAAGGAGAGTGAGAGAAGGGGAATGAGAAAAGGAGAGAAAGATAAGGAGAGTGAAAAAAGGAGAGTGAGAATAGGAGAGTGAAAAAAAATCAATGACAAAGAAAAGACAGGAATTGGAAAGACAGAAAGCCAAAGATAAGAAGACCGTGATGGAGCTCTAACTAGGCCAAACAGAAAACCAGTCTTCCTTCCTTCCGCTCCGGGATATCAAACCCCTTCCTCTGGACCCTGAAGCCCACTCTCACCCCGGGGGAGAGTGAGGGAGTGCGTACCCGGGGTTTAAACCGCAACATCTCAGTACCGCCTTGTCCGCAGCTCCATCTTGCGTGTCCAGACGTCAGCGTTCTCCTCCCTCCCCCTCCCCCCTCCAAACAATCTTTTTCCCCCTCCCTCACCAATTCCCTCTGTCTCTCGGGAGGAGGAGATACGTTCTCTCTCCTCCTCCTCGCTCTTTCGCGCGATTTCTTCCTTCTTTCTTTTCCCTTGCTCGACCGCG
>CM068954.1:63621304-63637322 GCA_035128595.1 Eptatretus atami
AGAGAGAGATTAAATACTCCTCCTCCGGATGACAGGGCCTGAGGCATCGTCCTGGTTGGAGGTGTGCTCTCTTCATCAAAGATTCTATCCTCACTCTCTTGCCTGCTCTCACCACTCACACCCCCAGGAATACCTCTGCTAACGGCTTCCCTCCCTCACTCATGGTTTTATATGTGTTACGGTTACCGTCCACCAAAACGTGAGACTCCATTCTACAACCTCCTTCCGAAAACAGGACCATCTTCTATTTCTATCCAAACTTCTCTCCTCTTTTATGTGTGATTTCAAATTGCTTCAGCAGTTGGCTAGGTGTGGTACTTTCATCTGTTCTGGCACCTTCACAAAAAAGCTTCTGCGACTCATGGGGACTGATCAATGGTAACTTCCGACCCCAGAATCTTCAACCCAATGGTCTCCATCTCTCTGGGTCTGATTTTTGACAAATTCCCTGACCAATTATCTGACTGGCTCTCCTCCGCTCCAACGGTCTTCTGACACGTCCTTGTCAAAGTGGACATCCTCTCTGGTTTATCAGAGAAGCACTCAACGCCGTTCGAGTCTGGCATTTACTCAAGCCGCTGGCAGGGGTTCTCCAAGGCAGCCTCAAATTATAGACTTGGTCTCCCATCTACTACTTTCTCAAACATCACTCGATCCTGGGAATTCTTTCAAGAACTTTGCTCTCCCTCATGCACAGATTTTTACCCCCTGTCTTCAGTGTCCTACCTCTCCCGCCCTTGGTTTACTGAAGCTTGTGGCGAGGCGTTGTCCTGAAAGACTTGCCTTTTGGCCTCATGGAAGCCCAAACCCACTGAGGGGCAATCTCAGTCTTCGACAAGGCTTGACAAGTGTGTATCTACCCTCAGGAGAAGCAGAAAACAACATCTTCTATCTCAAGTTGGAACTTCAAACCTCTTCTCCTCCATCAAAATCTGGTGGCGTTTAATCAATTGTTTTGGTGTATGTTTTCCCCCTCCATTCCCTCCCTTACTCCAAATGGGCCACACTGTGATACCTGCACGGTGAAAGTGAATGTCTAAACTCGGGTGTTTGCAGCTAAATTCTTGTGTCCTAAACCATCACTTCTCTCCCACTACCCAGTCGACCAAACTGTCCCTGGACTCTGTGTCCTTTTCTCCTGACAAGTTGTGGAGAGCTTTGCTTTCAAATAACTCAGATTTGCAACTGGTCCAGACGGGCACGCCCACGTCGTCCCCAAAGCCTGCTCTTCTGCTCTGCTCACCCTCTCTGTTCTATTCCACCCTCTCATTTGCCAAGGCACTGCCATCTTGCTTTGGAAATTGCAAATCTCATGCCCTGCATAAAAAGGTGCAAAAACAGTCTCTGCAACTTACGAGCGCAATCAGCCTTCTCCAATCATCAGGCAAGTGTTATGCAATCCATCATCGTTCAGACATGAAATCCTTCTCTTCTCCATGGCTTGATTCTCTCGATTTATCAATTTTGGTTTTAGCCAGGTCCATTCTACCTGGATATGCTGCTTCTGCTCCCCATCAACTGGACTGGCGGTCTCCATGCCAGCACAGGAAATCCGAGCCGTTACCTGGACATATCATGTTGCTTTTGACCACAGTACTGGCCACCCTGCCTCTTCAACCAGCTTCCCATATGGTGTCCAAGGCCATCTCCACTCATTGGCTTGCAGACTTTCCTTCTCTGTGGCAGTCAACGTGTGGCCCTAAATGGAGTCTTTATTCACCCTTCTGCCCAGGGTGGAGTTCCTCAAGGTAGGCATTCTGGTGCCTGTTTCTTTTTCGGTTTTATCAATGATTTCCCGCACTCTCTGGAAATCCCTATATTTTTGCTGATGACTCCACCCTCTGCCGTAATCTTGTTCACTTCCAGACCGGCATTGCGCGTTCTCTCGCTCACTGCAGATTTGGATAAAACACAAACTGCTCACACGTGGAGCAATCGCTCTCTCATCCAGACAAATCCCACTCTCATATGTTCTTCTGAAAGGACCGATTAGAAACCCCTCCACTTTCTCAACAATCCTCTGGAAAATCTTTTCTTTTCAAGCTTCTGGGTCTCACTATCGCCATGGACCTTTCCTGGGGGAAGCACCTTTACCAACCTCGCCTCCAAAGCACTCGCGACTGGGATCTCCGTGTCGTCAACAGCTCTCTCTCGACCCTCTGAGCTCCTGACACTTACAAGCTTTTGTCCGTTAGGCCTGAATGGAGTACTGCTCTCCCTCTGCTGTCTGCCTGCTCGCACTTTCTCGGCTTCATTGCTGCTCGGAACACAGGGCATTGCACTCACTCGCATCTCCCAGCAATTGAACTGAGCTTGGGCTCTCTACCATCCGAGGTTGGGTCGGTGTCTTTCGTCTTTCTACACGTCTCCTCTCCAGCTCCCCCTGCTCTCTCTGGATTTTGTCCCCCACCACATTTCCACACGGCGCTCAAGGTCCCAACAACCCATTTGGTAAAACTACAAAAATTCAACGAATCACTTGCTCACCTTCACTTTTCATTCCTCTTTCTTCCCACCTTTGGAATAACTCCCTCACTATTCTTTCATTCTTCCCTTCCAGGTTTTCAAAACACCTGTTCACCACCACCTTTATCATCCCCATCCAAATCTCGATCTTTTCTACCCCCGATAATCCACCCAAGGCCCACTTCCTCATTCCCCTGCTTTCCTTCCTGAAAGTCCCTGTAATGTCCATCTTCTCTTTCCCCATGTTCCCCGTCCCATCCCTCCCTTCCACAGATCTCCTAATGTTCTCTTCCCCACTCGTTTTGTCCCTCCACTCCGCCCTTCTTCTCATGCCCCCTCTGCTGCGTTTGTGTTAGCTCTCATAGACCTCGACAAGGTATACAAAAAAAAAAAAAATCCAAATCTCCTGCTCTAACCTCCAGGGGACACTGAATCAGTGGCATGCATCGATGCAACTTGGCAATAACTCAGCCATTGGGCAAATGAAGAATTCAGTCCCAGTCAATAATGCATTTGCAACCACAGCGTAAAGTAGAAAAGTTGATATTAATATGCGACTTTCAAAAGGACGCAATGCACCTCAGATTTGCTCGGCGCACATGCGCAGAATCCGTCGTAATGAGTCCGTTGGGGTGGCCTGACATGTATTAGTATGGCTCAGATAGCCGAGTCCGAACTCGCCACTGGCGCAACGTTAAGCGCGAACACACACTTGAAAGTCTAGAAAAAGTTTACCGTGCACAACGAAGGTTTGGAGAACTTCTGATCAACTCAACCAAAAGTTGATATTTTGCAGCCCTTACGATAAAAATTCCGGCGATGTGGCCCGTGAAAGGGCTGAAGGTTCGTTGATGGAAGCGTTCTAACCACAACTTCATTCTCTTAATACCGAGGAAAGGTCATATTTTGGCTTCTCAATGCACAGTATAAGTTTAAAATAATGATATTTACTATTAATCATGTTTGAGAGGAGAGGGTGGAGTGGGATTGTGTGGGCTCGAGAGCCATAATATATATTTTTATATATATATATATATATATATATATTGTTACAGCTGTGGAAATTCGCACAAACACCATAAAGGTTCCTTAGTTCAGTTAGATCGATAAGTCTGTGTTCAGTTAGATTTCCCCACCGTTGTTTTAATGGGAATTATTCGTGTTCACAGGGCTGTGATCCTTTGGAGGTAGGTTTTTCTTTCTCATCGTTATTTTGAACCGACATATTCGCCCACCATTACAAAAACCATGATGCCAACAACACAACCACCCCAACTACGACAAAACGCCAACCACGCTACGATCCGCCACAACACCACCACCATTTAACCATCTTCGCCTACGCCAGACTGCAAACGCCATCCTCCCACAGACCACCTACGACCCTTTCCGCGTTCAAAAAGGGGTCGAGAACGCGGGCGTAACGAGGAGGAAACTCCAATGGTGGTGTGGTTTTTTTTCCCGCTCTTTCTCCGAGGCTTGGTGACGAGAAGGGCGAGGCGGCTCGCTCAGGATTGGTGGATACGCAGGAGTGAGGCGGTCGGAGTTGAGAAACGCCTCTTCGAGAAGCTTCTCGAAGGGAGGCGGAGCGAAAACGGGGAGGGGCGAAGGTCGGAGCCCCAGGCTATATAAGGCGGACAGCCCCTTGGCTCTTCCTCTTCGTTGGCGCTCTTCTCGCTGTCTGGTCTCTCCTCTTCGTTGGCGCTCTTCTCCTGGTTGGTCTCCTCTCTTCGTTTTGCGCCCTTTCTTGGTCTGGTCTTGTCTTGGTCTCTTGGTCTCTGGGTCTGTGGAGCGACCCGTACACCAGAGCGTGGGTCGGTGGAGAGTCCGGGCGACGTACCGGAGACGCAGACGGGAGGCGCAGCTCTGCCGGCTGTGGGGCGCGAACCTACGCGTCGTGGAGGAGAGTGCCAGAGAGAGCTCGCGCGACATACGGGCACTCGAGGGTGCAGGTAACCTGCTACGGTCTCGCGGACCCGTTCGTCTCCCGGTCCCGTGCCATAAAGACCCAGTGGTCCATGCCTGACCCCCTTGTCTGTGAGGGGGTTTTTCTTGTGTTTCTTTTGGGTTTTGAATGAATGTGGCGTTGGCGGCCGTCTGTTAAGTAAACTGTGAAGTGACTGTGCATTACATCTCATGTGTCGTGGGTATTGCTCTATTTGCTTGTAATACGTGCCATGACTGCTGGCTGTACATACGTGTTAGTTGTAATAAATGTCCTTGTGTGAAATGTATCCCGTTCGTTGCGTCCTCTATTCCCCATTGAAAATGCATCTTGCGTCGCGGAATAATTAGTTGGGTTTAAACACCGGTAAGGAGAATGGATCGTGAGGTCGGCGATAATACCGCTCGGTTTATCGCTGTAGAACGGAACGGACCGCGTAAGCGGTTCGTGTCCAAGCCGACCTGCGGCAAGGACAGGCCCTCGGTAGGTTACCGCGCGAGTACTTAGGTATTCTGATATTCGGCGAGTGACCCTATTTCCGCGCGGGTAGAATGCGGACTGGGTGTGGTGAGGTTAACCCCACCCGTGATTGGTTCTGGCGATAGTTCCAGGAGGGTCACGACTGAATTGTCCGTCCGGTGGGCGACGCGGTTGTGATTAGAGGTAGCGGCCGATCGCATGCCGGCGGGCACGAATTCGTAACATATATATATATATATATAATAATATATATTTTACGTTTGGTTCCAGGGCCACAACATAAATTATACTGGATTTTTGCTTCTATTGGTGAAGGAGAAGCGGTGTGTGTGTGTGTGTGTGTGTGTGTGTGGTGTGTGTGTTGTGTGTGTGTGTTGTGTGTGTGTGTTATAACCACTGCCATCGGCTAGTCATTGTATTAAAGGAAATGGTATGAACCTGACTCCTTCATCCACACATATTTCTAGTATTCAATATTTCTGTGAGACTGATTTGTATTCAGGAACAGAACAAACTGTGGGTAACTATTCTGAAATTGCCACTCTTTTGTATAAATGCTGAAATTGATGTTTAAAAGATGACTTGAATCACAGATTTTGCCTAATAACGGCAGTTTAGAAGTGCCCGGCGAGCAGAACGAGTCACTGTAAACGACGCACGCACGCCGCACACCTACTCTCTCTTATTAGTCCATAAGTTTTGCTCTCTATTAATTTATGTACAAACCCTCACGAGCTGTGTACACTTGACAAAAAGAGACATACAAATACATGCCTTACCATCATATATTGTGGTGCAGATTTCTTGCTGAATTTTAATCCACATCCATTTTCAAAAGAGGTGAATCTCTGAGGTATGATGAGGATTTATAATCTCCTGATTAGAAAATTAACTAAATCATCCACGTGCTCAATTTGCACAAAAAGATAGGACTAAGATCACTAACGTTCTCTCCAACTGTGTATTTTGCTTACAGATCTTTTAGAAACAACGTAGGTGCAAGCTAAATACATTTCAGTTATTTATACATCGAAAAAAAAAACAACATCTGTATTTTTGTGAGAATTAAACCTCAGGGAAGAAGATATCAAGCGAGACAACATGCAGCTCAACACTCACGATGGTGCTTCTGAGACGTGGTGTCAGAAACATCGTGTTTTCTTCGTTCGAGAAAGCAGGATGGCAGGATACAGCTCAGATATGTGCACTCGTCTCTAAACTGTCTGGCCTGGTTCGAATCCTGACCCATTTCATAAACTGTCATCCTGGTGTTGCATGTGCAGCAGGATACATCAATGTGTGACAGTCCAATGGATGGACGTTAAATGAAGGACCACTCTGCCAAACTGGTCTTTCGTTGGTGATGTTAAAAATTCCATGTATCTTTCACGAACAGTAGGCGAGCTATCAACGGCTCTCTGAACAAATTATAAATTCTTGCTGGACTGCGGCTAGAAATGGCTGGTCTTCTTGGAGGTTCTTGACCCCCATGTTACACTGCTTACTACCTTAAAGTGTGTTTTCTGTCTGGTCAGCAGCTCCTGCACTGGAGACAAATGGAACTGGTAGTTCGCATGTTACAAGCGAACGGCTTCTCCGGCTAGCAGCAACCAACACTAGAAAGCAGACGAGGGTCGAATGGAGAAAAGACAACGCAGTATGGAAGGAATGAGAAGTTTTTCAAAACAAGAGAGAGAATTGCTCTTGCAATACGTGTCCCTACCGATGTGATATTTTATAAGTCCATATAAAGGACATAATTCTGTGAAAAATGACAAAAAGCCCTGAAACTCGAACTTGTCTGTAACTGATCATATATAAGCCACGTTCCAAGTTTCAGTTGAATATGTCAAAGGGTCTGGGGGTAAAATAAAAAGGTCTGAAAAAAAACCACAGGTGGGATGGACAGACGGACAGACGGAGAGCAAACCTATAGCCCCCTCCAATGAAAGCGATAGGGAACTAATAAAGGACAGGACACATACAGGTGGCCACAATGTCTGTACCCGTTGTAAAAATTGGTGACATTGCATTGTGTGCAGAGTGTGAACTCATTCAGAGTGTTAACTCATTCCGGTTTTCCATTTTTTTCAAATTGAGTGATACAAGCAATTACACCATTGAGCAACAGATTGCTGTCAGTGTCTGGGTTCACTAACATCCGCACAGGCAAAACAATGGAAGAGAATTATCTCTGTCATGACAATGATGGAGCACAAAACGATCCACTGGACATGAAAGGCTTGTGTCATATGATGTAAAATGTGTCATAAAGTTAATGAGTACTGCACATGTATGTGCTACAACTTGTAGAACCCTTCAGTGTTGTCAGCTAATATGATAAAGGCATGTCACAACTTTTTCAATGGGTGACAAGACAGTGTGCCCACCCTGTAGATGAGAAGAAACGTTTCTTCAAAGCACATGATCAAGGAGTTTTGGCTACAGTGAAGCAAATCGCTGTTGCTGATTTTTTTTTTTTATCATTGTTACCCACGTTCCTTGTTGAAACAGAGTTCCAAGAGGATGATTCCACCCTCCCCAGCCATATAACTCCTGGGTCCTGGTTTATTTTCAGGATGCTGAACATCCACACCAGATAAATCTTTGGCGGGGAATTACGACTGATAAAATGTTCATTATGTTAAACTAAAGGTAGTGTTACAGAAGGAGAGGGCCATCTTGCACATTTCCTGCCAGGGGTTCTTAGCGACCTTAATGACCTTTGTGCATGTAATTTGTTCAGGTTACCGGCGGGCGATAGATAGCTCGCCGGCTCTTTGTGAAGGACACGTGGGATCTTTAAAGTAACAACGATTGCCGGCAGATGGGACTCCAGTTTATCATCCGTCTGATGGACAGACACATTGATATATCGCTCTGCATGCGAAACACCAGGGTGACAGTTTAAAGGTGGGTCGAGATTCGAACACGGCTTCACAACTGAGAGCCGTCAATTATCTTGCCAACACTTGCAGTTGCACTGCAACAGCAACAAAGACATATTGTTTTGCCTTCAAAAGTCCACGGCCTGTTGAGCCACTGGCCTGCTGAGTCTGGACCCTGTGGAGAAATAACAATTTGAGGACAAGCAGAAGGCCACTGTATCCCATGGACTTTAAAAGTTTTTGTTGGTGGCCAGAAGTACAAACAAAAAAAGGAACACAACTTGGGGCAACATCCTCGTCTATCACCCATCACACAAAAGGTCCACAGCACCTAGCAACACCCAGGACCAACCATCAGCATCCATGAAGGACCCTTGGTAGGCGAGCTAAATCATCCATCACAAGACTGGTCTTCATTTAGTGACATCGAACTTTTACCCTCAAACTAAGTTCGTTCAACTAGTGGTTCGAGGCTTTTCTGCCTGTTTACATTGATAATACTGACCAGAAACAACGTGCTGTCGCAGACTCAGGAATGCTCAATCAGCTGCCAGTCCTGATGCTTTATGGCAGCAGCCATCTCTTTTCCGGAGATCAAGTCCACTGGGAACCGGTCGAGACTAAACCCTGGCACGTGTCCACAATGTTAGTGCAACCATATGCACAGCAAGTGACAGCCATTGTGAATAACTGCAGTGTTTCTGTACAATAAAATTAAGTGTAACGGAGGTCAACTTGACCTGCAAAATGGTGGATAAAGCAAATCACATGTCCTATAATATCACGTGAAGAGGTCGATATAATCATGATGATGCTTCAACTTCTTGATTGTTTGTTCATTTTCTGTAACTTATTCTTCCTCTTCCTGATCTCTTTGTCCTGGATGTAAATATCTCAGTTGCCCCTCCTGCATTTTGTCAGGAGGGGCGGGGGGGGGGGGGGGCAGAGAGCGCCTTATCACGCGAACGCCTGAAAAGGTCCGACGACATTGCTGAACTAACGGGAGTGTGAAGAGGCTTGTAAAATGCATCAATATTTTGGACTGCCAATAATTTTGTCATCCCAAGTCCTTCGAGCCTTTAGGAGGCAGACCTCAAAATTTACAAAATGATCTCGCCGATTCCAATTTGTCCGGGGATGTGTTCAGTTTCCAAGTCGGTAGCTAGCGCTTGCCAAGCCAGCCAATACTTATTCAACGGTTTCGAATGGAGTGTTTGCTTACTTGTTGAGAGCTCTACAAGAAACTTGGTAACTGAACACACCCCGTATTTGTCATTTCATTACCACAATACGCTGCACATATCCTGGCAGTGAATCACGCTACCTGACAAGTCTAACAGTGCCATGGAGTTAGGAAGGAGAGCGACAGTGCTTGCAGTACACCACCACTAACTGATACGCCTGACAATTCGCAGGGTCACGATTAATTAAGATATTCGAACCACACGATCACTTTTTGGGACTTTTCGTGTGCAACAACGACCGGAGAACTTCCGTTTTGATCACGAGCGTCATGATCTACGTTTAATTCCGATGCCCAGTTTTAGTTCAATTTGTGGACCTCAATTTCTTTCAATTTGTAATTTGCTTGTTTATCTCCAGATATTGATCTTCCCACCTAATCAATAAAGGGAAGGATGTGTTTGTATTATTCATTTATTTATTGTTTTTGTTTTTTTTTAAGGTGAACATTATTGAGGTGAACACCTTGTCGGTGTGTGGCCAAACTGAAAAGCAACTGTGTCTCATGGTCTCCTGAGATGTCAAACGCAAGCCTGTTTTGAAGTTTAGGTTCGAGGAGAAAAAGTTACAACATTTATTAAACGTGTTTGGTGCATACACACCAGGGATTCATCTTGGAGGTACGAAGGAAGTCACAACACAAGACGAGACAAGAATCTGGCACAACTGCCAACTCACTGGACAACTGGAAGTAAGTTGTCATGCCTGTTCAAAACAAAATATGTCCGCCTGATTCCCTCATAGAGTGGCTTAACAACGAATTCTATCACATTAACTTGTGTGTGTATATATACATATATATATGTATTTTTTCTCTCCGATGTAGCATACCCTGTTACAGAGCATTGTTTCTGCAAAACAGTTTCTTGGCATGGGTCATCGTGAGTGGTTTGCCATCCTCTCAGCAGCAGTTAGAGCAGGAATTTAGAATTCGATCAGGGTGCTGACAATAGCTCACATCCTCTCGGTGAAGGACAACGTTTAACGTCCATCCAAGGGACGGCAACACACACACACACACACACATTGATGAATCATCCTGTGTGAAACAGTTCATAGCTGGGTTGGGATTCAACCCAGGCTCGACAGCTTAGAGGCGAGTATGCGTACCTCTAGGTCTAGGCCATTCTGTCAGTGCTGTATTTATACATACAACTGAATAATTAATGTTCATTATATTAACTAAAGGTAGCATTACAGGAGGAGAGGGGCATCTTGCCCAATTTTCTGGGCATTTCTGTTCTGTATGTACATGTTTAGGCATGTACCACATCATATTATACACTGCGGACACCACATGAGATTACCTTTTCAACAAATAGTGGAAGGTAAAGCTGAAAAGCTATCTTTCCTCATCCAGTGGAGTTCTGCTCCAGCCAAAAGTCCCCAAGGCACAAGCAGCATGAAAACTATCAATGTGCAAATCTTATTGTGTGTGAGTGATGGAATCATGTAAAATTGCAATTTGTTTGTCGTCGGCCATTCAAGCTGTGCTCCCATGGAAGCAGCCAATGATTTCATGGTTAAGATTAAACCAATCATGTTTAATGGTTAGATACATCAATCGCTGTCCAGTTCGCAGCAAGCCAGTTGTTTGTTCTTCTTGGGATGCTAATTGTGATGTTTGATTATTATTAGGCAATCTCTGTTCTGCTCGCAAGACTCATCAAACCTCTCACCAGCCAAACATCTCTCGTGGCTTCGGTTGGATAATAACATCCGAATTGGCAAGGACGTTCATTCTCGCATTTGAAGAGTGGCAAAGAGGGTCCAAAGTCTTTCCTGCAAGAGTGGTGCATGTTTGGTAATATGCCTTCCTTTGACTAATTACAACAGCGGACAAAATTAGTATGTACTGTCTCAAGGCAGGCATAACCTAGGAATCTTATCTCTAAATACAAGGCAGGCATAACCTAGGATCTTATCCTCTAAATACAAGGCAGGCACGACCTCACCGTAACCCCCAACCCGGGTGAAGGATGCCTAGAGCAGGGGTTCCCAAACTTTTTGTTCATGACCAAAATTTGAAATCACATTTTCCTCGCAACCCAAATGATACTGGTACCTAGTGTACCTATGATAAAAAATTGTCAGAGAAAATGCTTTTGACATGAAACCCCCCTCAAAAACTGAGATTTTGAGGGGGGGTTCAAGTTTGGGTCACGACCCTGGGTTTGGGAATCCCTGGCCTAGAGGTACGCACGCTCACCTCTACGCTATCTAGCCTGGGTTGAAATCCCGACCAACTATAAACCGTCATGCCGGTTTTTCACAGGCATCAATGTGTGTGCATCGACGTTAATCTGGGTGTTGCCTCTGCTGACATTAGTTCCTTCGCCAAGAGTGGGCAAGCTATCGCCGGCACCATGAACAAATGGCAAATCACCAGTATAACGGTTGCGAAGAGAATGTATGGCATGAGAGCCGAGACAGAGAGACAGACAGAGAGAACCCCAACGCTAATGCAGTCAGTCAGAAAGCCAATATTCCTTCTTTGGAGTGATACCAGATCAGTTGCAATCTCTAGGTGTGTGGTGTGTGTGGTGCGTGGGTGCGTCCAGTTTCAGTTTCAGCCATCACTCCAACGTAGCAAGAAAATCCATCCCTCCGACACATTCAAGTCGAAAAACAAATTACCCCAGATGATGACATGCTGGGGTCTGTTGCAAATATTCACAATTGTGATTTCATCTTATCACAGAAACAATCATAACATGGTGTCAATACTTCCCATCATTGGTAACTCCTGGAAGGTAGCTGTGACATGATTATACGACTTCCTTACAAGGAACTTCAATGCGGGAAGAGGCCATTTAGGCCCCAAGAGCTTGCGCTATTATTACCAACCTATGGTTGTTTGTCCGTTGTCTATCCTTTTAAATTGCTGAGCGTCAACAAGGAAGCAGCACGTACCATTTTAAACGTCTTTGGTGTGACTCATCCAGGGTTCGAACCACCGACTCTCAGAATCAGGTGAATCTCTGTAGAAGGTTGTGTGTGTGTGTGTGTGTGTGTGTGTGTGTGTGTGTGTGTGTGTGTGTGTGTGTGTGTGTGTGTGTGTGTGTGTGTGTGTGTGTGTGTGTGTGGTGTGTGTGTGTGTGCAGTGACCGAGAGGTCGATATCATAATGCCATGAGCCTAGATAAACATGACCGGTATTACAGCAAGAAAGTATATTCACAATGGTATATAAATGGTACAACTTGAGAAGGATGGAAGGAAAGAAGAGCTAAGAGAGCAGGGAGAGGGAGGTCAGGGAAACGGTTTGCAACTTAGGGAAGACCCTATATGGGGAAACCTGCATGAGCAGACCTGCATATGGGGAAACCCTGCATGACAGTAGACCCTGTATATAGGCAGACACTGCTTTGGGAAGACCTGCATATTGGTAGACCCTACATATAGGGAACCCATTGTATGGGCAGACCTTGCATATGGAAAGACCTTGTATATGGGGAGACCCTGCAATGGAGACCCTACATGGTCGAAATTCTCTCATCTGACCCTGAGCCTGGAAATACAGGCCAGAGGGAAACACAGAAAAGGAATAAAGAAGGAGGTTCAGAGTGAGTGGGAGAATTAGAGAGAAAAAGAGCTTGTGTGGGAGAGAGTGACAGTGAGTGGGAGAATTACTTTCAGAAGAGAAAAGGAAAAAGAAAACAAAGGTGTGAAGAAGAGCAAGAGAAACAGAAGGCTAAAGTGAACTAAGTGAAAAGAAATGAGAGTTTAGTTGGATAGTTTGAGATATTAAGGGAGTTATTCAAGCATCATGGTCAATGAAAGTGACTGAATTGAGACATTGAGTGGGAAATGAAAATCAAGACACCATGAGATGGCATACAGACAGACTTGAAATAATAAATAAAGTTACCTTGCAGTGAGGAAGGCATGCCTTACAGAGTAAGACTCTGGTTGCTGATACTTGTCCAAGCACACAACCAACTGGGTATGTGTGCCGAATCTCTGAATCTACACGTAGCAGCAGCTGAATTGGACATCCCAGTCGATGGTTCTGACGGTCCAGCTGGAAATGTGACAAGTGCTGAAGTTGCAGAAAACTTTGCAGTCATGGATGAGGTTGAATCCTGACCAGCCTGGATCTGGGTCTTCCACTTGTGGAACCATTAATTAACGTCAGCTTGGAAATACGGTTTGGACTGGTGAGGTGTTGCGTCCTCCAAGACCATTAGTCCAATTTGGATCACTCCTTTTGTTGTGTAGTCGCTCCAACCCGCCAGGGAGAGTGCAAGTCGAATTCCCGGGAGCTGTTAGGGTTTTCCTTTTACTCCCCTGATCCCCTTGTCATGGTAGTGTCCAGCCAGCTTTCCCTCGGCACTGCACACAAATGATGGACAAAAGAACGGTGAAGAACAGCGGTTGGCCAAACACTCCTCCAACGCTGGGTTCTCTCAGACTCAGCCCAGGCTTCTCAGAGACCGCAGCAGGTCCAGGAGATCTGGACCTAGTCCAGTCGAGTCCCATCTGGGTCCAGCAGAGTCTGGCGTTTCACCGTGGTCATCCAGAAAGCGGGGACCCGCTGGAAGAGATCATGATCCCAGCTGGACCCTATGCAAATCTCTTGAGCTTGATGGGACATTGGAGATGGAGACAGATAAAAATGGGGAGACAGACAGAGAAATGAAGGAAAGACAGACAAAGGAAGAGGGAGAGAGATCTCAGCCAGTGTGTGTGTGTGTGTGTGTGTGTGTGTGTGTGTGTGTGTGTGTGTGTGTGGTGTGTGTGTGTGTGTGTGTGTGTGGTTCGTGTGTGTGTTCGTGTGTGTGTGTGTGTGTGTGTGTGTGTGTGTGTGTGTGTGTGTGTGTGTGTTGTGGTGAGAGAGAGAGAGAGAGAGACAGAAGGAGAGAGGGAAGAAGGGCAGGTGTATAAGGTGAGATAAAGGGGAGAGATAGAGTGAAAGAAGGGTAGTGAAAGAAGGGTAGAGAGAGAGAGAGAGAGAGAGGGGGGGAGAGATAACAGGAAAGTGAGAGAAGAGGAGAGAGAGAGAGGGGGAGACAGAGAGAGGAGAGAGAGAGAGAGAGAGAGAGAGAGAGAGAGAGAAAAGAGAGGAGAGAGGGGAGAAAGAAGGGGAGGAGAATAGGAAAGTGAGAGAAGGAGAGAGAGAAGGAAGAGAGAGAGACTGAGGGAGAGAGAGAGAGAGAGGGAGGAGAGAGAAGGAGAGAGGAGACTGAGGGAGAGAGAGGAGAGAGGAGAGAGAGAGACTGAGGGAGAGACAGAGGGAGAGTGAGAGTGAGAGAAGGGGAAAGAAAAAGGGAGTGAAAGAATGAGAGTGAGGAAAGGAGTGAGAGATAAGGGGAGTGAGAGAAGGAGAGTGAGAGAGGGGAATGAGAAAAGGAGAGAAAGATAAGGAGAGTGAAAAAGGAGAGTGAGAATAGGAGAGTGAAAAAAATCAATGACAAAGAAGACAAGGAATTGGAAGACAGAAAGCAAAGATAAGAAGACGTGATGGAGCTCTAACTAGGCCAAACAGAAAACGATTCTTCCTTCCTTCCGCTCCGGGATATCAACCCCTTCCTCTGGACCCTGAAGCCCACTCTCACCCGGGGGAGAGTGAGGGAGTGCGTACCCGGGGTTTAAACCGCAACATCTCAGTACCGCCTTGTCCGCAGCTCACCTTGCGTGTCCAGACGTCAGCGTTCTCCTCCCTCCCCTCCCTCAAAAATCTTTTTCCCTCCCTCACAATCCCTCTGTCTCTCTCCTCTACCTCCTTCCCTTTTCCTCCTCTTCCGTCTCCTTGCTGGCTCTCCGTCCGTCTCCTCCCCCTTTTCCTCTTCGCGCGATTTCTTCCTTTTTTTTCTTTTCCCTTTCTCGACCCCGGCGTGACCTTCACAGCCTTTCAGCACCAAGAGCCGGACAGCGACCAAATGTCGTTCTGTTTTCACTCAGATCTTCGTTTCGTTCTCCACACTGTCCGCGATTGTCAATATCCCTTGTACCTTGTGAAATGCACGCTGTGTACAGTGACTACGGTCTATATAATATGTACGAGGATTGTAGCGCACGCTTATAGTATGTGACTCCAAAAAATAGGTTTTAATTCAAATAAAATCGTCTATGTCAATACTGTATATATAGGTACGTACTTTAATACCTGTATCATACATACAACATGAATACTACATATTGTTACGGGCCCGGGACGTCGACGTGAGCACGACGCTAGATGGAGCCGCGAGCCGGCTCGACCGATCGCCCGGAAGTAAAGGTCTGCCCCGGATATGTCCGGAGCGGACGGGTCCCGACTGGACCGAAATTCGCCATGGATAGACACGTGGGTCGATTGCCAACTTTTCAATTTACCTAAGTACCACGTGGTCCGACTACCGGGGAAGTTCACCCTCGACGGAACTCGTACGAAAGAGCGCTTGGCGCGCTCGCTCGTGTGCGATTCCGAGCGGCTTAATCGCCGAGAACCGTCGGTCCGATTTAACAATTTGCCAACACTAACCTCTCAACACGCGTCATGTCGAGCCAATGAAAGAACACAAAACGAGCTGATCATTTAACAATTGGGTTTATTTATAACAGTAATAATGGGGAGCTAGGGAACACAGAAGAGCAGAATATACGAATACAATAAATGCAAGTATACACAGCGAACAAAGCACTTAACAGTTTCTACTTGTTAGACGGGCCCACGGACACATACGCACACACACACCAAGAAATGGTGGCTGATCCTTTAATGCGGACTTTCCGACTTCAGCTCGGAGGGACAGATGAGCTGAAGCCCAGGGCCTGCCTCGGACCTTTCCACCTCGTGTGGTCCTCAAGCTGTTCGGACCGGGCACCAGGGTGGGTGAGCTGGATCCAATCACCGCGAGCCACGATCCTCTCCGAGCTCCGGCGGATCCCCTCGCGCCAAATGGGGATTTGGGAAGACCCTGCATATTGGTAGACCCTAACCGACAGAAGAAGACCACGTGCTGGTGAGACGAGGCGCCGATCCTTCCCGACCCGATGCGTCGCTTCCCCGAAGA
>CM068954.1:63637522-63648837 GCA_035128595.1 Eptatretus atami
CGAGAGAGATGAAGTGCCCGGGCGAGCAGAACGGAGTCACTGTAAACGCACGCACGCACGCACGACACCTACTCTCTCTTATTAGTCCATAATGTCTTTGCTCTCTATTAATTTATGTACAAACCCTCACGAGCTGTGTACACTTGACAAAAGAGACATCACAAATCACTGCCTTACCATCATATATTGTGGTGCAGATTTCTTGCTGAATTTTAATCCACATCCATTTTCAAAAGAGGTGAATCTCTGAGGTATGATGAGGATTTATAATCTCCTGATTAGATAAATATAACTAAATCATCCACGTGCTCAATTTGCCACCAAAAGATAGGTTAGATCACATAACGTTCTCTCCAACTGTGTATTTGCTTACAGATCTTTTAGAAACAAACGTAGGTGCAAGCTAATACATTTCAGTTATTTATACATCGAAAAAAAAAACAACATCTGTATTTTTGTGAGAATTAAACTCAGGGAAGAAGAATATCAAGCGAGACAAATGCAGCTCAACACTCACGATGGTGCTTCTGAGACGTGGTGTCAGAAACACTCGTGTTTTCTTCGTTCGAGAAGCAGGGATGGCAGGATACAGCTCAGGAATATGTGCACTCGTCTCTAAACTGTCTGGCCTGGTTCGAATCCTGACCCAGCTATAAACTGTCATCCTGGTGTTGCATGTGCAGCAGGATACATCAATGTGTGCCACGTCCAATGGATGGACGTTAAAGAAGGACCATCTGCCACACTGGTCGTTCGTTGGTGATGTTAAAAATTCCTGGTATCTTTCACGAACAGTAGCGAGCTATCAACGGCTCTCTGAACAAATTATAAATTCTTGCCTGGCTGCGGCTAGAAAATGGCCTGGTCTTCTTGGAGGTTCCTTGACCCCCATGTTACACTGCTTACTACCTTAAAGTGTGTTTTCTGTCTGGTCAGCAGCTCCTGCACTGGAGACAAATGGAACTGGTAGTTCGCATGTTACAAGCGAACGGCTTCTCTCCGGCTACGCGACAACCAACACTAGAAAGCAGACGAGGAGTCGATGGAGAAAAAGACAACGCAGTATGGAAAGGATGAGAAGTTTTTCAAAACAAGAGAGGAAATTGCTTTGCAATACGTGTCCCTACCGATGTTGATATTTTATAAGTCCATATAAAGGACATAATTCTGTGAAAAACTGACAAAAAGCCCTGAAACTCGAACTTGCTCTGTAATGATCATAATAAAGCCACGTTCCAAGTTTCAGTTGAATATGTCAAAGGGTCTGGGGGTAAAATAAAAAGGTCTGAAAAAAAACCCACAGGTGGGATGGACAGACGGACAGACGGAGAGCAAACCTATGCCCCCTCCAATGAAAGCGATAGGGAACTTAAAGGACAGGACACATACAGGTGGCCACAATGTTCTGTCACCCGTTGTAAAAATTGTGACATTGCCATTGTGTGCAGAGTGTGAACTCATTCAGAGTGTTAAACTCATTCCGGTTTTCCATTTTTTTCAAATTGAGTGTACAAGCAATTACACCATTGAGCAACAGATGCTGTCAGTGTCTGGGTTCACTAACATCCGCAAACAGCAAAACAATGGAATGAACATTATTCTCTGTCATGCACAATGATGGAGCACAAAACGATCCACTGGACATGAAAGGCTTGTGTCATATGATGTAAAATGTGTCATAAAGTTAATGAGTCTGCACATGTATGTGCTACAACTTGTAGAACCCTTCAGTGTTGTCAGCTAATATGATAAAAGGCATGTCAACTTTTTCAATGGGTGACAAGACAGTGTGCCCCCTCTGTAGATGAGAGAAAACGTTTCTTCAAAGCACATGATCAAGGAGTTTTGGCTACAGTGAAGCAAATCGCTGTTGCTGATTTTTTTTTTTTATCATTGTTACCACGTTCCTTGTTGAAACAGAGTTCCAAGAGGATGATTCACCCCTCCCCAGCCATATAACTCCTGGGTCCTGGTTTATTTTCAGGATGCTGAACATCCACACAGATAAATCTTTGGCGGGGAATTACGACTGATAAAATGTTCATTATGTTAAACTAAGGTAGTGTTACAGAAGGAGAGGGGCCATCTTGCACATTTCCTGCCAGGGGTATCTTAGCGACCTTAATGACCTTGTGCATGTAATTTGTTCAGGGTACCGGCGGGCGATAGATAGCTCGCCGGCTCTTTGTGAAGGACACCGTGGGATCTTTAATGTCCACCAACGATTGCCGGCAGATGGGACTCCCAGTTTATCATCCGTCTGATGGACAGACACATTGATATATCGCTCTGCATGCGAAACACCGGGTGACAGTTTAAAGGTGGGTCGAGATTCGAACCCAGGCTCACAACTGAGAGCCGTACACTATCTTGCCACCACTTGCAGTTGCACTGCAACAGCAACAAAGACATATTGTTTTGCCTTCAAAAGTCCACGGCCTGTTGAGCCACTGGCCTGCTGAGTCTGGACCTGTGGAGAAATAACAATTTGAGGACAAGCAGAAGGCACTGTATCCCATGGACTTTAAAAGTTGTTGTTGTTGTGGCCAGAAGTACACAAAAAAAGGAACCAACTTGGGGCAACATCCTGGTCTATCACCATCACAACAAAGGTCCCACAGCACCTAGCAACACCCAGGACCACCATCAGCATCCATGAGGACCCTTGGTAGGCGAGCTATAACATCCATCACAAAGACTGGTCTTCATTTAGTGACATCGAACTTTTACACCTCAAACTAAGTTCGTTCAACTAGTGGTTCGAGGCTTTTCTGCCTGTTTACATTGATATACTGACCAGAAACAACGTGCTGTCCGCAGACTCAGGAATGCTCAATCAGCTGCCAGTCCTGATGCTTTATGGCAGCAGCCATCTCTTTTCCGGAGATCAAAGTCCACTGGGAACCGGTCGAGACTAAACCCTGGCACGTGTCCACAATGATAGTTGCAACCATATGCACAGCAAGTGACAGCCATTGTGAATAACTGCAGTGTTTGTACAATAAAATTAAGTGTAACGGAGGTCAACTTGACCTGCAAAATGGTGGATAAAGCAACATCACATGTCCTATAATATCACGTGGAAGAGGTCGATATAATCAATGATGCAATGCTTCAACTTCTTGATTGTTTGTTCATTTCTGTAACTTATTCTTCCTCTTCCTGATCTCTTTGTCCTGGATGTAAATATCTCAGTTGCCCTCCTGCATTTTGTCAGGAGGGGCGGGGGGGGGGGGCAGAGAGCGCCTTATAACGCGCAACGCCTGAAAAGGTCGACGACATTGCTGAACTAACGGGAGTGTGAAGAGGCTTGTAAAATGCATCATATTTTGGACTGCCAATAATTTTGTCATCCCAAGTCCTTCGGAGCCTTTAGGAGGCAGACCTCAAAATTTCCCTCAAAATGATTCGCCGATTCCAATTTGTCCGGGGATGTGTTCAGTTCCAAGTCCGGTAGCTAGCGCTTGCCAAGCCAGCCAATACTTATTCAACGGTTTCGAATGGAGTGTTTGCTTACTTGTTGAGAACTCTACAAGAAACTTGGTAACTGAACACCCCAGTATTTCGTCAATTTTCATACCACATACGCTGCACATATCCTGGCAGTGAATCACGCTACTGACAAGTCTACAGCTGCCATGGAGTTAGGAAGGAGAGCGACAGTGCTTTGCAGTAACCACCACTAACTGATACGCCTGACAATTCGCAGGGTCACGATTAATTAGATATCGAACCACACGATCACTTTTTGGGACCTTTTCGTGTGCAACAACGACCGAAGAACTTCCGTTTTGATCACGAGCGTCATGATCTACGTTTAATTCCGATGCCGCATTTTAGTTCAATTTGGACCTCAATTTCTTTCTTCAATTTGTAATTTGCTTGTTTATCTCCAGATATTGATCTTCCACCCTAATCAATAAAGGGAAGGATGTGTTTGTATTATTCATTTATTTATTGTTTTTTGTTTTTTTAAGGTGAAACATTATTGAGGTGAAACCCCTCGTCGGTGTGTGGCCAAACTGAAAAGCAACTGTGCTCATGGTCTCCTGAGATGTCCAACGCAAGCTGTTTTGAGTTTAGGTTCGAGGAGGAAAAGGTTACAACATTTATTAAACTGTTTGGTGCATAACACACCAGGGATTCATCTTGGAGGTACCGAAGGAAGTCACAACCACAGACGAGACAAGAATCTGGCACAACTGCCAACTCACTGGACAACTGGAAGTAAGTTGTCATGCCTGTTCAAAACAAAATATGTCCGCCTGATTCCCTCATGGAGTGGCTTACAACGAATTCTCATCACCTATAACTTGTGTGTGTATATATACATATATATATGTATTTTTTCTCCTCCGATGTAGCATACCCTGTTACAGAGCATTGGTTCTGCAAAACAGTTTCTTGGATGGGTCATCGTGAGTGGTTTGCCATCCTCTCTCAGCAGCAGTTAGAGCAGGAATTTAGAATTCGATCAGGGTGCTGACAATAGCTCACATCCTCTCGGTGAAGGACAACGTTTAACGTCCATCCAAGGGACGGCACACACACACACACACACACATTGATGAATCATCCTGTCTGTGAACAGTTCATAGCTGGGTTGGGATTCAAACCCAGGCTCGACAGCTTAGAGGCGAGTATGCGTACCTCTAGGTCTAGGCCATTCTGTCAGTGCTGTATTTATACATATACAACTGATAATTAATGTTCATTATATTAAACTAAAGGTAGCATTACAGGAGGAAGAGGGGCATCTTGCCAAATTTCTGGGCATTTCTTGTATATGTCGTGGGCATATGTCATTGTTCTGTAGTACTGTTAGGCATGTACCACATCATATTATACACCTGCGGACACCACATGAGATTACCTTTTCAACAATAGTGGAAGGTAAAGCTGAAAAGCTATCTTTCCTCATCCAGTGGAGTTCTGCTCAGCCAAAAGTCCCCCAAGGCACAAGCAGCATGAAAACTATCAATGTGCAAATCTTATTGTGTGTGAGTGATGGAATCATGTAAAATTGCAATTTGTTTGTCGTCGGCCATTCAAGCTGTGCTCCCATGGAAGCAGCCAATGATTTCATGGTTAAGATTAAACCAATCATGTTTCATGTTAGATACATCCAATCGCTGTCCAGTTCGCAGCAAGCCAGTTGTTTGTTCTTCTTGGGATGCTAATTGTGATGTTTGTTATTATTAGGCAATCTCTGTTCTGCTCGCAAGACTCCAGTCACACTCTCACCCAGCCAAACATCTCTCGTGGCTTCGGTTGGATAATAACATCCGAATTGGCAAGGACGTTCATTCTCGCATTTGAAGAGTGGCAAAGAGGGTCCAAAGTCTTTCCTGCAAGAGTGGTGCATGTGTTGGTAATATGCCATCCTTTGACTAATTACAACAGCGGACAAAATTAGTCATGTATTGTCTCAAGGCAGGCATATTACCTAGGGAATACTTATCTCTAAATACAAGGCAGGCACGACCCTCACCGTAACCCCCAACGCAGGCTGAAAGGATGCCTAGAGCAGGGTTCCCAAACTTTTTTGTCCATGACCAAAATTTGAAATCACATTCCTCGCACCCAAATGATACTGGTACCTAGTGTACCTATGATAAAAAATTGTCAGAGAAAATGCTTTTGACATGAAACCCCCTCAAAAACTGAGATTTTGAGGGGGGGTTCAAGTTTGGGTCACGACCCTGGGTTTGGAATCCCTGGCCTAGAGGTACGCACGCTCACTCTACGCTATCTAGCCTGGGTTGAAATCCCGACCACAACTATAAACCGTCATGCCGTTTTTCACAGGCATCAATGTGTGTGCCATCGACGTTAATCTGGGTGTTGCCTCTGCTGACATTAGTTCCTTCGCCAAGAGTGGGCAAGCTATCGCCGGCACCATGAACAAATGGCAAATCACCCAGTATAACGGTTGCGAAGAGAATGTATGGCATGAGAGACCGAGACAGAGAGACAGACAAGAGAGAACCCCAACGCTAATGCAGTCAGTCAGAAAGCCAAATATTCCTTCTTTGGAGTGATACCAGATCAGTTGCAATCTCTAGGTGTGTGTGTGTGTGTGTGCGTGCGTGCGTCCAGTTTCAGTTTCAGCATTATCCCAACGTAGCAAGAAATCCATCCCTCCGACACATTCAAGTCGAAAAACAAATTACCCCAGATGATGACATGCTGGGGTCTGTTGCAAATATTCACAATTGTGATTTCATCTTATCACAGAAACAATCTAACATGGTGTCAAACTTCACCATCATTGGTAACTCCTGGAAGGTAGCTGTGACATGATATTACGACTTCCCTACAAGGAACTTCAATGCGGGAAGAGGCCATTTAGGCCCCCAAGAGCTTCGCTATTATTACCAACCTATGGTTGTTTGTCGTTGTCTATCCTTTTTAAATGCTGAGCGTCAAGCAAGGAAGCAGCACGTACCATTTTAAACGTCTTTGGTGTGACTCATCCAGGGTTCGAACCACCGACTCTCAGAATCAGGTGAATCTCTGTAGAAGGTGTGTGTGTGTGTGTTGTGTGTGTGTGTGTGTGTGTGTGTGTGTGTGTGTGTGTGTGTGTGTGTGTGTGTGTGTGTGTGTGTGTGTGTGTGGGTGAGTGACCGAGAGGTCGATATCATAATGCCACTGAGCCTAGATAAACATGACGGTATTAACAGCAAGAAAGTATATTCACAATGGTAATATAATGGTACACTTGAGAAGGATGGAAGAAAGAAGAGCTAAAGAGAGCAGGGAGAGGGAGGTCAGGGAAACGGTTCTTGCAACTTAGGGAAGACCCTACATATGGGGAAACCCTGCATGAGCAGACCCTGCATATGGGGAAACCCTGCATGACAGTAGACCCTGTATATAGGCAGACACTGCATTTGGGAGACCCTGCATATTGTTAGACCCTACATATAGGGAACCCTTGTATGGGCAGACCTTGCATATGGAAAGACCTTGTATATGGGGAGACCCTGCAAATGGGGAGACCCTACATGGTCGAAATTTCCTCATCTGACCCTGAGCCTGGAAATACAGGCCAGAGGAAACACAGAAAAGGAATAAAGAAGGAGGTTCAGAGTGAGTGGGAGAATTAGAGAGAAAAAGAGCTTGTGTGGGAGAGAGTGACAGTGAGTGGGAGAATTACCTTCAGAAGAGAAAAGGAAAAAGAAAACAAAAGGTGTGAAGAAGAGCAAGAGAAACAGAAGGCTAAAGTGAACTAAGTGAAAAGAAATGAGAGTTTAGTTGGATAGTTTGAGATATTAAGGGAGTTATTCAAGCATCATGGTCAATGAAAGTGACTGAATTGAGACATGAGTGGGGAAATGAAAATCAAGACACCATGAGATGGCATACAGACAGACTTGAAATAAATAAATAAAAGTTACCTTGCAGTGAGGAAGGCATGCCTTATACAGAGTAAGACTCTGGTTGCTGATACTTGTCAAGACCAACACAAACTGCCGGTACTGTGCCCGAATCTCTGAATCTACACGTAGCAGCAGCTGAATTGGACATCCCAGTCGATGGTTCTGACGGTCCAGCTGGACAATGTGAAAAGTGCTGAAGTTGCAGAAAAAACTTTGCAGTCATGGAATGAGGGTTGAATCCTGATCCAGCCCTGGATCTCGGTCTTCCACTTGTGAACCATTAATTAACGTCAGCTTGGAAATACGGTTTGGGACTGGTGAGGTGTTGCGTCTCCAAGACCATTAGTCCAATTTGGATCACTCCTTTTGTTGTGTAGTGCTCCAAACCCGCCAGGGAGAGTGCAAGTCGAATTCCCGGGAGCTGTGGGGTTCTCCTTTTACTCCCCTGATCCCCTTGTCCATGGTAGTGTCCAGCCAGCTTTCCCTCGGCATGCACCACAAATGATGGGACAAAAGAACGGTGAAGAACAGCAGGTTGGCCAAACACTCTCCAACGCTGGGTTCTCTCAGACTCAGCACAAGGCTTCTCAGAGACCGCAGCAGGTCCAGGAGATCTGGACTAGTCCAGTCGAGTCCCATCTGGGTCCAGCCAGAGTCTGGCGTTTCAACCGTGGTCATCCAGAAAGCGGGGACCCGCTGGAAGAGATCATGATCCCCAGCTGGACCCTATGCAAATTCTTGAGCTTGATGGGACATTGGAGATGGAGACAGATAAAAATGGGGGACAGACAGAGAAATGAAGGAAAGACAGACAAAGGAAGAGGGAGAGAGATCTCCACAGGCGCAGTGTGTGTGTGTGTGTGTGTGTGTGTGTGTGTGTGTGTGTGTGTGTGTGTGTTCGTGTGTGTGTTCGTGTGTTGTGTGTGTGTGTGTGTGTGTGTGTGTGTGTGTGTGTGTGTGTGTGTGTGTGTGTGGTGAGAGAGAGAGAGAGAGAGACAGAAGGAGAGAGGGAAGAAGGGCAGTGTATAGGTGAGATAAAAGGGGAGAGATAGAGTGAAAGAAGGGTAGTGAAAGAAGGGTAGAGAGAGAGAGAGAGAGAGAGAGGGGGGGAGAGATAACAGGAAAGTGAGAGAAGAGGAGAGAGAGAGAGGGGGAGACAGGAGAGAGAGAGAGAGGAGAGAGAGAGAGAGAGAGAGAGAGAAAAGAGAGAGAGAGAGGGAGAAAGAAGGGGAGAGAGAATAGGAAAGTGAGAGAAGGAGAGAGAGAAGGAGAGAGAGAGACTGAGGGAGAGAGAGGAGAGAGGGAGAGAGAGAAGGAGAGAGAGGAGACTGAGGGAGAGAGAGAGAGAGAGAGAGAGAGAGAGAGAGAGGAGAGAGAGAGACTGAGGAGAGACAGAGGGAGAGTGAGAGTGAGAAGAAGGGGAAAGAAAAGGGGAGTGAAGAATGAGAGTGAGGAAAGGAGTGAGAGATAAGGGGAGTGAGAGAAGGAGAGTGAGAGAAGGGGAATGAGAAAGGAGAAAGATAAGGAGAGTGAAAAAAGGAGAGTGAGAATAGGAGAGTGAAAAAAATCAATGACAAAGAAAAGACAGGAATTGAAAGACAGAAAGCAAAGATAAGAAGACCGTGATGGAGCTCTAACTAGGCCAAACAGAAAACCAGTCTTCCTTCCTTCCGCTCCGGGATATCAAACCCTTCCTCTGGCCCCTGAAGCCCACTCTCACCGGGGGGGGAGAGTGAGGGAGTGCGTACCCGGGGTTTAAACCGCAACATCTCAGTACCGCCTTGTCCGCAGCTCCATCTTGCGTGTCCAGACGTCAGCGTTCTCTCCTCCCCCTCTCCCTCCAAACAATCTTTTTCCCTCCCTCACAATCCCTCTGTCTCTCTTCCTCTACCTCCTTCCTTTTCCTCCTCTTCCGTCTCCTTGCTGGCTCTCTCCGTCCGTCTCTCCCCCTCTTCCTCTTCGCGCTATTTCTTCTTTCTTTTCTTTCCCTTTCTCGACCCCGGCGTGACCCGCTGTGACTTCACAGCTTTTCAGCAACCAAGAGCCGGACGCGACCCAAATGTCGTTCTGTTTTCACTCAGATCTTGCGTTTCGTTCTCCACACTGTCCGCGATTGTCAATATCCTTGTACCTTGTGAAATGCACGCTGTGTACGTGACTAGGTCTATATAATATGTACGAGGATTGTACGCGCACGCTTATAGTATGTGACTCCAAAAAATAGGTTTTAATTCAAATAAAATCGTCTATGTCAATACAGTGTATATAGGTACGTACTTTAATACCTGTATAATACATACAACATGAATAACTACATATTGTTACGGGCCCGGGACGTCGACCGTGAGCAACGAGCGCTAGATGGAGCCGCGAGCCGGCTCGACCGATCGCCCGAATGTAAAGGTCGTCGCCCGGATATGTCGGAGCGGACGGGTCCCGACTGGACCGAAATTCGCCAATGAGATAGACCACGTGGGTCGATTGCCAACTTTTCAATTTACCTAAGTACCCACGTGGTCGACTACCGGGGAAGTTCACCCTCGACGGAACTCGTACGAAACGAGCCGCTTGGCGCGCTCGTTCCGTGTGCGATTCCGAGCGGCTTAATCGCCGAGAACCGTCGGTCCGATTTAACAATTTGCCAACACTAATCCTCAAACACGCGTCATGTCGAGCCAATGAAAGAAACACAAAACGAGCTGATACATTTAACAATTGGGTTTTATTTATAACAGTAATAATGGGGAGCTAGGGAACACAGAAGGCAGAAACTATACCGAATACAATAAATGCAAGTAATACACAGCGAACAAAGCACTTAACAGTTTTCTACTTGTTAGACGGGCCACGGACACACATACGCACACACACACCCAAGAAATGGTGGCTGATCCTTTAATGCGGACTTCAGCTCGGAGGACAGATGAGCTGAAGCCAGGGCTGCCTCGGACCTTTCCCACCTCGTGTGGTCCTCAAGCTGTTCGGACCGGGCACCAGGGTGGGTGAGCTGGATCCAATCACCGCGAGCCACGATCCTCTCCGAGCTCCGGCGGATCCCCGCGCCCAAATGGGGATTTGGGAGACCCTGCATATTGGTAGACCTAACCGACAGAAGAAGACCACGTGCTGTTGAGACGAGGGCCGATCCTTCCGACCCGATGCGTCGCTTCCCGAAGAACACCGACCAAGATGAGGCCAAGAAGTCGTAGCGAACCGGGAACCAAGCAGAGACTGCGAAGAGCTCCACGCACCAAGAAGAACCAGCCGAACCAAGATGAGGCCACGAAGCAGAAGAACCAACTCCACCAAGCAGAACAAAAGCACACAGAACATGAACCCGATGAACCCCGAAGGCTCACCGAAGACTAACCAGAACCAAGCTGTAGGCAGGCAAACAAGCAGAGGGTCCACTCTTATCCTCTCAGCCCCGCCTCGCTTCCGGCGTGACTCATTCACCCTCGTGCACTGCCCCCCCCCCGCAACGCGGTGGGGGCTGTTTACGTTGCTTTTCTGCCGGATCCGCACCAACCGTCATTCTGTTTACGCCGTTGAATCACGGGACGGGAGGGCTCTTCTTCTTCTTAGTTGTGGAGGAGGGTCGTTCTGATTGAACCCTAACCATTAAAATGAATCACAGCACATTTACATAGATTTACCCATTAAGCAATGGAAGGCGAGCTATCTATACAACACTTACTTACCGAGATAACTGAGCTAGAGGACCTGAATGTTGAGTGTGATCGATTTCCAAATTCGCAACACTACCCCCTCCACTTTTTACAGACTCGTCCCGAGTCGTCAAATTTTCGTGTGACGAGCATGTGTAAGTTTTCCCCTAATACAATTTACCTTCGCATTCCTGGGTGCGACATTTCTTTATACATGTCCCAAAAATAAATAACCTAATGTGCTGCGTAACTAACTAAACAAACT
>CM068954.1:63670867-63686233 GCA_035128595.1 Eptatretus atami
AACGGGTTTGGGCTAACTACACATGTACCTATCGAGATATCTCACCTGAGGGCCCTTTATGGTGTAATGACAATTTCCACAGCCGTAACAATCGTTTTGTGAGGGTGAGTGCTCCGCAGCCGATGGTCCGATGTCTTCAGGGCCAGCTCAACAGGTCCCTTCTGTTTTTTTTTTAGTCTTCAGCTGCTGGAGGCAACTCACCCTAACCCAGCATGCCATATGCCATACCACAGGCCATTTGAAGGGGGTAGCCAGGCTGCCAAAATGCAGTCTCTGGCTCCCTTGTGCAAGAACAGGGAGGTAGCCGGCTGCCTCTCCTTTCCCCCATCTCCTTCTCCCTCTCTTCAATGCCAATTTTATTTGCTTCTTCTGCACTTATCTTTCTCTCCTTCATCGTCGTCTCCGCAGTCCATCATTATCCACCCTCAATCTTATTCCCCTACTGTGCGTGCCACCCGTTACATGAATTGCTTTGAGGTACTTTCCTATCCCCTGCAGTCATCCCTCCCTCCTCACTGTTTCCGCCGCTGGTTCTTATTCTGGCAGCTTGTTCACCATGTATGACCCGCTTCTCTCCCTGAACCTTCCTGTTACCTCCCCAACTTCTCTTTTCCTAGGCAATCGCCGACTTTCTCTCAATATATATACATGGAATGGTGCACACCGTTTGTGTGTTGTGTGCGTTGTGTGTAGGCACGTAATGTTATTTCGCATTGTTAGTGCAATAATATTTAAACGACAAGAACATCCGTATCTCTCTTATGCGAGAGAAAAATGAAGGAAAAAGGAATTCAATACAATTCATCCCCAGAAATCAACGGATCTTAACATATCTCGCTATAATCTTTCAAATTTCAGACTGAGTCCTATTATACATGCTGTTCCTATCTCTAAGAGAGGAATGGAGCTTAAATTCAATGATATCTTGTGCGATCTTCTCTCGAAATATTATCATCTTTCATGCAGTCTGCATCGTTAGCTCTACAACCTCTCCACTGTGGCTCAAACCAACCTCCACCACATGATCTGACTCACTTCTCTACTCTCTATAGTCAACTTGTTGGCTCCGGTGTATGCTTAGTGTTCTTCCCTTAAGGCGGTGCCCCAAGGCATGTCCCGGCACAGTCTATTCTATCTTCATTACGTCAGCTCTGCATACTCTCGGCTCACCTCTGTATCTATTTGCTTGCATTGACTCAACCATCCGTATATTCCCCTCATCTGCCAGACAGCAGTACTTTCCCTCTCTTCAAATAATAGATATACAACGCTGGTCAAACATATGGAATATGTCTTCTCCCAATCCGAACTAATCTCATCAGCTGTCCACACACTCTCTCTATAAAGACGTGAACCATCTGGCAAAAATCTCACACGTATTCTTTCGCGCATTCTCTTCATGAGTCAAGTTCAGTACACTCACTCTTGAGGTTCCATCAATCCTACACTACTCAACTTCCTCAAGCGATCAGCCAGATCTTTATTGCCAACCCACTTTCTAATGTCGTTCCAACCGTCGTGATGATGCATTCTCCTCATCGATCTGTCTTGGCAACTGAACTCCTATCGATCTAAATGCTTCTGCAGCTCACTGTGCCCTGCTCAAAAACTGTCAAAGTTTTGTGCTGAACCAAGGCTTCACCTAATTGAATCTCTCAGAATACGCTGGTCGACAGACTCTCACTACCCATTCGACAAGTCGGTGTCTCTTCTTCATACCCACCTCTATTCTTGTTGTTTCCTCTATTATCTACACTTATTGCATCTTAATCTTACCCTCCATAGCTCTAGAACGAAGGGTTACAGCTATGAACTCAGCTTATTCCTATGCTTCCATGGTGGATAACTTATCAACATTCTTTTGATTATCCATCCGTTACACACTGTGTTCCCACCTTCTTGCTTCCTCCCTCTCATACAGTCGTATCTGTTTCTATTCAGGATCCTTTCATTTCCTCTTCCCGTAGAGGTTGGCAATGCCAGCAACTTTGAGAGCCCATCTTGTTGCACTACATATGCCCATGGCAAGCTAATGGTAATATTAATGTTTTACCTTCTTAACGATCGTCAAACCATTATTACTTTCGGTTTCAATATTGAACAGGTGGACGCTAGCTTCCATCTCAAGGACCTGAAACGATCAGTACGATCAGAAACTTTCGAACATGTCTTTCACACAGAAATTCACGTTATCGGAGTTTTCCTTCACCATTACTATTTTCCAGAATCCAACAACTGAAGGAATTCAGGTCTTTTGAACTTCTGGACATTCAATTACAGATGAATAATATCAAAGGCTGTGTGTTTGCGATGTAGCCTGGTAGACTTGAGCAATCTCTCGCTGCCAGCTTTCCTTCTGTAATTATGATTCAATTCCTGTAAGGCCTCTTTGATAACCTCAATGGGACCTGTCATCGTGTTGAACCCCACCTTTTACGACTTTATACATGGGATATATCATGTTGATCACTTCCATGGATCCAATATGTCAATAACAGTGGCCAGGGCATTAAGCTACATAGTAAAGTGCCATTGATAAAAAGTGTGGAAGTGTTTCTATTTGTTTATGTGATGATAGTAATGATAAAGCATGCAATAAAATTCTCAGATCTTGGAGTTGCAAGCTTGGAAGAGCAGCGCAAATCTCTTCCAACTCTCGATCAAGTGTAGAGCATTCGGAGAATGCCAGCATGCTATTGCCATTTTGATAAAATATCCTTGCTATTCTTTCAGAAAGCATTTTTATTGATTTTATCCCGACTAAGAGGCTGAATATCGCATTCTTATTTAATGCAACCTTAGTTTTTGATCATACAACAAGCGCTAATGAAGCCTCCGAATCGGAAATGACCAATATATGATATCCACAAGAAGTACATTTGATTCCACCCCCAATCCTTAAGAATTATTCAATTTTAAAACTGAATCGATCAGTTGTTGATCACACATTGGTATTAATCTATGAATGACAGTACGTGTCTAAAAGGGCAAACCATTTACAGATTTTTGATGTTGTCTATGAGAAGCAAGATTTATTGCTATGAGACATAATCATGGGCTTGCAGATGGCGTCAGAGTACGCACACTACCTCTAATTGTCTAACCTGAGGTCTTGAACTCGCATCATCTGTGTTCAAGGCAGAGTTGATCACAATGCTGTCAGTCTCTCAGACGCATCTTAAATTATGGGCTGTCCCATCTGCCACATGTCAGTGGACAAAAGATCCAGCTATGCCCGAGAACTTATAGGCAACTTCCGCACGATGGCTAATCCCAATTTCCTGCTTGACTCCTTGATGCAGTGGCGACCGCAGGGTTGTGCCAGCTAAACTACTTGCGCACCACGACTCTGCATAGGATGGTACTATGATGATGTGATGATGATGATTGATGACTATAATGTTATTTTTCATTGTGAGCTGTAGCAACAGTTCTTGAAATAGCCAAATTTTTCATTAAACATGATCGATGCATTGAAAATTGTACTTTGAAACGGCCACCGAAAGATGTTTTCGATTGTGCATTCCAACTTTTTACGTCTAGTTTTGCTGCTTTACAGATCAGCAAATGACTTGATTTTTAGATACAAAAAAAGTGTTTAGTTATACTCTTATGGCTTTCCAGGAAAATGCACATATTTACTCAGTATTTGATGTTTTTTTAATGACTTCCCCCCCCCAAGATTTACACAAACTTATTACCTAATTTTTAGACTTTAGTTATTCAATAGGTTAAAAAATGTGGAAATTATATGAAGTTATTGTGTATGTTAACACTTATAGGACATTTCAATGAACAAGCTTCCAAAGGCATTTTACGAGTCATTTGTTTTTGTTGTGTTGATAGCTTGTTATGCTTTTAATAGTTGAGAAACAGTTGACAAAAACACATCATGGCGGCTACTTGAAGATCACTAGAGAAGGAAAAAAGTTCATGGCTTGTGCAGTAAACTGTGAGCAGTTGTTTGACCACATTGAGACAAGGCAAGTTCATGCTTGGCAGAAGTACAGGATGCCTGCATGGATTAGGCTGTTCCATGTTGGCATCTTGATCAGTAATGGAACTCTAGCACTGCATTCGGCATACAGTTCACTTTGCAGCATGCATCACCCTTCAATATATCCGGGTGCATGGCGTGCATATGATAACAGCAACCACTTGTTTGCAATAACATGCCAACTCAATGCCGCGCCTCAGTGCGCAATGCAGCTCACCTTGAGCAGCGATTTGCTAGCTTGACTGATTTGGCCACGTTGTGTTATGGTTTCAGACAGTGGTTGAAACTTCTCCTCAAGCCTGCTCCAAATAAAACCGGCACGACGTAGAAGGCACTCCCGCCAGTTTGATCAGTTGCATGTTGTGAAACGATGGAGATGAAAAGGCATTGTGAGTGCAGCACCTCGAATCCACATCCACTGATCCATGTCGTGGATGTAAAATCTTGACGTTTGTAACAGATGTTTACAAGTAGCACCTCTTCTCCGCTGCTACAACAGGGAGCATCAAAACAGCGAGACAGCAAGCCCTTGGTAATTTCCTGTCCTATTCCAAGAATCCGATTGCAAGCAGAGTGGTATGGTTGTATTGGCTAGTATCTTTGTCTCACTTCCTCTTTCTTCCTGCTCTCCTCTATCTCACTCCAACTTCGCTTCTCTGTGACCTGCTGACCGATGCAAGCAAAGCGAGCTGCTTGGAGGTTGCTTGTGTCCAGTACCAATCAACTCACATGAGAGAAGACACCCAATGTTCACCTGCAATCTTCATTTCCTCACCAATGTGTATGCGACAAGACAAGCGAGCAATACCGATTTGAACCATGGAGGTTCGGTTCTCTTTCTCCAACCTCCGCTTTCATAGCCATCATGAAGTAGTTGCTTCCAGCATTTCGCAACCACCGGTGAGCAGAACTAGCAGAGTGGGAGAAATCATTTTGAGTCACTCAGCCGCACAGGACTCACACGTAAAGCGGGTGGCTAATGGTAGTGGTTCTTTTCCACCAGGGAGCTGATGAGACAAAACCACCCAAAGTTATCAAGATGTCGGCCATTCAGGACACTGCCCTTCGCACGGCAAGAAAAGACTTAAGGCTGCATGTTTAAATGAAACATCGGTTGACAGAAAGAAAAATATTCTAATCTTAGTATGGTGTGTAATCCATTAATCTTTTGATATAATTGCCAGAGTAAATTTTTGTGAATGTAGCATTATAACTCAGAGCAAGGCGTGACTCCCAGTGTAGAAGGAATAGACTGCAGGCGATGGCAAGAATGCTGTGAGGGATACAGTCTCTTGGTCCTTAGAAGGTGCTCTTCTCTGCCAAATGCTGAGATGATCAACATAGAATTACATTTCAACAAGTCACAATCTACGGATTTATTCGTTGTCTGTTTTGTTTGCTTGACTATAGCACTTTGCAACGCTGATAACAAGATGTTGGCAAACTCGTGGTTTCTCGGCGCTTATCAGTTTTGAGATTATGAAAAGATCTTGCGCGTTCGTGTGAGATGGTTGAAGGAATCTCTCACTGTGTCTGAGTAATTGTACCAGTGCCATGTGGAGTGGTAGGCATGATATAAAACGGACCAAGTCTTTTGGAGTTGAGGGATTAACCCTTTAAGGAATGGGTTCTCTCCTTGTAGTGTTTGCGATTCATAGCGATAAAACGCAGCCAATCATGATAAAAAAGAGCCAATCACCAATCATTTACATTTCAGCTAAAATCAATGTGTGCAAGAACGGGAGAAAAGAAATGGAAGCAACTTATGACTGAAAGTCAGCAATCTTTCTCTGGTCTTTTCCCCTCCCTGCGCTCCGCCGCCCAAGCTCGTTCTGTATCTTCCCTTTTCCATGCCGGCACTCCATAGGCACTCTCTGTTCAAGCTCCACTTCAGCATGCATTTCTTGCTTCAAGCTCCTGTTGCCCCTCTCTCCTCCCGTTCCAGTGCTCATGCCTCTTCCCCCTCATAGCTCCCTTACCCCTCAAGATCACCACATATGTCCTCTCACGCTTCCTGCACCACCTCCCTCCTATCCCTACAACTGCAAGGCATCTCCCCTTGTTTCCCTTCCAGCCCCCTGAACCTCTTCTCTCTCGCTCAGCTCCCGGCACTTTACAATGCTCTTGCTCATCCATGTGGCCATTCTCTTCCCCGTCCAACTCCCCGCTGGCTGCTCTTCTTCCCTCGCTCTTGTGCTTGCTCTTTTCTCCTCCACTTGGCCATTCTCACCACTCTCCTTATAGCTCCTGTCTTTCACCCTCTGCTCCATCCAGCTCTCACACTCACCCTCTCTCCCTCGAGCTTTTTGCACCGGCCCTCTCTACTTCAGCTTCTGCATTTGCCCTCTTTCCCTCCAGCTCCCATGTGGCCTCTCTCCCTCCCAGGCTCCAGTTCTCATCCTTCCCCCCTCACTCCTCACCTCTCTTCAGCTCCCAATTGATCATCTCTCACTCAGGTCCACAACCCTCCTATTATCCATACCTCTCGCCTTTCCTCCATCCAGCTCCTGTTTGCGTCACCCTCTCTCCTTGTGGCGGTCCCTGGTCACCCTCTTCTCGCAAGCTCCTGCCCTTTCTACTTAACCTTCCATGGCCTCCCTCTGCCCATACCAGCTCAGAGCTTTCCTCTCTCCCTTGCTTTCTGCTCACCTCTCTGCACTTCGCCTCTCTCTCAACAACACTGCATATTACCTTCTCTTCTCAACCCAACCGCTCGGCCCCACTCCCTTCAGCTCTCGGGTTGTACCTGTCTCCTCCAACCACCCCCCCAACTTCCTCCAGTCCCCATCATACTCACGCTGTCTACCTCTTACCTCAGTATCCAAACCACTCACCCACTCCTCATCCCTGGCCACCTTCTTTCCTTACCAAATCCGTATCTTCTTCCAGCCCCACAACTCGCTTCTCTCAACTCCAGCTCCATTTTCTTTCCTCTCTCCCTTAACCCACATGCCCCTCTCTCTTCCCGTCAATCTCACCTCTCTCTCTCGTGGACCGTTGCTGGCCACTCTCCCTCAACTCCACAACTTAGGCCCACTCCGGTTCCTGCATTCAACCCTCTTCCCTCTCTCTCTTCCGCAATCTGTCTCTACTCCCTCCCCGGCCCTCCTCTCACCACCAAGCTCCACAACTCCTCTCTGTGGCCTCCTACCCTTTCCTCAGCACAAACCAACAGCACAACACATCTCTCTCTGCTCTCTCTCTCTCTCTCTCTCTCCTCTCATCGCTCTCCTCGCCACTTTCTATTTTTCCCTTCTTTCTTTCCCATCTTTTCCATCTCTCCTCTGCGGGCCCCCTCTCTCTTTCTCAAATCCAGTCTGTGCCGGCTTTCTCTTTCTCATCGCCCTCTTGCATCTCCTCTCTGCTCATCCAGCTCAAATGTAGTCTCTCCCAATTTCTCCTCGCTTCTCTCAATCTCCCCGCCCTCTTTCACTCTCACCCTCCAGGGTTCCCTCTTTCTTCTCCTCCAATACTCCCCGGCCATTCTCATACTTCCCTTTCCATAAACCTCCCCTGGCATTGCCCCTCTCCCATCCAGGCTCATCTTCTTTTCTCCACTGTCTTCCCATTCCCGCTCCCTGCCCCCAGTACCGCCCTCATCATTCTTTCTCCTTCTTCGTATCCATCTTCCTTATGTCTGTATCTCTCTTCTACCGCACTCTCCACTCCATATTGCCTCCTCCTCTCCCCCTTCCTCTACACTCTCACATCTCTCTCCTTCCGGTCCCCCTTCACCGCTCCTCTCCCTCCATCCTCCCACTGCTCCTGCCTGTCCCCCCCCCCTAGGGGGCCTCTCGTATAATAGGCTAATCGAGCAGGGGGGGGAAGGGAGGCACAGGCACCGCACAAACCAGGAGCCAGCCAACGGCTCTGCGGAAGATCGGTGTAACCATTTAGGGGGGGACGAGGGAGGGTGGGCTAATGAGGTATGGACGGTGTTGAAGGGAACCACTCGAGTGCAGTGCCCATGGACGAATACGCACCGGGGTGCCGGCAGGACACCCGCGTGAGGAGGATGAGTCCGACCTACGGCGCCCCACAACCGAACGCCAGAAGCCGTGAAGCGAGGGTCGGCGTTGTTCGGTGGGCTGGGTGTCTTTCTCATATTGCACAGCGGCGCTCTCAGATTATATCCTTATCTGTTAAGCTATTTTCTAGCGATTTATTTCCTATCTCCACCATTACCAAGCTAAGCATCACTGTCCTGAGTCTTCCGGGCCCCAAGCGATTACAACCATATTTTTTAGTCGTATTAATAGTTTCTTTCTCTGTCTATTGATTCGATATCTTATCTGTCCAAGAAGCGGCGTTTTGTATTTCTGTGTCGAAGCTTAACAGCGGTCGGCTGTTCCTGGGGCGGCGGTGAGCGACCAACCTGGTGGCACGTGTGGGGGATCAAGTGGAAGTGAGTTATGTGCGTCAGGATAACGATATGCATGAAGTATTGGCACGGCACGCTAGATCATGTCAGTAAAGAGAAGCCAGTTGCCTGAATCGTTTGCTGCGTACATGTCTGAGAGCGGATAGGGCAAAAAGTGAATTGACAGGAAAAACAAAAGGGAAAGGCAACAGTGCGCACGATGGAGTAATGGGGCTAACAATCAAGCTAGGGATGTGCAGGAAGCGCCTGCAGCGAACGCATACAAACGAGGCAAAGAGGGACATGAGCAGATGTGACCAGAGAAACACGGAGGGGTTGAAAGGCTGCAGCGCGAAGGGGCTGAGTGGGGGGGAAGGCGGCGTAGGCGGATCGGCATTTTGGTAGGACGTACATTAACGGGATCTTCTCCCAGTGAAGTGTGTCTGAGAGCTTGCTTGGGTACAGCTATGAGTGGTCAGTGACAATGATTGTATAATTAAGGTCCTGAGTACGCCCAGTCCGGGGCGGTGATAGGGACAACATCCCGAACATCGTATTCCGTACGGAGAGGGCGCAGGGGGCAGATAGGGGGCTTGTTTCTCTTGGGAGTCAACCGCATATCCCTTCGAGTGTACTGTGCGGCGGAGCGCGCGCGCGCTCAAGGCGATCTACCTCGGCATCATTGTAGGAGGACTGGAAGACATACTTGGGGACTTCGTTCTTTTTATTTGGTGGATTCGGACGAACATACTTGGTTAAGTCGAGGTGCTTTGGCGGTGTATGTCATACGTATCGGTAGGTAAGTTTTTGGCTCACGCGAGACTCATGACACAAAAGGCGTCAGCACGCCGATTCAGGGTTAAGGCAGAAAAAAATAGAACGCGAGACCAACGGGGAAGAGAGGAGACTGGTATGGTGGCGGATATATCGGTGTTCACGAGTCATCGGGATAAAGATCTGACGAAGCAGCATCAGCACGCTAGCCGTGGAGAAGACTGCAACCTGGTCCTTGATTTAGTGAGACAAGTCCGTGCGTGTTCTTATTTCTATTGTTGCATGGTAAGACGGGTGCGAAAGGGGGGCGGAAGGACAGCCGGGCGCGAAGGCCTAGTGCCTACAGTTACACGAGTGCCGCCGCCCGAGTAGGCAACGTAGGTGCTGGATCTGACAAGTCTAGGCCCCCGCGGAAGGCGCGAAGTCGTACGATCCATGAGGTATTGCTCTCCTTATATTGCTTTCGTTTTTTCATATTGTGCTTGCAATCGCATTATTCCATGTTCCTTTTTGCCTTCTTGCTTATAATCACTTTATCCTTCTTGCGCGCCGGGGCGTGATGGGAGATACTGGGGTATTTCAGGATTTTTTTCATATCATGGGGTGCGTTGTGATGCAGGGGGCGTACATGCAGGCGTAGTATAGGGGGTGGGGCAGACCTGTGAAATCCCCTAGGCCGAGAGGCGGGCTCTTAATTACTTATCGGCGCGGCATGGCTAACTCCTTGGGCGCGAAAAGCCCGCAGCGGGCAACGTATCTTCATTTCTTTTTGTTGTGGGAGCACTCGTTTATTCAGAATTTCTATGGTGTGGGTGAGTGCTCTGTTTAAGAAATTACTCGTAGTGATCGGGGGAGGGGAAGGGAGGGGGGAAACGAGAAGTTTTGCAGTACCGGAACATTATATGATACTTGAATGGGAATGATTTTCTTATTATCTACTTTATGTTTTTGTTTTTAATTTTGCATTAAGAGTGGCCACAGGCGCTCCAAGTAAGGTCCATTGGGGTTTTCGTTCGTTATATTTCTCCTTTTTTAATAATTTATCTTTTTAAGGCTGGGCAGGGCTGTAATCTCGTTATTTCTTATTTTTGGAGCCTTTAAGTCTTGGTGTGTATGCATTTTAGGCCCAGCGTCGCACTACTTCAGGAAGAAGTGGTTTCCGTACGATGTTGCGATCCCGGCGGGCAGAAATATTTTACGTTTTTAGATTTAGAAAAGGGACTTGGTATTTTCCATTGGATAACTTTGAAAATTTCATTCATCTTCTGTTTTTCCATAATGTATGTAATCCTGATCCTTTCATACTTTTCATTTTAATTTTTATTTCTAATATTCGGGGCTTCATCTCAGCCGGTGGAACTGGCGCCGTGGATTAAGTAAGTATAGGTACCACGAGGTAATGAGCCGGGCTGGCGCTAAATTCATCATCTTGTTAGCGAAGAGTCATTTTCGATGGACACGGCATGTGTGGACTGAATATGGCACCTCTGTAGATCCGGCACGACCGAACCACTCGCTCACGCGATACTCGAGCACTTATTTATATGCATGGCGCTTGTAATGGACAGCACATTGAAGATGTGCCAAAAGAAACAGAAGAATTTAGCCGGCTCCGCTCTGATACTTGCTTGGTTCCATTTCATAACTTCATTTCTATTTTATTCTTTTTATTCTATTTATATTTCCCGTTATGATTTTCGATACTATGTCATTATAACTTACATTACTGTCTTGATTTATTTTTTATTCCTTCGCTTTTATATCTTTTCTGAACTTTTTGGAAACGGTCTCCTTGAACGTTGAGCGACTTAATCAAAGTTAAAGAACCGTCAGCTGCTGCCACTTATGAATCATGGGTTATTATGTACAAACTGAGTAGGGGGGAACTTGAAGTGCGCACCAGAGAGGGAGAGAGCCCGGGAGGAGGGGAACACTTTGAGTGTGTTGTAGAGGGCCCTTATCATTTTGGGGGCTTCCGCATTTTAGAGGGGCGGAAATTAATTTTATGTTCTTGAGGGAGCACGTGGCATGTGCTTATTGAACCCTGTGAGGTGGGCGGGCGTGCAATCGTTAAAATTCAGCGCTGTAAGAAGGCCATGCTGTTTACGCTGAGCATGGCGGCGTGCACCGGGGACGTGTTGGCAAGCGCGTCTGCGGTGTGATACCGGCCGGCAGTAGTAAAACACTTGTCAATTATTTGTCATCGTCACGAAATTTTGCCCTCATCTTAATATCTTAAAAATTAAAACGATTTTTTGGATAATCTTGATGTGTTAAATAACGTACATTTAATCATATGATTTTGAGTGGTTTTATGATTTTTCAGAGTATTTAATTGTTTCATTTTGCTTTAGTACCTTTTTCTGACTTGCGCGAGCGGAGAACAGCAGACCGCAAGGTTTCGTCAAGCCTTTCACGATTCAATTCGCACATAAGATCAATAGCGCATGACCATTCCTGATTGATCAGGCGCTACCCACGGTCGGACAAAGTCTGATTAGCATTCGAGGTGCCACTCTGCTCTAACCTATCTTGTGAGATGCCGCGAAGTGCACCGGGTTGTTGTACAATAACAAGCGCTCACATGCCGGCCGAATGTGTTTTTTCAGGTTCCACTCCACTACAGTTTGCCGAAAGCTATTTTCGCACAACATGACGAACACTCGAGGGCATGATGTTACAATATCCAAAGGCACATTAGTTCTACATATTCAAATAGCAAGAGGCTGTTTGGAATTGGCAGTAACTAGACGTTAATTTTCAAAAAAGGGCGAAGAAAATGGCGTTACGGACATCTTCAAATACCGATACAGTGACGTCATGGAGTGACCGCCCAGTTATCCCGCTTGGTATTGTCGGCCGTTGGAGAAATCCGTGAGGAGACCATGTCACGTTCATATTTATGGCAGAGCACCTCGCCCATAAGGTACGACTGGCTGTTTCTTTGGGTTCGAACAGCTCAAGCCGAGGAACGATAACACGTATTCCGGTAGAGTTATAAACATTCCTTCCAATGGATAGATGTGCAGTGTACAGGATAAGTGTAGGCAGAAAAAGCGCAGGTTCAGTTCTCCTAGTGTGGCAGGGGTCGAGGGGACTCACCCATTATGAAATGCACAGATGTGGTGTGAATCAATATATTCCATATGATTTGAGATATGTGTCATGTTGTTACAGGGAAGTCAGACCGCACGATATCAGCTCGATACGTGTTAAAGGTACATACGATGAACAACACATCTTGAATTTTGTCACAAAAGAACTGCTTAGGGTTTTAATTGCTGATCAGTTCCCACAATTTTTGTAGACTGCTTTTCATTTTGGGACATGGGTTGTTCTTTTCATAAACGCAAAGGGCTCTATTTTGCGTCGTTAAAGTCGGAAACATCCATGCTTGTAGTTATTTAGTTTGTGAGCTAGTTCTGCAATCGCTCCTTCTTTTGTTATTTGTATAGGTTTATTTAGATTTTAGAAATAATTTGATTTCCTCATTTTGTTGAGAAATTGGGAGAAAGACGATCTCTCTCAGTTGTACAACATTTGAAATGACTGATCTGGAATGTTAATACTGTAAAATTTTGCCAAGTGGTGAGACGTAGCTTTAAGTCTACGTAGTGATTTAAAAGGAACGTGCGATGAGGAAATATAGGTTACGACGCAGGCAGCACGGGAGTTAGGTTAAGGGGGAATGGGGTGAAGGTTAAGCAGTACTGTAAAGTGGCGGTGAAGGATTTGTGCGGAAAGTGTGGATGTGAAAATGTGAAAAGAGGATGAATCGTAGCTGAGTTAAATGAAGGTAGGGATATATATATAACGAAAATTAGAGTGTGAGTTAGGGAATGAGAGAGCCAGCTGACGGCTTGCCGAGTGTGTGTATGGAGTGTGAAGGGTCGTGTGGTAAGTGAGTTACTTATGTAGGCGTAGGGACTTGAGGCTGGAATGGTGGGGTAGGAATCTGCTTGCCACCCACGGACGAACTCCCAGAGGGAGGAGATTTGTTCAGTTGAGAGGTGGTTTTATTCAAACCCTGTTACTAGAAAAGATCGGTGGTGGGGGGCTGAGGTGGTGGAAGGAGGATTGCTCGGAGAAGCGCGGTTGTCGGTGTAGGGTGCAGGAGTCCATTGGACCGAGCCTGGGACCAGGTCTGGCTGTGTGAAAGGTGAGCATCTTGTTTAGGAGGGGCGCGCCGGCAGCCGGGCGGGACTCAGTTGGACAAGTAGCCCCAGGTTGTCAAGGGACCTGTGGGTTAGACGCCTGGATGAGGATGAGGGTGTAGGTGGGCACGGTGGCGTAACCTCGGAGAAGGGCGACGCCTGGGGGAGTGCGGGTTGTACCAAGCCATGCCTTATTGTGTCTTTTGTCTCTTGGCGCATCGGAGGGCCGGAAAATGCCAGGGACGCCGTGGAGGTTTGGGGCAAGCAGCTCCGCGGGTTGGTGGTTTGCGAGGGGAGCGGTAAGGGGCCTTGGGAAGGAGGACAGGCCTGCGCCGGGGGAGGCGGGCCGGGAGAAGCACGGCGTGCTGCCATTCGCCCCGCTTGCTATCCCTTCCAGGTTCCGCTGCCATGATTTGATCACTACAAGAGAATATGCCGGCGGCGAGAGGGGAGTTGCCTGCCAGGTTGGTGCCAGGCCTGCCCGAGCTGGGGAGGGGCGAGAAGGTTGTGCTGGTCCGGAGACGCGAACCGGGGACGCACGGGCTGAAAACCCATTGAAAATCCTTTTGCCCTGAGGGGGCTAGTCGTGTGTCCTCGCCCACTAGCAAATTTATAGATGGACAGGGGCATCACACTAGGCCAAGCAAACGGCGGCGTGCGACCACGGATCATGGTTTTTAGAACCTGATTAGTTTTAGATACGGGGCTTTCGGCTGCTTCGAGGGTCGTGTGGTATATTTGGAAACAGCCGCCGGCAAACATCAAAGCGGTGCACCTTTCACGATCATTTAACAGTTTATATGGGTCTGCGGCCCTAGGATCATTGAATGGAGTGAGGGAGATGTACTACCTCTGCGTGCGCAACCTATGCTCCCCGGTCGCGCTGGTCGTCTTCGCGGCCTTCTCGGTTCCACTCGTCTGAGGCGCGGGCTGGATCTCTGAGATGGGCCATTCTGATGGTCTTCCCAGAACTTGATGCGGCCTTTCAAGAGCAGGACGCTGTAGTTTCTCCGCTCTCCTCCCCTCTCTAAAATATGCAGTTTTATCTCGCAAGGGTGGGTATTGGGCCAGGAGCTTAGCCTGCGTCTAGTGTTAAAGGGCTGTTGACAAGCGAACCTGAGCTTTTCTTAGCAGACAAAGATGTCATACAGTTTACCAGGGCGTTCTATGGACTGAAACAACTTAATAAATAGTGAAGAATAAAAAAATTACATATTAAAATTAACTCCCCACAGGCCGATCTGTGTGGATCGCCCTCATATAATTCTCTGTTTGTCAGCACCCCCCAACAGATCACCTCCTAAACTCTTTCCTGTGTCAAATGGTCTAAGCTTAACTCTAACCGTGGCATCTCTGTGTCGGGTTCATGGACAGAGGACGGTCCCCAAAAGGCTCCCGTAACTGTGTGGGACAAGGTAGCAGTGTAAGGTGGGACGCCGACACAAGATAGGTTGCAATAGTTTGTTGTCCTTAAGAACCGAACACTTCAACCCACCTCCACCCAGGCGGCCTCGCTTGCGAGCCGGCCCCCCCACCGCACTCCCTCCACCGGACCCCACCTGATGGAACCACACCAGAGGCCCGGCCAGCTTCAAAAACTGCCAGGCCTGCTTGAAACCCGCCTACGCACGCCCGTCCCCCCTGGCTCTTCTGCATTATCGCGGCTTTGCCTTTTGCATGCCCTCTGTTTGGCCCTGCCTCAATTGCTCCCTCCCATGGAACCCTCATTGGACCTTGCTACCCCCTGTTATTTATGGGCATTTGCCCAACTATGTATGCTCATTCATCACCAATGTGACCAGGCATATCATCCATCCAAGTCGAGTGTTTAGGCACAGGCCTCCAGTACTGCGCCTCCTGCTAGCGGCAGGCCCCAGCACACTGCTCCAACTCCGTGTCCATGGACTATGTGCAGCTCCCATGCCAATGCACCTGTTTATCTGTTTGTTTTTGGCATCCCAATCCAGTCCATTTCTTGTGTTCTTTGCATCCATATAGTCCATCTTGTGTTCTTGACTCTTCCCATCTGCATTCATCATCCATCCAGTTCTATGTCAAGAGGAGACCAGGTTACTGCATTC
>CM068954.1:63707404-63726368 GCA_035128595.1 Eptatretus atami
TCATAAAAATCACACTTATTCCTCATGAGGAGTACTTGCCGTGTGTGAAGTTTCAATTTTTTCCTCGGTGCGGTTTCAGAGATACAGAAGTCCAAAAATTTTCAGTTTTTCCAACATGGCTGCCACACCGCGTGACCTATGACATCATAATTATCATTGAAACAGTCGACACGAATAGTCACTCCTATGCTAAAAATTTCATCTCAATCCGACAAGTGGTTGTGTGAGAAAAATACAAAGTTCTGTGCGGACAAACAAACAAACAAACAGACAGACAAACAAACAAACAAACGGACCAAATGCAATACCCTCTCCTCCGGGGAGGTTAAATATTAAATATATTTCTCAAAATAATGAAAAATTAAAAAGCTAAATAAATAATGTTTTCTATTAAAAACAAAATCTCCAGGTGTGCTTGCTCCATTATTGTCCCTCTCCCCACTACTCCGCTTTCCAATGAAATTAAAAAAAAACATTTTTATTTTTTTTGTATACCTTGTCGAGGCTCTGATGAGAGCTAACACACAACGCACAGCAAGGGGCATGAGACAAGAGGGCGGGAGAGGGAGGACAAAAAAGTGGGAACAGACACATTAGGAGATCTGTGGAAGGAGAGGATGGGAAGGGAACATGGGAAGAGAAGATGGACATTGCAGGGACTTTCAGGAAGGAAAGCAGGGGAATTGAAGGAAGTGGGCTTGGGTGGATTATCGGGGGTAGAAAAGATCGAGGATTTGGAAGGGGATGATAAGAGGTGGTGGTGAACAGCTGTTTTGAAAGCCTGGAGGGAAGAATGGGAAAGAATAGAGTGAGGGAGTTTATTCCAAAGGCGGGAAAAAAGAGAATGAAAGAGTGAAGGTGAGCAGTGATTCGTGATTTTGTAGTTTTACCAGAAGGGTGTTGTTGCGACTTGAGCGCCCTGTGAAATTGGTGGGGACAAATCGCAGAGAGAGCGGGGGGGCAAGGCTGGGAAGGAGACGGTAGAAGACAGAAAGACACCGACCAACCTGCGGTGATTGAGTGAGAGGCCCAAAGACTTAGCTTCATTGCGGAGATGCCGATGACTAAATGCCCTGGTTTCGACAGCGTGAAGCCGAGAAAGGTGGGAGGCAGGAGCACCAGCCCAGAGGGGAGAGCAGTATCCATCAAGCTACGGACAAAAGCTTTGAGTGGTCAGGAGCTCAAGGGGGCCGAGGAAGGACTTTGCACGACGGAGGATCCGTCGGCGACTGGCTTTGGAGGCGAGGTTGGAAATGTGACTTTCCCAGGAAAGGTCATGGCAGATAGTGAGACCCAGAAGCTTGAAAGAAAAACTTCTTCCAGGGATTGTTGAGAAAGTGGATGGGGTTTTCTAAACGGTCCTTTCGAAGAGACATATGAGAGTGTGAATTTGTCTGGATTGAAAGACATGTTCCACGTGTTGGACCAGTTTGTGATTTTATCCAGATCTGCAGTGAGCGAAGAAGCTGCTGCTTGCTGTCTGAGGGATGACAGATGGTACGGCAGAGGGTGGAGTCATCAGCAAAGAGATATAGAGGATTTTCCAGAGATCGGAGAGATCATGATGAAAACCAGAAAAGAAACAGGGCCCAGAACGCTAACCTTGAGGAACTCCAGCCTGGACAGGAAGAGGGGATGAAAGAACTCCATTTAGGCCACACGTTGACTGCGACAGGAGAGGAAGTCTGCGAGCCATGAGTGGAGATGGCCTTGGATACCATGGGAAGAGAGTTTGGTGAGTAGGCAGGGTGCCAGACTGTGTCAAAAGCACGTGATATGTCCAGGGATACGCTCGGATTTCCTGTCTGGATTGAGGACCTCCATCCATTGATAGGAGAGCAGAAGCAGTATATCCAGGGTAGAGTGGCTGGTCTGAAACCAAATTGATGATCGGAAATCAAGCCATTGGAGAAGAGGAAGGATTTGATGTCTGAAGCGATGATGGATTCCATAACCTTGCTGATGATTTGGAGAAGGCTGATTGGTCTGTAGTTGCAGGGATTGTTTTTGCACCTTTTTGTGCAGGGCAGTGATGTTTGCAGATTTCCAAGCAATGGCAGATGACCTTGAGCAAATGAGAGGGTGAATAGAACAAGAGAGAGGGTGAGCAAGAGCAGAAGAGCAGGCTTTGAGACACGTGGGCTGATGCCGTCTGGACCGGTTGCAGAATCTGAGTGAGGTTTGAAAGCAAGCTCTCCACCTTTTAGGAGAAAAGGACACAGAGTCCAGGGACAGTTGGGTGCGACTGGTAAGGTGGGTAGAGAAAGTGATGGGTTTAGGACACAAGATTTAGCGCAAACACCGAGTTTAGGCATTCAGCTTTTTCACGTGGGTATCAGCAGTGCGGCATTTGAGGTAAGGGAGGGATGGAGGGGGAACATACACCAGAAACAGATTGATTAAACCCACCAGGATTTTTGAGGAGGAGAGAGGTTTGAGAGTTCAGACTTGAGATGAGAAAGATGTTGTTTTCTGGCTCTCCTGAGGGTAGATACACACTTGTTCCGAGCTTTGTGGAAGGAACTGAGATTGCCCTCAGTTGGGTTTGCTTTCCATGAGGCAAGGCAAGTTTTCAGGAAACTGCTCGCCACAAGCTTCAGTAAACAAGGGTGGGAGGAAGGGTAGGACAACTGAAGAGAGAGGGGATAAATCTGTGCATGAGGGAGAGCAAGTTTCTTGAAAGAATTCCAGGATGAGTTGATGTTTGAGAAAGTAGTGATAGAGACCAGTCTATAAGTTTGATGGCTGCTTGGAGACCCTGCCAGTCGCTTGAGTGAAATGCCAGACTCGACGGCGGTGAGGTGGTCTTGATAACAGCCAGAGAGATGTCCACTTTGACAAGGACGTGGTCAGAAGAACCGATTGGAGCGGAGGAAGAGCAGCAGATATTGTCAGGGAAATTTGTCAAAATCAATCCAGAAGAGATGGATACCATTGGTTGAGATCCGGGTCGGGAAGTTGACCGATTGAGTCAGTCCCAATGAGTCGCAGAAAGCTTTTGCTGAAGTGCCATGGCAGTGAGAGAGGTACCCAACCTAGCCAACTGGCTGATGACAATTGAAGTGCCACATAAGAGGAAGAGAGAGTTTGGATGAGAAGATAGAAGATGGTCCATGTTTTCGGATAGTGAGGTGTAGATGGAGTCATCACTGTTAGGTGGACGGTACAGTACACATATAAACATGAGGTTGGAGTGGAGGGGAAGCCGTAGCCAGAGGTATTCCTGGGTGTGGGGGAGTGAGAGCAGTGCATTGAGAGTGAGGAATAGAGTTTTGATGAAGAGAGCAACACCTCCACCAGGACGAGGCTCAAGTCTGTCATACCGGAGGAGGGAGTACCGGGGAGAGATACTTGGGAGTCAGACACGTCTTGGGAGGAAAGTTTCTGTTGGCAGATTATGTCGGTTTGTCAGAGCAGCCTGTATGGAAAGATCTGAAAGGTTTGAGCGAAGGCCCGGATATTTGAGGTCCACACTTTTAATGAAGAGGTAGGGGAGGAGCTTTGGTGCAGTGGTGAGGGGAGGGGGAGGTAGGACAAGGACGAGGGGGGAGGTAAGGAGGTTGTTGAAAGAGTGTGGGGATTGCAGAATAGCTAGGGAGGGGCCGAATGAGGAGGAGAAAAGGCTCTGTGGTGCTGGGGGAGAGGAGGGACAAGAGAGGGGGAGAAGGCAGTTGAGGATTTGAGGAGGTGGAGTGAAGAGATGGAGGTGAGAGGCAGTGGAAGGAGGCAGCTTAGTGGATGAGAGGTGGGGATGAAAGGTGGGAGAAGGTGAGGGGGGAATTTTTGAGAGAGGTGAGAGGAGGCTTGGAGGGAGAAGAGGGGATGGTTGCTTTGAGAGTGAGAGTGAGGGGTGAGGGGTGAGTTGGCACCGAAGTTGGAAAAAGAATGGTTGATGGAAAGCGAACATTCATAGCAAACTGGGGTTTTTTAAAGTTTTAGTGAGAGATGCGATACACAATTCTTGATGGATGCAATAAAGGCGAATTCAGAGAATGGAGAGAAGAAACGCCTGTAACAGTTGATTTTTTAGGCAAGGAATGAAGGAGAGGTCGAAATGAGAGCAGCTTTAAAATAGCAGAAGAGTCGTGCATTATGATACAGCAAAGAGTACCACATGTGTGAGAGAGGAAGATGAAGCATTATAAGATACGTTTTGTTATTATATTAATGTTGAGAGAGTTTTCAACAGATAGGTCATGGAAGTGTTGGTAGAAAAATCGAGAAGAGGGGAGAAGAAAAATGAGGAAGAAGAAGAGAAGCAGAATCGAGAGAACTGTTAGCGTATTGTTGTTTTTTTTTTTTTTAAGATAAGAAATGAGATTAGTTGGGAGAATGGGGGCGTTAAGGAACGTGGGGAGGATAGAAATGAGTAAGGGAGGATGAAATTGAAAAAGTAATGGGGAGAAAAAAAAAAAACGATCGAACACCGAGGGGAACGTAGGCCTCAAGCCTTGGCCCAAGGCCTAGGCCTCCAACACCCGGTAAGAACGTCTGACAAAAACTCACAAAAGCACGATTTTTGAAACAAAACCGAACTAGGAACACACAGGAACATGAAGGTGAGAAAATTAAACAGTTTAAAACGGAAAAATAACGACCGGAAACTTAACTTTGAGAACGTCAGCAGAGAGCCCCTAAGGAGACCTCTTGACGCTCCAAACCCGGAACGGAAGTCAAATTTCTACATTGTTTTTTTTTTTTTTTTGTTGAGGTTTAATGGCGTTGTCAGAGCCAGGAGGGCTCGATCACGCCACACACCAGAATCTGATCAAACTCGCCTAACAGCCATAGCCCTTCAAAGCAGGATACATTTTTTAAATTGTCTCCCACATTCCTTCAGGAATTTTAATACCGCCTTACAGAGTTGAGGGTGCTTCCAGTTCATCCGCCACAACATCACCTGCAGGTCCAACACCCTTATCCCCATAACTCTTATACACCGTACGAGACGCTGCCTCGATTCCCCATAGAGAGGGCAATTTATAAATAAGTGGTTTAATAATATAATAATCTTCAGGTTTTCTGCACACATCACAGAACCCCGTTGGTGACATCCAATTCTATGGAGGTATGCATTTAAGCGACAGTGCCCGGTCTTATTCTACAGAGCACTAACTGGCGTCCCTCCGGAGAGCTTGGGAGCTTAACAAGCGAACCACCTCGACTGCATCTTGTGAAAAAAATCTCCCCTTTGTGCAGGAGTCCACTGACATTGCCATTTTCCCACAATACGGTCCTTGACCAGACTAATGATTTCTGAAGGTCCCAAGGGATTTGGTGACATTGTCCAGTCTGAGGGCCTGCTTTGCCGCAAGTCACTGGCCTCATTCCCCCCGATGCCCACATGAGCAGGGATCCAAGCACAAATCCACCACCAGACCCCTGCAGTTCAGTATGTTATTCAAATGCCAAGCTTCTAGGACCAAGTCGTACCTGCAGCCACCCTGTAAGGATTCCAGCGCCTGTAATGCGAAAGTGATCCGAGAGGTAACTGCACTAAGAGGATTGACTCGATTATCCATTTCCATAGCTAGGACGATGCAAATAGTTCCGTCGAGAAACTGAAAGATGATCGTTAACCGAAAAGCCCCTGACCACACGGACATCGCGGATACATATAGCCGCCGCTGTCCTTCCTAGAGAGGGTTCTTTGGACCCATCTCGCATATATATGTAAAGATTGACTCCAACTTGTATTATAAACTCGATAACCAGGTTGCGCTTTACCACAGGATTAACTGAATCCATTTTTCCCAGAGATCCATGCGGAGACGAAGGGGTTTGAGTGTCCGGGGGGCCAAATGGGGACTTTATGTTGGGGGCTGACTGGAAGGGAGTCCAGCTTCATTCCTTGCAACTTGACACAGGCCAGGCCAAGAGGCAAGAAGCAGAGTTGTTGTCTAACTTCAGGTATTCCCAACAATTTTCAAATAAGGATTTGCCAGGATGCTGTCCCCAGAAGAAATGGATCTAGCCCAATATTTCATTCTCAGCATCTCCCAGCGAAGGGACAAGGGCATCTCACCTATTTCCACCAGAAGGGCAGACACGGGAGTGCTAGTAAAAGCACCTAAACATACACGAAGGGCTTTTGACTGGACAGTCTCAAGTTTTTTTCGGTTGCTCTTGGCCATATCACCGAAAGCCAGGCATCCGTAATCCAGGTGGGAACGAATTTTAGCTTTGTATATCATGAGAAGACTGTTCACAATGTGCTCCCCACTCTGTTCCAGAGAGACACGTAATAAATTTATGCCTTTGCACATTTACCTATCAGCTCCTTCACCTGCGGGGTCCAGGTTAGTCCCTTATCGAGGTGACTCCTAAGAAAGACACCACTCGAGATGGATGGATGCAAGTGCCATTAATTACCATGCTATATCATCCGTTTTCTTCTTACGGAAAATATGATTAAACTTGGACTTCTCAGCTGATTAGTTTAAAACCCCAGTCTCGGCCCATTCTCCACGAGCCGGATATCGCCCTGAGTTTTTTACTCGAAATAGCAAGATTTTTACACCGAATCCACATAGCAATGTCGTCAGCAAACAGGAATAACTTGCTATGGAGCCTTGCGGATTGAGGCAACATCATTTATCATAATCTAAATGGTTGGGCTAAGCAGCTTCCCTGGGGAATGCCCTTTCAGAATGGAAACGAAGAGGAGAGGCTCAGCCAACCCTCACCTGAAATGTTCTATCGATAAAAAGTCACCAACCCAATCGTGCATTCTGCCATTGACCCCGAGATTACTCAGTTTTAAAGGAGGCCATTTTTCCAGACTGAATCGTAAGCCTTTTGGATATCGAGGAACACTCCAGAAAGAGACTCCTGATTACCTAGGATTTCCTTGCGTCATTTGCCAGTGCGGAAATGATCATAACGGACCGTCCCTTTCGAAACCGCTCTGGCCTTTATACAATAGTGTTTCTTCCAAGAAAGACAGACCAATCGGTTTATCACCATTTTCTCCATTAATTTGCAAAACAACTGAGATTAAGGGAGATCGGGCGATATGAAGATGGGACAGTGCCATCTTTTCCCCTCTTTCAGGATAAGAATACAATAGCGTGTTTCCATCACAGGGAAGCTTCCCGAAAGCCCAAATCTATTGAAGAAACTCAGGAACACGCTCAACACCCGATCCTCCAAGTTTTGAACATAAGGAACGATAACCGATCCGGGCCTGGGGCGCTATTCTTAAGCCGAACGAATCACCTGCTTCAGTTCCAAATAGTGAAGTCAAGATTGAGTGAAGGATTTGAAGGCAGAACTGTATTGGTGATCACCACTGGTTTGACTTACAACTTGGGGAAAACGAGCCTCTAAAACGTCATCCCTTTATGATATTCTCACTACTAGAAAAGAATTGGCCCCAGGCTTTGCTGTCTGCATTAGCAACACAGGGCTACTGTTCTGGGAAATAATCACTGGGAAAGATCTTCCTCCCGACTTAACTCCCTGTATACTTTTGACTCTTCCCCATATAGTTTTTGAGAGGGTATCCGGATTAACTGATGAACAAAATGATTTCCAAGAGGCAGACTTGGCCCGTTTTATAGTTCTTTGGGCTTCGCCCTTTTCCTTCTATACTCTATAACGTCCTCCAACCTGAGGGTTTTCCTAAGTCTCTTAGAGCCGCCCATCTTCCTGGATTGCCAATTTGCAATCCTCATTCCACCAGGGACCTTAATTTTTCCTACACCCTGAAGGAATTGAGGTTGGGATTGTTTCCCCAAGCAATGTTATACATAATTTTGAACAATATTCTTATTGATACTATCTATGTTGTGAAACACCAATCTCTTCCTTCACTTCCCTGACACATCGATCTGAAAACTGACCCAATTCGCCTTAGAAAAGTTCCAAGAAGCCGGTCCGAGTGAGTCCACAGAACCCCTTTCACATTGGAGATTTGTGATCACAGGAAAGTGATCACTCCCTAGGTTGTCATCATGGACTTCCCAATCGCATCTCGCAGCTTCTATTGAAGAAATAAGAGTGAGATCCAGAGGGGACATCTCCCTGTGATTTGATTTATACATGTTCCCTGTCCGTCATTTTTAATATCACCATAATCGAATTCATCGATCAAATCCTCAATAATATCGCCGTTCCTATCAGTGTCTTTGGAGCCCCAGAGAATATTGTGACTATTGAAATCGCCACAGAAAAGTACCACCCCCTCACACCTTCTAAGAACCTCCTGAAGACTCTTGTGCATCAATGGTTGGCAAGGATTTATAGAAGTTTATAATTGTAATCCTCCCCTAGAGCCATGGACCTTGATAAGAATACACTCCAGCTCCGTAATGTCTTCCGTTTCTGTGAAGGGAACACCAAATTTCACCGTTAATGCCACACCCACCCCCTTTACCTCGAGCTCTATCCCCACAAATAAGGGTATACCCCGGCATATGAGATCGATTATGCCTCCTTGAGCCAGTTCTTGAAAACAAATAATATCCGGTTATGTTAACAACTCAGACGTATTTTTTAAATTTGGACCGTGCGCCACGAGACTTTTAGCTTCCATTGGATTATTAACATAAATTACATTGGGTCCTGAGACTGTTTGCATCAGGACTGGTTTCTCTCTCTTTTTTATTGCCCGTCTTGTTAAATATCTTATTAATATCCTTGGTAGAATACCATCCCATCCCAGATGTTTACAGGCTGCTGAAGCAATAATGCTAATCTTCTCCGATCTCCTTTGTACAACAGCTGTGCAATTTACCACCTCAGTAATAAAACCAATGAACCCCAATTTGGAGATGTTCAAAACCACCATGCACTTGAATCCTCAGTTGGCAATCCTGATCTATTGTCTCCGTCTGACAACCAACCGAAACTGTTTGTATCTTAACCGGAGCTGGAGTTTTAGTAATCTATTCGTTCTTTGACTGCACACAACTTTGGGGACCTTGAGCACCGCCCCGCATACGTAACTTCCCAGTGGTTTTCACTTGCTGAATCTGGGCCGCTCTTTGAAATCCAACAACCTCTGTAGGCTGCACTGTGCTCCCCACCGCAATTGGCACAGCACATCTTAACGCACGTACAACTTAATACTCATGTCCCCATTACACTTGCTGCAATGCCGTTTACCCCGACAGGATGCTGCAGTATGACCGAATCTTTGGCATTTGTAACATTCTTAAAGGGGAGGGATATACTCCCGAACAGGAAAGGCTTGGTAGCCCAGGAACACTTTAGGGTGAAGGACCGGGATGAGGACAACACCACACATGTTGGTATCGACTTCACACATCCCTCACCGACGTAGACGACGAGCATCACCTACTCCCATGTCAGCCAAATGCCTCTTGATAACCTCCATATCAATGTCCAGTCAATCCCGTAAATTACCCCCGGCATTCCCTAAAGACCTGGGGATGTAAGCAGATATTCGAATATCCCCGAAAAGAGAGACTCCAGAATCTTTCCCGCTGGGCCACCGATTTGCACTGGATCAGAAGGTCACCCGATCGAAGTTTCTTGCACAAATGTACGTCACCAAATTCTTTCCAATTACGGTAGCCAATTTTATAGGGTTATTGAAAATTAACGACTTGGACCCTTCCACAGCCGAAATTATAATTGGGAATTTATCCCCCGGCTCCTCTTTATCCTTAACCCCTCCGCACCTCCGACTCCTCACTACTTCCATCACCGGGCTGCCCTCTTCATGGCCGACACTCGAGAAGCTCTAACACTTCTTGACGAGGGCGCCCAATCATCCTCCCCCGATACCCCCTCCATATACTCTCATCCCCTGGGGATCCCCAAGAGTGAAAATAAGGACCTTACCATCAATACCAAATACAAGTACTCAGAACAGAGGTGATACCGAATACCGGAAGTACTTGAAGCACCCCCTTCCTCCGTTTTTCCACCCCCGCTCCGCTGTCTCTTTCAAAAATTCTACATTGAACTGACGTGGTGTTGATATAGCGAGGCATGATGGGACAAATGCCTTCCTCCTGCATCCAAATTCCTTGTTTCGTCTCGAGGTGGGTTTTGTCTGCATGTCTCGTGACCATTAAGGTGTGCTTCAGCAGTCTTTGGCCAGAGAATTTGAAGAAAGAAATTTTGGATCTGCCTAAGGCTACCAAAGCACAACGGTCTCCTGTACTCTCTCATTGGACGGCATGTCAGTTCACTTTCTGGGAGAAATCTACATGTGATATATATTTATTTATTTATTTTAAATGTGCATGACGTCAGTAACATGTCACATCTAGGGTGTGTGCCACTTTCGTTTAATGTGGACAGTATATGTAAATGCCAGCAGGGTATGCTTACACATTGTAAGCAATAACGAATGTGCTTCCCCATTGTCTCAGGTCGCTCACCTGCATTTATTTCTTTTCATTTTGTTTTCATTTATTTATTTTCATTTATGGATGCTTTTCGACGGTTCTGTGGTTTTTTCCTGGTGTATCGGCTTCAATGTCCTCCGGCACGTGAAATTTCAGCTTTCTATGTCACCTGAAGGTACCGAACGTTCATATCATTCATTCTTCAGTGAGTGAGTGAGTGAGTGAGTTACTGAGTGAGTGAGTGAGTGGTTAGAATGAGCTTTATATATTACACATATTTGACGTCAATCCTCATCAGCAAACCAAGTTACCTCTGCCACCAAAAGTGTTGTTTTCACCCCTGTCTGGCTGTGAGTAGGATATCTCAAAACGTTATGGACAAATTCGAACGAAACTAGGTAGACGGGTTGGGTGTGCGACAATGACGAGCTGATTCGATTTTTGTGAAGATCCGGATGCGATATGAAATTTTTTTTAAGTGATTGATTCTTCACCGTTGAGAGATGGGGCCATAGTCATGATATCTCAAAAAGTTGTGTACGGATTATGACAGAACTTGGTGGATGAGTTGGCTCGGTGACAAGAACAAGCTGATTCGATTTTAGTTCAAGTCCTAATCCAGATCCGGCCTATCAGTGGGATATAAAACGTAAACTGTTCAGCCTGGCGGAGGTATGCGCCTCTACCGAGTAGCGTTCTAGTTATAGTCAGAATGTACTTTACCAGATGATGGCGCTGTAGCATCGTAGCAAATGAAATGCTCAAACAGCAAGCAGATCCGAACAAGAAACGAGCGTCAGCTGACAATGTGGAACGTCACCGTGTTTAAATCACGTAATTGCTCGACAGTGGACAATCCCAATGTCGTAATGTATGGACAGAAACCACACCAGGTGAGAGGTGTTTCGCTCACCACTAGATGCACTTTGAAATTACTCTACGATGACTTTTAGATGCTTTTATTACCTCTGACACCAAAAGGTGGATGGAGGTTGTTTTCACGCCAGTCTGTTGGTCTGTTTCTGAATAGGATATCTCAAAAAGTTATGGACGGATTCGGCCGAATCTTGGTGAACAGACTGGGTGTGTGACAAGGACGACATCATCAGGTCTTGGTGAAGATTTTTAATTAAAATTTAAAAAAAAGTCATTCATCATTGGGAGATGGGGCCAAAAGCATGATGTCTCAAAAAGTTGTGGACGAGTTGTGACAAAACTAGGTGGATGGATTGGATAGGTGACGAGAAGAAGCCCATTCCATTTTGGTTAATGTCCGGATTCAGATCCGACCTATCAGTAGGATACAACGCGTAAACTGTTCACCTTGGCAGAGGTATGCGCTCTACCGAGGGCCGTTCTAGTTGTATTTATCACTCAGTTTGCCACAACCCAAAGGGATACTCGTACTCATTAGATGATGATCAATCTTTGTAAAGTTACTTTGGTCCTTCTCGACTTACTCGAATCATGGAGTAAACAAGTTCCACCCCTGCAGACCTGTGAAATACACTCCAATAGGGTGACGTTGATAAATCCAAATGGATAAGTGACTGGTACTGCTATCTGTAATGTACTTTTCATCGGTGCCAACTTGTTAGTACTTTTACGTCATGAGCTTTGTTCTATTTACTTGTCCAACCAATGGCAGTAGTGTCGGCATGGTTTTTAAAAAAACTGTGGTTTCCAACCGATCATTTTGCCCCCACACTAAGATCAGGCTTTTGGATCTCCCCCTTGAGGGACAAGCGGTGAGGAAGGCTCAAATGGAAGTGTGACGACATTTCCCTGCCTGGCAGCTTGCTACTTACACCGTCGTGGAAATGACTCATGGATTTGAGTTTCACTGGAGTTAAACAAAAGTTCACTGGAGTTAAATTAAAGTTTGCTGAAGTTCACTGGAGTTAAACCGCATTCGAGACCCTATCCTCCTGCAGCACTTTGCTCTCTGCACCGCAGCTTTGCGTATCACATCCCGTCGCGGCTCTATCTTCAGAGGGTTTTCACTCCTTTCAATTTCAACCGTAGACTACTATCACCAAGCCCCTTTTAGTGAGCAGCTTATTCTCAAGGGCATTGGCCATTTATGACACCTGGATCATTTTATTTTGTGGACACAGTGCCGAATTGGTCCACTGGTGATGCCATTTCTTGCTTTTATTGAACTTGTGACTGTATTCATCCAAACTCAAGCTTAACAGCTTATGGGACACCACTTAGACTGGATGAAGTCATCAACCTTTTGTGGTGAGTAAAATCCAATAACTAAATTTTCTGTCTCTCAAGAATATTCATTTGATTGGGATTTAACGAGCTACAGTATATGTTTTCAATCCGCTGGTTCCATCATGTCTGAGGGGTGTGACTGTGCCACTGATGCAGTGCCTCTCTGGATTAGGAGAGCAATTTCGAATTTGTCCATAATACCTAAACATAATGGCCCCCATTCCTCCCCACACCCAGTTTGTCCTGGACTATGTATACAAAAAAAAAACTCGATGGTATTTATAGAATACAGACCCGCTCAGTCTTGAGAAGGACTTGGTGTGAGTGAACTCTTTTGTATTTTAAGGTTGTTGTTTTTTTTTTTGATCCAATACCGATGACGGCATCTTTATCAAACCATATTACACATGGGTAGTTGATTAATTAGTTAAATTTTTCATTGATCAGTTAAGCGGTTTCTCCTACAAAGATTTTCAAATATTTTCCCTTAGATCCAATATGGCTGCCAGACCACATGATGCACGATGGTCATTTTTATGAAAATCCTGTTTAAATTTCAAGTCAATCGGATGAAAATTGAAGATTTCAGAAATTTGGCCGATGTTGACCTCAAAAGTAATTGGTGGTTGAAATTAGTGAAGTGTTCTGAAAATCCTGTTCAAATTTCAAGTGAATCGAATGAAAATTGACAATTTTAGAAATTTGGCTTATGTTGACCTCAAAAATAATTGGTGGTTGAATTCAGTGACTTGATATGCAAATACTCTTCAAATTTTTAGTCAATCGGATGAAAATTGAGGGTTAAAAAAAAAAATAGGGCTTATGTTGATCTTTTGTCTATGTTGACCTCAAAAGAGTGACCGTGTATAACATGGTCATAATATGTGGAAAAGTTTCAATTTCCTCCACTGAATGGTTTTATATGTACGCTTTATCAAAATGCACACACTTACGATGTACGACACACATACGTACATACGTACGCTACCTATCGCTTAACCCTGCTTTTCGCTTTGCAAGCGCAGTGTAAAAAAAGGAACTGAATGTTTAAGCATAAAATAAACATCGCCATTTTTGATCTAACACTTCTGTGTTCATTAATAAATAAATTGCGTTTAGAAGATTACGCACAATAATTTCTTTGACTTTCTTTTCTCCGTTTTTTTTTCACATTGACGCGCAATATCAAGTTTCGTTCAAATCGGGCAACGAAATAAATTATTTAAAAAATCAATTCCTGATTCAGTCAAGTACTCTTCGGGATTATTTGATCAATGCAAACAACCTCAGCGGTATAGTTTGCTGGAGCTATGTTTTTACTTTATTTATTTTGAAATGATTTTTTTTTATCAACCGCTGTCACAATGGGAACCCAATGGGTTCACGGGTCATCTTGTTGTTTATAAAAATCATACAAAAGGGCCCCAAAATATCCTGAGGCCCCAAGTACCATTAATCCATCCCTGGCTGCGAGACTAATGCAATGTGTTGTGTTGTGTGTGTGTGTGTTGTGTGTGTGTGTGTGTGTGTGTGGTGTGTGTGTGTGTGTGTGTTGTGTGTGTGTGTGTGTTTATGTGCGCGCTCACGTGCCCGGATCTAATATTTTTGCTTGAATTTATTTTCTCTGCAACCACTTCTGCGATCAATGCAAAAGTTTAAACATAGGAGGTATTCCCCTTGAAGAATACTTGATCGATAGCTCTGATGTCATAGGTCACATGGTATGGCAGCTATATTGGACGAAAGGGAAAAAATTGGACATCTCTGAAACTGCTCAACAAAAAAAAAGTGAAACTTGGCATCTGTCATAAACTCCCCATGGGGTATATGGTGTGATCATGATGACATCATAGGTGAGGTGGTATTCCAGCCATAATTGGTTGAAACGAATCCTTACCAAAAAATCTGAAACTCTTTGGATTTGATCTACAACATAATGTGAGTGAAGAATTAAATTTATAATGTCATCAGTCAGGTGTTTTGGCAGCCATATTGGATTGACAATAAAAACGTTAAAAAAGCTCCTTCTGCAGAACCGATGAACAGATCAATGCGAAACTCCATGCATATGATCGACTCGCCATGAGGAATATAGTTTGAATTTGTTTTTTTCGTATTCACCTTCATTGATGGAATTTAGTGCATAAAAGTGGTTGTTAAATATCCTCATAATTAATTAAGCTACAGATAATGGCAATGTATGTGACATAATTAGGTGCATGGAAGATACAGGTATACGAGTCATAATAGTAGTGTGCTCAGTTAACGATGGTATTATTATTCAGAATGAGTGCGCAAAGTGAGACTATGCATTCTACCGAGTGCCGCTCTTGTTGGTAAAATGTGTCCAATGCTAGATTCTGATTGACAACCTTTATCTTGGAAATTTCTTCAACACTAATCAGCTCACCTCCCCTCCCCTCTCTTATTATCTACCACTCATCTGGACTTCAATATTCATCTCCATTACCTCCACTTCTTCATCTTTGTCATAATATCCAATCCCACTCTTCCTTACAGATTTATCATAAGTACCTACAATGCCTGTCCATTTATATCCTAAAATTGACTATCGATGCCTTGCTGATCAATTCAGTTTTTTGTTTCAAGTAAAAACATCTGTTTTCACTTGGCATTGCCTTGTTTTTCAATGCTGACACTACTTAGTGAGGTTTAGTTACTTTCATAAGTTTGTTCCATGTTTGATTGTTTGTTCCAGAAATGGTTTGCACGATTTTTCAAGATTTGGATTTTGCAAGCTGTTGCAGGTGCACCATTAAATTACTCTTCACATTCATCCATTCACACATTACATGTACCTGGTAATTTCAGGAAATACAATTGTCTGATGTTACTTTGCAAAAGACCTCAACACCTTCAAGGGAACATGGATGCAAAAAGCTTCCCTTTACCAACTTCTCTTTTTCTTGCACTCATCTGAGTGATTATTTCACACATCCTTCTCAAACAAAGCTCCATCTCTATCCTCCTATTTCGATTTCCGATGTTCATGGTTTGTACATTGCTTGTGATGTGATATCACAGGCCATGGCCTTAACACTGCTTTTCCTTTGCCAATCTCATACAGAGACTTTCAAATATGCGGATAGGTTAATAGAAACCATGAGAGTTTAATTGAATAAAAATGCAAAATGTGTCACTTCGTTTGATCATTAATTTACAAATGAGATGTCATCATTATCCCATTGTGTGTTTAAAGTTGTTGTCCTTTTAGCAGCATATGTACAAGCTCCTTAAGCATTCGACACTGCAGAAAAGGCTTTTCATGGATCTACACAGTCGAATAGCCATGCATTTATTAAGATGGACACATCATAGAAGCAGATTAATAGCTTTAAAGAACATTTTGTTCAATGCAATGAGTAAAAAATAATGCGTTACTGGATGCATATCTGAAACTGTGTGATTGAACGTCTCGGAGGAAGTGAAAAATGAGACCATTTAACTTTTAAACGACTTCAGTGTTTCTCAACTATGTGTACGTGTGAGCAAATTTATTGAAAGCATCATACATATTAGCCCGGTGTTTACAGCATGCCACACCAACAGGACCATCATTTTTTCTCAGCAGCTGCCAACTTCCTGAGTCTTTTCTTGAGTTCAAGGGGAAACTTCTCGTAACACTTTTTGCACAGGAGCTTCATATCAAACTCCACAAACTTGCTCCTGCACGCGTCATCTTGCGTTAGCATCCACGTTTTTGCCTTTCGATCGAAAAGTCAACCGGCGGTGTAATTCAAATGCTTTTGCAGACAATCTTTCATTCCTACCTGCGAGATAGCTTGACATTGCAAACGGAGCAGCCGAAACAGCCAATGCACCAAGCCTTGTTCAGTGCAGATACAACTGCAGACCAGGGGGAAAATCGAAAAATAAATCAAGCAGGCAGGGATCATAGTCCTTTATAAAACAGTACTGGGGTGGGTCCTGGTTTGCATTAATGCCACTGATGGCGGTAACCCCTGTATATTATGGCAGGAAATACGTGACTTTCGAAATGACGGATGAATGCTAACGAGGCCTTTTTGCGCATGCGCCGTGTGTGTCTTTACACTGACTCGGTTCAGCACGCCGGGCACTTTTAACCTGCCGTTGCTGGCGTGAAATCTGTAATTCACGAAGTCTTTAAAACATCATTTTCAGCATTTAGATGAAAGAGCGGTAATTTTGGAATGGTTAACTATAATTGTTCTGTTCCCGAATGCAAATCGAACGAACGGAAATTTTGGGAATACGAAAAATATCCATGGAAGAGAGGTGTCTAGTTCCTAACTTGTCCTGTTAATACAAGTGAGCAGCTGCAGTGGATACAAAACACACACACACACACACACACACACACACACACGCTTCTTTTACCAATAGAGGGAAAAATCTCGTACAATATCTTGTGGCCCTGGAACCAAACCAAAAATATATATATTTGTAAGGGCCCTCACACAGCCCATACCCACTCCCACACCCCCTCCCCCCAAACATGATTAATAGTAAATATCATCATCTTAAACTTACCCTGTGCATTGACAAGCCCCAGATATGGCCTTCCCATTGGGGTTAAGAAGCAACCAAACCAGATACAGTGTCTCCCTCGAGGAAGTATGCCTGAATGTTGGAAATGACGGCAGGGTCTTTCCTATTGCAGATGTCCAATAAATAAATCACCAAGCCTGCCGTGTTCACACGAGGTAATCCCACAAGGTTCAATGTCCACTCACTGGCAGCGATGATCGAAGGTATGGGTATAACGCACCCGTCTACGAACCTTCGGGCCTTGCATCAATCCACATGTCCTCGGGAGTTTGCAGTATGGGGAGCTGCAAGCTAACGGTTTTTGTGGGCGAGTTCAGAAATTTTTCCAGCTCTTTCATTGTGCAGAAGCACACCCCTTTCTCGTGAGTACATTTCCAAGTATTTTCAGCTCCTTTTGGAAGTTTTGTTTTGTATGCATTGTCGAGGCTCATATGAGAGCGAACAAATAACGCACAACAAGGGGGACAGGAGACAAGGGGGCAGGAGAGGGAAGGACAAAACAGTGGGGAACAGAGACATGGAGAGGATCTGTGGAAGGGGGGATGGGCGGAGAACACGGGGTAAACAATATAAACACCACAGGGACTTTCAGGACCTTACACGACAGGGACTTTTGGAAGGAAGGCAGGGAATTTGAAAGAGGTGGGTTTGGGGTGGATTAACGGGGGTAGAAAGATTGTGCTTTGATGGGGAAGATAAGGGTGGTGGTAAAACAGCTGTTTTGAAGACCTGGAGGGAAGAATGGGATTGAAGAGAGTAAGGGAGTTTGTTCCAAAGGCAGGAAAAAAGAGGAATTAAATGGTGAAGGTGAGCAGTCATTCATCATTTTGTAGTTTTACGAGAAGGGGATTGTTGGTGACCTTGAGCGCCCGCGAGAAATATGGTGGGGACAAATCGCAGACAGAGCAGGGGGGGGGCAAGACCGGAGAGGAAGCAGTAGAAGACAGAAAGACCACCAACCTGCCTGTGTGAGAGAGTGAGAGGCCCAAAGACTCAGCCTCATCGCGGGAATACCAATGATCCTAAGTGCCTTGGTTTCACAGCGTGAAGCGAGAAAAGGTGAGAGGCAGGAGCATCAGCCCACAGGGGAGAGCAGCACTCCATCAGGCTGTGGACGAAAGCTTTGTATGTGATCAGGAGCTCAAGTGTGCGAGGAAAAAACTTTGCACAATGGAGGATGCCAGTCGGCGACTGGCTTTGAGGCCACTATGGAAATGTAGCTTTCCCAGGAGAGATCATTGCAGATACGTGAGACCCAAAAGCTTGAATGAAAGGACTTTCTCAAGGGAATGTTGAGAAAGTAGATGGGGGGGGGGTTCCATACGGTCCTTTCGGAGAGACATAGTGAGAGTGTGAGATTTGTCAGGATTGAGACATGTTCCAAGTGTTTGACTATGTTTTGATTTTATCCAGATCTGCAGAGAGCGAAGAAGCTCTGCTTGCCATTCAGAGGGATGACAGATGGTACAGCAGAGGGTGGAGTCATCAGCAAAGAGATAGAGGATTTTCCAGAGAGTTGGAGAGATCATTTATGAAAACCAGAAAAAGAACAGGGCCCAGAACACTACCTTGAGGAACTCCAGCCTGGACAGGAAGAGGGGATGAAAGAATTCCATTGAGGGCCACATGTTGACTGCGACAGGAGAGGAAGTCTGCGAGCCATGAGTGGAGAAGTCCTTGGATACCATGGGAAGAGAGTTTGGTGAACAGGGCAAGGTGCCAGACCATATTGAAAGCACGTAATATGTCTTGGGATACGGCTCTGATTTCCTGTCTGGCATTGAGGACCTCAATCCAATGTTGGGAGAGCAGAAGCAGCATATCCAGGGTAGAGTGACCTGGTCTGAAACCAAATTGATGATTGGAAA
>CM068954.1:63726642-63737713 GCA_035128595.1 Eptatretus atami
CAGCAAGCTCTCCACCTTGTCAGGAGAAAAGGACACAGAGTCCAGGGACAGTTGGGTGTGACTTGGTAAGATGGGTGCAGAAAGCGATGGGTTTGGGACACAAGCTTTAGATGCAAACATGGAGTTTAGGCATTCAGCCTTTTCACGTGCGGCGTCAGCTATGCAGCCATTTGAGGTAAGGGAGGGGATGGAGGGGGAACATACACCAGAAACAGATTTAACTGGAAGGGCATTCGGTGGAGCGCATACCTCTGCCACGTAATGCCTGATCCACTAGAACATATCGGGCCCAATACATTTTTTAAATATCACGTTATTCCGAACTACGAGTATATCATTTTTGGCCCTATCTCTCAATGATGAAGAATCACCACAGAAATTAAATTATTCTCGTATCCAGATCCGGTTTTGGATCTTCACCAAAATCAAATCAATTCGTCCTTGTGACACACCCAACATGTCCACCAAGCTTCATACGAATCCGTCCATAACTTTTTGAGATACCGTGCTATACAGTATATCGTTTTTGGCCCTATCTCTCAATGGTGAAGAATCACTTAAAAAAATCTAGTAGTTGGATCTGGATCTGGATCTGGATATTCACCAAAATCTAATAATTTCGTCCTTGTCACCAAAATTTCATCCAGATCCGTCCACAACTTTTTGAGATATCCTGTACATCGACAAACAAACAGACAAACAGACAGAAAGGGGTGAAAACATAACCTCCTTCACTTTTGGTGGTGGAGGTAATTAGACACCACCAGGATTTTGAGGAGGGAGACAGGTTTGAGAGTTCAAGCTTGAGATGAGATAGATGTTGTTTTCTGGCTCTCCTAAAGGTAGACACACACTTGGTCCGAGCTTTATGGAAGGAACTGAGATTACCCTCAGTGGAATTTGCTTTCCATGAGGCAAAGGCAAGTTGTTTCAGGACAACTGCCTCACCACAAGCTTCAGTGTACCATGGGTGGGTGGTAGGGTAGGACAACTGAGGATGAGAGGGGATAAATCTGTGCATGAGGGAGAGCAAGTTTCTTTGAAAGAATTCCCAGGATGAGTTGATGTTGGAGAAAGTCGCGATGGGAGACCAGTCGAGAAGTTTGATGGCTGCTCGAAGTCCCTGCCAGTTGGCCTGAGTGAACTGCCAGACTTAACGGTGCTGAGGTGGTTCTCCAATAACAGCCAGAGAGATGTCTACTTTGACAAGGACGTGGACAGATGAACCGATTGGAGCAGAGGAATAACAACCGATATTTTCAGGGATATTGGTCAAAATCAGATCCAGAAGAGATGGAGTACCATTGGTTGAGATCCGGGTCGAAAAGTTGACTGATTGAGTCAGTCCCAATGAGTTGCAGAAGTCTTTTGCTGAAGTGCCATTGCAGGTGATGGAGGTCCCCACACCCAACCAACTGGCATGATGACAATTGAAGTCACCACATACGAGGAAGAGAGAGTTCGGATGAGAGGATAGAAGTTGGATCATGTTATCAGAGAGCAAAGTGTAAATGGAGTCATCACTGTTTGGTGGACGGTACAACACACATCGAAACATGAGATGGGAGTGGAGGGGAAACCATAGCCAGAGGTATTCCTGGGGGTGTGGGGGAGTGAGGGCAGTGCATGGAGGCAGAGGCTTTCAATACACTCAATTGATACCATTTTACCTCCTTCGAGTTCATTGTACTAGATTAACTAGACTGTCCCAGATATTGTATACACCGTCAATCCTCCTCCTCCTTCGTGTGCAGCACTAGGCTGCGAGTATCGTCATTGACTGAGGGCGCGGCTGTCCACTGTGCAATGCCCAGTTACCAGTTACACTGGTACTCATTTCGCCGACCTCAGAAGGATGACAGCTGAGTTAACCCTACCTGGTGTTAATTCAACGGCCCGACATGGTTGACTCGACGATGGATCTCAAGCCAGCCACCTTAACTGCTAACAACACTAGACCTATCATCATCATGTACCAGCCTCTTACAGAGTGTTGGTGCTGCCGAAACAGTTTCGCTGGCCGTTTGGCTATTTTGGCCCATTTTGCCATTGCTTCCCAGCAGTCAGTCGGGTGGTCATTTGGAATTTGTTCAGGGTGCCAGAACAACTCGCTGTTCTTCATGAAGAACACCCGATCTTTAATGTTCAGCTGACCGGACACCCGATTAACGTTTCCGATGACGGATGCTCATCGATGCCTTGCTGCCTGGTGAACACCAGGATGACAGTTTATAGCTGGGTCAAGATTCAAACCCAGGCTCGACACTAAACGAGTTCGCATATCTATAGGCTATCCTGGCAGCCACTGAGGTGTGATGGAAGATCAAGAAAAACAAAAAACAGCAAAAGGGATCTCCCAAAGTGCATCTTAAACGCACGTTTTTAACATTGATTTCAGTGTTTTCGGGATTTTCCTTGCACGGCGGTTGTGCATACTCTATAACTTGGCTTTCAAGTGGATTAAAGCCAAGTTATAGAGACCCTCTTACACCATATGTTACCGTGTGACAGATCACACGATATCAGACCACATCAATGTCATCCCAGACCACCTTGCTTTTTGCCCTCTTAAGGCACATTTTGCTGTCCCCAGAAGAATTTGTCTGTCTCAAAACCAAACATCGGTGGTTTGATAGACCACATTTTTACCACTGATATGACATTTGCTGTGCTTGTGTGTCCTCTCAACTGCTGTTGTCACGTCTTAACCCAAGCTATTTTGTTATCAATTTCCAGTTCCCTCTTAATGATCGCTTCCCTGATGTCACACCAGCACCTGTGCAGACCATGTTGCTGAGCAAAGGGCTTGACCTGGGCTGCCATGCATGCACCGATGCAGCAGCTTGTGGAGGCAGAGCGCTGGTGTACAAGGGATTATTTATCACCCTGACCATTTCAAACTGCCATTTTGTCGGTGAGGTGATTGGAGGGGGGTATTGCACAGAGGTAAATTTGACCGAATTCATTTGTCTGAATCATAACTTACATCCACGGTGTGATACAACGGTGATTTGGGAATACAAGACTCATAACCACTCCATCAACTTTAATGCTGACTCATTGCAAGATGGCATGCCAAATTCGCAGGAAAGAGTTGACAAGTGATGCTCGAGAGCTGGGTGGACATCTCTACTGCCTTCCATGCCATGACAACAGGGTGTGCCCGTATGCGCAGCTTGCACGGCAATTGAAGGCCGAGTCATCAACGCCATGGAAAGAGTGGCATGTGGAGGTGTGTTGAAAAGGGCATTTTGTCAAAACAAATTTGACGGAGACGGAGAAACACGGTGTTTGGTCAATCATTTAGAAGGCGTTCAGAACATTAAAGGAACGAGATACTCACAATGGTTGAAGAAATATCATTTTTATTTCGATATGCAGTACTACATTAAGGATATATAATTAAGAATAATGGAATGGATCAGGAACAGAAGGTTCGAGCAGATGAGGGATTTCTAGATCTAGTCCAAAGTGCTTTTTAACCCGTTTGTCCACGAGGGGATGAGTGCAGTGTGAGATACTTGTTTGCGTCATCTCCCAATATGGTGGAGAGATGAAGGTACAATAGCATTTAGGGACAAGTGACCATTAACTCGTGCGTGCAGGATCTGTTAAGAATGATAGTCGCATCGTAAAGTAAGGCTTGAGATTATCAGGAAGCCAAACTTTGAGGCTATGAGGAGTGTTAGGTGTTGCAGGTTGGGCCAAGCTCCGAGAAGGGCAACAGCATCAGAAATGGGCAACCTTCAAGGAGCAAATGTGCAATTCACAGAAAAACTAAATTCCGCGATTTAAGTTTAATAGAGGCAGGAAAAGACTAGATATGTTGAGCAGGGAGGTAGGGTGCATTGAGGAGAAGCAGAAGGCATTTTCAGTATTAATGATAACTCCTTGAATTGGACTCTGACAGTATAATTAAACAGATGCTAGTCAATATATTACTTTTTCGTTTTGTGCATTTTCGCTTCTTCCTCAAGTTTCGCTTCCACTTCTGTGGTTAAGAGTTGTGGCTGCATCTATCTTGTTCACCCCTTGTGTCTCCCTATCATTGCTCTCATCTTCCCCACATCCCTTTATTTCTCCAAGTCTCCCTCTATTTTTGTCCCTCAACCCTCTGCTTCATGTCTTACCCCCTCCCGTTCTAATCTGTTTTCGTTCTCTTTATTATTTCCTGATCCATTCTGTGTTTCAGCTCTCCTGAGCCTTGACTTGTTACCAAAAATAACAAGTTGTCAATTTTTTTCAGCTCCTTGGCTCTCTTAAGAACATACCGTCACGGTTCTGACCCAATGTGGTGGACAGGCGTTAACACCGACCCAGGTCAGATCACCAAGCAGTTTTCCTTAGGAGGCGGACACGTGATCCTCAGAGATAATGGTGCGGCGGGAGGGGCAGGGCGAACTGGTGGGTGACGGAAGCACAACACAAGGGTTTATACTCAACCCTAACAGATACATGGACACCAACCAGCAACTTAAATTAAACATGGAATTTTTATGAAAATAGACAAATATTGCAGGGTATAATCAGGAAATGTAATAATAATACGTGAAGGAAATGAGGTCAAAGTTGAGGCGCCTCTCCACACGACTTAAATACAGACAGGGAAATGAAACAAAAATAAAATCCTCCCTTTATTGTGGCACTTAGTTTGTCCAGAGTGGTCTTTGTTGAACTTGGGATCGAGGCGCTTCGTCCTGCATGGGGAAGATGCGCTTACAAAATGCGCTAGCCGCTCTCTTGGTGGGAAAATGTCTGTGAGGTGGTATTCACACCAGGGTCACCAACCACCGTGTGGCTTCCTTCATCGACGTGCTTGCTGATTGCGCTGTCTCTGCAGAATGTGCGCTCCTTTGGAACAGGGGGGGAAGGGGGGTGATATACACGAGCTTCGAGAGTTGGTCTTCATGAACCCAGACAAGAGTCAATGGCCAGCGTCTTGCTCCACCACGCGAGCCAATTCGCCTCAGCACGAATAGGAGAATCACGCAGCCATTTTGTCGTGCAGAGGAGGAGCAAAGCGAGATCCTCCGTCCCACCATGTTCTTCTCACAACTACTGTCTGCTCTTCGAACTTACCCTTTCTTCACCTCGAGCGTGGCTTGTTCGCATGAAAACTGGAAGGTGGGCTTCTGCCGCTCGCTTGTCTGGCTTGATTGTTGGAATGGTTGTTGTTGTTGTTGTTGTTGTTGTAAAACGCACTTCTTTCTGGCTGGTTGTATTTAAATATAAAACGCAGGGTCACAGGGGAAATTTCATATGGGGGAATTTGGCTTTAATCCGATCTAATTAACCAGCAGAACCCCCCCCCCGTGGCATTGCAAAAACACTTAAGCTCACGTTTCCCAACTTAAATACAATCCTAACTTTGCTGTGAAATCCTCCATCTACCCCACACCGTAACAATGCTTTTTTACATTTAGAAAATATTGTCTTATTTGATGTGTGGCTCGATGATTCATTTAAATTAATGGGACAAAACGACACCTAATTTTACAGCTGTGACAATACCTGAGAAATGCCCCTTTGTTGCTTGTAGGTAGCCATGTTACAAAAAGCTGCTTGTTCATTGAGTGCAACCTGAGACATAACTCAAGTCCCTCCCATTGCTTGATACATATCTTCTAGTTATATGAATGCCATATGTGCTTGTGCAGGTGTTAGCCTCAATTAAAAAAAAATTTTTCTATGTCTCCATTCAGCATTTTGTTTGCACCACGTGTGAAAAGCCATTTCGGACAAAAGACTTTTGAAAGGAGAGGTTTGCTTACTGTGAAACCACTACAACCAGGTGAGAACTTGCACGTGACAGGTTATTTACCACCTGGAGTTGGCAGTAAAGAAAACCTTGCTTTGTTTACCTCGGCCGCTGACTTTGCTACCTGGCACATCAATTTATACTTGTAATTTTGTCCATTAACCTATGCCTAATAAACTTGGAGTTCTCCCACTCTATCTGCTGTTTGTATTCCCTAACATGGTGTTTTGGCTTACAGCTTTTTGGTGATGTTTGTTTTCACTGCACACGTTATTGAGGAGATGGTGAGCCAATTTGTCGTCTTATTATTTTATATTTATATTATTATATTATTTTATTTATTGCCTTATTTGTACTTTGAGTGGTGAACATTTAAGGAAGAGCGTCTTTAATCTTTAAAATTACAGAATCACCCTTTTTATTTAATGAATGCAGATCTAAACGAGAAGGGCACTCGTAGAGCGCTACCTCTGCCACATAATGCCTGTCCACGAGAACTATCGGGCCAATAGATGTTTGAAAATTCATGCTATAAAATACATGCTATAAATTACGATATGGTTTTTGGCCCATCTCTCGATGGTGAAGAATCACTTTTATAAATAAAATAATTTTGTATCCAGATCCGGGATCTTCACCAAAATCGAATAAATTTGTCCTTGCGACCACCGAACCTGTCACAAAGTTTCGTCCGAAAAGGTCCACAACTTTTTGAGATATCATGCTATATATCATTTTTCGCTCAATCTCTCAACGGTGAAGAATCGCTTAAAAAATTCTAGTGACGGATCCGAATCTGGATCTTCACAAAATCGAATCAATCTTTCTTTGTCACACACCAACTTGCCCACCCAAGTTTCATCCAAATCCATCGCGCAACTTTTTGAGATATCCTGTACACAGACAAACAGATAGACACAAAGGGGGTGAAAACATAACCTCCTTCACCTTCGGTGCACAGGTAAAAAATAATTACTTTTACCGTGAGTTTGCTGGTTGCATCATTATTTCCCAGACGCGGCCAGTGTACTTGGGACAGAAATGAGTCACTATCCAGTGCCCCCACCCCCTTCTACACCCCTCCCCAATGCTTGTCACGCAGAGTATTTTGAATTTGGCAATTGTCAAGCAAAGCCCAAAGGTCTGCCATTATATCAATTCTCGATGTAAATGTGTTTTTATATGGCGCTCCTGGTGTGAGGGGTATTAGAAGACATAACTAGAGTGAAGTCGATGGCATGCTATCACAAATCCCCACAGCTTCCCATCTCAAGCAAGGGTTGAAAGATGTTCCACAGGAATGATTCAAATCAATTTGGAGATAATTTTTTTTTTCTTGTTTTTGACCCTATGATCCCAAGTCCCCATCCAAGGCATGAATCCGGGGAAATCCAAAAAATCGTACTATTTCTGCACCCCCAATTTGTGATTATATCACTAGAGGCATATCACAAGTTTAATTTTCAGATTGTGCCCGAAATTGTTATTTTCAGTATTTGACCTTTTGATCCGCCTCATGGGGCAGAGCCAAATGGTACTGCTCTTGCAACTTCTTGCCACGAGGTATCATAACTACCAAGTTGGTGAATTCGCTCTACAACCGTTTAGGAGGAGATAGTGTGACGGACGGACAGACAGACGGGGCCGATTACAATATCTCCCTTTTTTCAAAAAAGCATGAGCAAAGTAAATACACCATAGAAACATCATCAAAGAGGAGGGAGGGAGGAGGGGGTAACCCGTCAATAAGGACAATTCTTTGGTGTGTATAGAATCAAGCGGGAGGAAGGTTTGTGTGTTCTTTCCTGAGTTGAACACTGATTATTATTATTATTATGTTATCTCCCTGCTCCTATCAAATTCCCGTATTGTAATTGCCATTGTTGCTGCAGTTTGTTCACAGTTTACCTCCAGCGTAGTTAAATATTATCAATTGGAGATAAGCATGCCAAGATATATTGAGCCTTGGGACATGTTGCAACACGTGATGACTTCTATGTCCAATTTCATGTTACCAAACATTGATATTGTATTAACCAAAACGATGTGACGTGCTTGTTTTCATTTATCATTCCACATATGTTGTAAATGATGCACAGGAATTTCTCTGATGGTATATGGGTGTACCTCGGATTCTCAATGGCGAATACGGAGCGTACCTGCTGTCTTCTCCAAATGACAATCAACTTTCGTTTGGACTCGAAGCACTTTCAACTGCACATATTTTATTGGTTATTTGACATTGAATTTGTTGATGTTAGCGTGACCACAAATAGATGACCACTAATGTGCGATTATGTCAATAGACAACATGAGCCAGAATTCTTCTCTTAAATTGTAATACTCATGATTCACAAGTAAGGCCATACGTCATGCTCCGGAGGGTATATTCAGTTCTAGTGTCTCATTGCTAGCATTCACTGATTGACGTTAAATATCTCGCGGTGCCTTTTGATAGAGTAGGCCATTGCGTGCCTTTCCCTGGGCAAATTTAAGACGGGACTTTGAAATGATTGTAATCTGCCCCAGAATCCTTGGCGTGCATGCACAGAAACCCCGAGCAACGGGTGTCATCAGGGCAGCTGAACGTATTATCGTGTGGCGAGATAAGGATCGTTTCCTAAAATGGATCAAAAAACTTGCACGATCGTTTTTATTTGTATTTTCTCCCTATTACCTACAGTTCTTATTTTCTCCACTTCCACGCGAACCCTTCTATCCCACCCTACTACACCTCTGTTTCTTGTCTTAAATTTAAAAAAATATAACAAAACGAGGTAATTCGACTGCGCGCAGTCGACGCGGTATGCCTCTGCTCTCCCGCAAACACTTGGTATTGACATATTTGACCCTTGACCTTTATCATATCTGACCCAAATCTAATCACTTAATTGTCCTGTCTAACTTTACTTTTGTTCCAGTTTTGATGAAATTCTGTCCAATATTTCTTGGAGTTAGGGCGTAAACAGTAAAATTTCAGAGTTTGACCTCGACCTTTGACCCTTGACCTTTTATCATATCTGACCCAAATCTAATCACTTAATTGGCCCTGTCTAACTTTACTTTTTTACCAAGTTTGATGAAATTCTGTCCAATATTTCTGAGTTAAGGCGTAAAACAGTAAAATTTCAGAGTTTGACCTCCGACCTTTGACCCTTGACCTTTCCACATCTGGCCCAAAATCTAATCACTTAATTGCTCTGTCTACTTTACCTTTTTACCAGTTTGATGAAATTCTACAATTTGCTTCTTGAGTTATCACGTAAACGAAATACGACGGACAGACGGACGACGGACGGACAAACGGAAACATAATGCCTCGGTATCCTTGGTGCGGAGGCATAAAAACAAAAAACCTCTTTCTCCCCCATACCTTTCCAACGTATTCACGAGTACCGATCTTCTTCCTCCTCCTGCCACCGTAGCATCTTCCTTCCATTTGAGCCGTTCCACCTTCACGGTTTCTTTCAATAACCTTCCATTCCCCAATGTTAACCAATCTTCAAAAATCCATCAAAAAAAAAAATTCCTTATATTCCTTTTAAACGATACACCTACCGAAACCACGTGTCTCTCCACCATCTTCCTGTTACTTTTCAATCGAGCCATCAGTTTGCCTCTGCGTTTACCGATCCAAATTCACCATTCACCTCCACGATTTTACTTCAACCTTTCCTTTACCTAATTTACACAATTCCTGATCAATCATCAATAAACAAATAAATAAATAATAAACTATTTTTCTAACTCTACACTCCGTAACCACGTGCTTCTGCTGGGTCTGCTTCTACCCCTGCGTTTGCCGATCCAAATTCACCATTCACCTCCACGATTTTACTTCAAACTTTCCTTACCAATCTTACACAATCCTGATCAATCAATCATATAACAAACAAATAAATAAATTAATAAATTATTTTCTACTCTACACCCTCGTAACCACGTGCTTCTGCTGGATCTGCTTCTACCCCCTGCGTTTGCCGATCCAAATTCACCATTTCACTCCACGATTTTACTTCAACCTTTCCTTTACCTAATCTTACACAATCCTGATCAATCAATCAATAAACAACAAAATAAATAAATAATAAATTATTTTTCAACTCTACACTCCCGTAACCACGTGCTTCTTGCTGGATCTGCTTCTACCCCTGCGTTTTCCGATCCAAATTCACCATTCACCTCCACGATTTTTCTTCAACCTTTCCTTTACCTAATCTGATGCAATGTTTATCAAAAAAATGATAAATAAAAACAAATAAAAACAGTCTCTATAATGCTTCAACTTCCTCTTTCACACGTGTGGTTCTCATTACTGTATCATAATTAATGACTTTTTCTATTTCAACAGACTGCTCTCAATTCGACTCTTCCTTTCATACCTTGTCTAAAAAGTCCAACTGTTGCACGTTTCTTCTCTCCATTCTCTTAATTCTCCTTCATGCATCCCTTAAGAATGTCTTCAGTTTGCATCTCTGACCTAAAAATTAAGAAACCCCAGTGGCAATGTGTATTCATGTGTTCATCATTCATTCTTTTTTAGCCGCGTCTCGCGTTGCGAACGCTGGCTCTAAGGGAGCTCCGCGTTGTTCTCTTCTTCTGCTTCTTCTTCTTGTTGACCTGGTGGAATGACGCAGCTCTTGGACACATTTGTCCTTATTCAACTTCAGTGCCAATTCACGCTCTCACCCTCCCTCTCAAAGCCACCATCACACTCTTCCCCTCCAAGTTTCCCTCTCACCTTTCTCAAAAACTCCCCCTCACCTTTCTCCTCCCAATCACCCCTCACTTCCTCTTCTCAAAGTTTGCCCCCCCCACCTCACTCCACAAGCTGCCTCCTTCCCCTGCCCTCTGTCCTCAATCTCATCACTCCACCTCCTCAATCCTCAACTGCCTTCTGCCCCTCTCTTATTTATTCCCACTGCACCTCAATCACGCACACCGAGCCTTTTCTCCTCTCATTCCGGCCCTCCCCTAGCTCTTCTGCAATCCCCACACTCTTTTCAACAACTCTCCTACCTTCCCCCTCTCCCTCGTCCTACCTCCCTCCCCTCCCCTTCCCTGCACCCAAAGCCCCTACCTCCTCTTCCTTAACGTGTGGACCTAAAAACATCCAGGCCTTCGCCTCAAACCTGACAGATCTTCCCTACAGATGCCACTGACAACGAGAAATATTTCTGTGAACAGAAACTTTCCTCCCCCAAGACGTGTCTGCTCCCAAGTATCTCTCCCTGGTTACTCTCTCTCCCGTATGACAGACCTGAGCCTCGTCCTGGGGAAGCGGTGCTCCTCATCAAAGACTCTTTCCTCACT
>CM068954.1:63738025-63748511 GCA_035128595.1 Eptatretus atami
GATGGATTTTTGAAGATTGGGTAACATTGGGGAATGGAAGGTTATTGAAAGAAACCGTGAAGGTGGAACGGCTCAAATGGAAGGAAGATGCTACGGTGGCAGGAGGAGGAAGAAGAGTCGGTACTCGTGAATACGTTGGAAAGGTATGGGGGGAGAAAGAGGTTTTTTTTTGTTTTATGCCTCCGCACCAAGGATACCGGAGGCATTATGTTTCCGGGTTGTCCGTCCGTCCGTCCGTCTGTCCGTCCGTATTTCGTTTACGTGATAACTCAAGAAGCAAATTGTAGAATTTCATCAACTTGGTAAAAAGGTAAAGTAAGACAGAGCAATTAAGTGATTAGATTTTGGGCCAGATGTGGAAAGGTCAAGGGTCAAAGGTCGAGGTCAAACTCTGAAATTTTACTGTTTACGCCCTAACTCAAGAATATTGGACAATTTCATCAAACTTGGTACAAAAGTAAAGTTAGACAGGGCAATTAAGTGATTAGATTTTGGGTCAGATATGATAAGGTCAAGGGTCAAAGGTCGAGGTCAAACTCTGAAATTTTACTGTTTACGCCCTAACTCAAGAAATATTGGACAGAATTTCATCAAACTTGGTACAAAAGTAAAGTTAGACAGGACAATTAAGTGATTAGATTTTGGGTCAGATATGATAAAGGTCAAGGGTCAAATATGTCAATGTAATCAAGTGTTTGTGCGGGAGAGCAGAGGCATACCCGTCGACTGCGCGCAGTCGAATTACTCTCGTTTTTGTTATATTTTTTTAAATTTTAAGACAAGAAACAGAGGGTGTAGTAGGGTGGGATAGAAGGGGTTGCGGTGGGAAGTGGAGAAAATAAGAACTGATGGTAATAGGGAGAAAATACAAATAAAAACGATCGTGCAAGTTTTTTGATCCATTTTAGGAAACGATCCTTATCTCGCACAAACGATATACGTTCAGCTGCCCTGATGACACCCGTTGCTCGGGGTTTCTGTGCATGCACGCCAAGGATTCTGGGGGCAGATTACATCATTTCAAATGTCCCGTCTTAAAATTTGCCCAGGGAAAGGGCACGCAATGGCCTACTCTTATCAAAAGGCACCGCGAGATATTTAACGTCAATCAGTGAATGCTAGCAGATGAGACACTAGACTGAATATACCCTCCGGAGCATGACGTATGGCCTTACTTGTGAATCATGAGTATTACAATTTAGAGAAGAATCTGGCTCATGTTGTCTATTGACATAATCGCACATTAGTGGTCATCTATTTTGTGGGTCACGCTACATCAAACAAATGTCAATGTCAAGAATAACCAATAAAATATGTGCAGTTGAAAGTGCTTCGAGTCCAAATCGAAAGTTGATTGTCATTTGGAGAAGACAGCAGGTAACGCTCCGTATTTCGCCATTGAAGAATACCGAGGTTACACCCATATATACCATCAGAGAAAGTTCCTGTGCATCATTTACACACATATGTGGAATGATAAATGAAAACAAGCACGTCACATCGTTTTGGTTATATCAATATCAAGTGTTTGGTAAACATGAAATTGACATGAGAATGTCATCACGTGTGTGCAAGACATGTCTCCAGAGGCTCAATATATCTTGGCATGCTTATCTCTCGAATTGATAATAATTTAACTACGCTGGAGGTACAACTGTGAACAAAACTGCAGCAACAATGGCATTACAATACGGGGAATTTGATAGGAGCAGGGGAGGATAACATAATAATAATAATAATCAGTGTTCAACTCAGGAAAGACACACAAAACCTTCCTCCCGCTTGATTCTATACAACTAGCAAAGAACTTGTCCTTATTGACGGGTTACCCCCCTCCTCCCTCCCTCCTCTTTGATGATGTCTATGGTGTATTTTACTTTGCTCATGCTTTTTGAAAAAAACGGGAGGATATTGTAATCGGCCCCGTCTGTCTGTCCGTCCGTCACACTATCTCCTCCTAAACGGTTGTGCAGGAATTCACCAAACTTGGTAGTTATGATCACCTCGTGGCAAGAAGTTGCAAGAGCAGTATCCATTTTGGCTCTGCCCCATGAGGCGGATCAAAAGGTCAAATACTGAAAAATACAATTTCGGGCACATCTGAAAATTAAACTTGTGATATGCTCTAGTGATATAATCAACAAATTGGGGGTGCATGAAATATGTAACGATTTTTTGGATTCTACCCCCGGATTCATGCCCTTGGGAATGGGGACTTGGGATCATAGGGGTCAAAAACAAGAAAAAAAAATTATCTCCAAATTTGATATTGAATCATTCCTGGTGGAACATCTTTCAACTTTGCTTGAGATGGGAAGCGTGGGGATTTGTGATAGCATGCCATCGACTTCACTCTAGTTATGTCTTCTAATACCCCCTCACACCAGGAGCGGCACTATAAAATACACATTTACATCGAGAATTGAGTATAATTGGCAGACCTTTGGGCTTTGCTTGACAATTGCCAAATTCAAAATACTCTGCGTGACAGCATTGGGGGGAGGGGGTAGAAGGGTGGTGGGGGGCACTGGATTAGTGACTCATTTCTGTCCCAAGTACCTGGCCGCGTCTGGGGAAATAATGATGCAACCAGCAAACTCACGGTAAAAGTAATTATTTTTTACCTGTGCCACCGAAGGTGAAGGAGGTTATGTTTTCACCCCCTTTGTGTCTATCTGTTTGTCTGTGTACAGGATATCTCAAAAAGTTGCGGATGGATTTGGATGAAACTTGGTGGGCAAGGTTGGGTGTGTGACAAAGAAGAATTGATTCGATTTTTGTGAAGATCCAGATTCGGATCCGTCCACTAGAATTTTTAAGCGATTCTTCACCGTTGAGAGATTGAGCGAAAAATGATATATAGCATGATATCTCAAAAAGTTGTGGACCTTTTCGGACGAAACTTTGTGGACAGGTTCGGTGTGTCGCAAGGACAAATTTATTCGATTTTGGTGAAGATCCCGGATCTGGATACAAAAATTATTTTATTTATAAAAGTGATTCTTCACCATCGAGAGATGGGGCCAAAAACCATATCGTACATTTTATAGCATGATATTTTATAGCATGATATTTCAAACATCTATTGGGCCCGATATGTTCTCGTGGATCAGGCATTATGTGGCAGAGGTATGCGCTCTACCGAGTGCCCTTCTCGTTTAGATCTGCATTCACTAAATTAAAAAGGGGTGATTCTGTAATTTTAAAGATTTATGAACGCTCTTCCTTAAATGTTCACCACCTCAAGTACAAATAAGGCCAATAAATAAAAACAATAATAATAATAATAATAATAATAATAATAATAAGACGACAAATTGGCTCACCATCTCCATCAATAACGTGGTTGCAGTGATAACAAACATCACCAAAAAGCTGTAAGCCAAAACACCATGTTAGGGAATACAACAGGCAGTAGAGTGGGAGAACTCCAAGTTTATAGGCATAGGTTAATGGACAAAATTTACAAGTATAAATTGATGTGCCAGGTAAGCAAAGTCAGCGGGCGAGGTAAACAAAGCAAGGTTTTCTTTACTGCTCAACTCCAGGTGGTAAAATAACCTGTCACGTGCAAGTTCTCACCTGGTTGTAGTGAGTTTCACAGTAAGCCAAACCTCTCCTTTCAAAATGTCTTTGTCCTCGAAATGGCTTTTCACACGTGGTGCAAACAAAATGCTGATGGAGACATAGAAAAATTTTTTTTTAATTGAGGCTTAACCCCTGCACAAGCACATATGGCATTCATATAACCCTAGAAGATATTGTATCAAAGCAATGGGAGGGACTTGAGTTATGTTCTCAGGTTGCACTCAATGAACAAGCAGCTTTTTGTAACATGGCTTTACCTACAGCAACAAAGGGGCATTTCTCAGGTATTGTCACAGCTGTTAAAATTAGGTGTCGTTTTGTCCCATTTATTTTAAAATAATCATCGAGCCACACATCAAATAAGACAAATATTTCTAAATGTACAAAAGCATTGTTACGGTTGTGGGGTAGATGGAGGATTTCACAGCAAAGTTAGGATTGTATTTAAGTTGGGAAACTGTGAGCTTAAGTGTTTCTTGTCATGACACGGGGGGGGGTTCTGCTGTGTTAATTAGATCGGGATTAAAGCCAAATTCCCCCAGTATGAAATTTCCCCTGTGACCTGCGTTTTTATATTTAAATACAAGCCAGCCATGAAAGAAGTGCGTTTTTACAACAACAACAACAACAACAACAACCATTCCAACAATCAAGCCAGACAAGCGAGCGGCAGAAGCCCCACCTTCCAGTTTTCATGCGAACAAGCCACGCTCGGAGGTGGAAGAAGGGTAAAGTTCGAAGAGCAGACAGTAGTTGTGAGAAGAACATGGCTGGGACGGAGGATCTCGCTTTGCTCTCCTCTCGGCACGACAAAATGGCTGCGTGATTCTCCTATTCGTGCTGAGGCGAATTGGCTCGCGTGGTGGAGCAAGACGCTGGCCATTGACTCTTGTCTGGGTCATGAGAGACCAACCTCGAAGCCTCGTGTATATCACCAAAGGGAGCGGCACCATTCTGCAGAGAGCAGCGGCATCAGCAAGCACGATCGATGAGGAAGCCACACGGTGGTTGGTGAGCCCTGGTGTTGAATACCACCTCACAGACATTTTCCCACCAAGAGAGCGGCTCAGCGCCATTTTTGAAGCGCATCTTCCCATGCAGGACGAAGCGCCTCGATCCCAAAGTTCAACAAAGACCAACTCTGGACAAAACTAAGTGCCACAATAAAGGGAGGATTTTATTTTTGTTTCATTTTCCCCTTGTCTGTATTTAAGTCCGTGTGGAGAGGCGCCTCAACTTTAGACCTTCATTTCCTTCACGTATTATTATTACATTCTGACTTATACCCTTGCAAATATTTGTCTATTTTCATTAAATCTCCATGTTTATTTTAAGTTGCTGGTTGGTGTCCATGTATCTGTAGTGGGTTTGAGTATAAACCCTTGTGTTGTGCTTCCGTCACTCCACCAGTGTCGCCCTGCCCCTCCCGCGCGCACCATTATCTCTGAGGATCACGTGTCCGCCTCCTAAGGAAAACTGCTTGGTGATCTGAGCCTGGTCGGTGTTAACTGCCTGTCCACCACAATTGGGTCAGAACCGTGACGGTATGTTCTTTAAGAGAGCCAAGGAGCTGAAAAAAATTGACAACTTGTTATTTTTTGGTATACAATGTCAAGGCTCATGGAGGAGCTGAAACACAGAATGGATCAGGAAATAATTAAAGAGAACGAAAACAAGATTAGAACGGGGAGGGGGTAAGACATGAACAGCAGGGTTGAGGGACAAAATAGAGGGAGACTTGGAGAAATAAGGGATGTGGGGAAGAATGAGAGCAATGATAGGGAGACACAAGGGGTGAACAAGATAGATGCAGCCACAAACTCTTAACCACAGAAGTGGAAGCGAAACTTGAGGAAGAAGCAGAAATGCAACAAACGAAAAAGTAATAATTGACTAGCATCTGTTTACATTATACTGATCAGAGTCCAATTCTAAGGATGTTATCATTAATACCTGATAAATGCCTTCTGCTTCTCCTCAATGGCACCCCTTACCTCCCTGCTCAACATATCTAGTCTTTTTCTGCCTCTAGCTTTAAACTTTAAATCGCTGGAATTTAGTTTTTCTGTGAATTGCACATTTGCTCCTTGAAGGTTGCCCATTTATCTGATGCTGATTGCCCTTCTCTGAGCTTGGCCCAACCTGCAACACCTAACACTCCTCATAGCCTCAAAGTTTGGCTTCCTGATATCTCAGAGCCTTACTTTACGATGCGAACTATCATTCTTAACAGAATCCTTGCACGCACGATGTTATGGTCACTTGTCCCTAAATGCTATTGTACCTTCATCTTCTCCACCATATTGGGAGCATGACGCAAACAAGTATCTCACACTGCACTCACTCCCCTCGTGGGCTACAAACTGGGTTAAAAAGCACTTTTGGACTAGATCTAGAAATCCCTCATCTGCTCGAACCTTTCCCTGTTCCTGATCCATCCATTATTCTTAATTATATAATCCTTATGTAGTACTGCATATCGAAATAAAAATGAGTATTTCTTCAACCATTGTGAGTATCTCGTTCCTTTAATGTTCTGAACGCCTCTTAAATGATTGACCAACACCGTGTTTCTCCGTCTCCGTCAAATTTTGTTTTGACAAAATGCCCTCTTTCAACACACCTCCACATGCCACTGCTTTCCCATGGCGTTGATGACTCGGCCTTCAATTGGCCGGTGGCAAGCTGCGCATACGGGCACACCCTGTTTGTCATGGCATGGAAGGCAGTAGAGATGTCCACCCAGCTCTCGAGCATCACTTGTCAACTCTTTCCTGCGAATATTTGGCATGCCATCTTGCAATGAGTCAGCATTAAAGTTGATGGAGTGGTTTATGAAGTCTTGTAATTCCCAAATCACCGTTGTATCACACCCCTGTGGGATGGTAGATTATGATTCTAGACAACATGATATCGGTCAAATTTACCTCTTGTGCAATACCCTCCCTCCAATCACCTCACCGACAAGAATGGCAGTTGAAATGGTCAGGGTGATAATAATCCCCTTTGTACACCAGTGCTCTGCCCTCCACAAGCTGCTGGCATCGGTGGCATGCATGGCAGCCCAGGTCAAGCGCCTTTTGCTCAGCATGACATGGTCTGCACAGGTGTCTGGTGTGACATCAGGGAAGCGATCATTAAGAGGGAACTGGAAATTGATACAAAATAGCTTGAGGTTAAGACGTGACAACAGCAGTTGAGAGGACACACAAGCACAGCAAAGTGTCATATCAGTGGGTTAAAAATGTGGTCTACAAACCACCGATGTTTGGTTTTGAGACAGACAACACGTTTTCTGGGGACAGCAAAAATGTTGCCTTAAGAGGGCAAAAAGCAAGGTGGTCTCGGGATGACAATTGATGTGGTCTGATATCGTGTGATCTGTCACAGGTAACATATGGTGTAAGAGGGGTCTCTATAACTTGGCTTTTAATCCACTTGAAAGCCAAGTTATAGAGTATGCACAACCGCCGTGCAAGGAAAATCCCGAAAACACTGAAATCAATGTTAAAAACGTGCGTTTAGATGCACTTTGGGAGATCCCTTTTTGCTGTTTTTTTGTTTTTCTTGGATCTTCCCATCACACCTCAGTGGGCTGCCAGGATAGCCTATAGATATGCGAACTCGTTTGAGTTGTCGAGCCTGGGTTTGAATCTTGACCCAGCTATAAAACTGTCATCCTGGTGTTTCACAGGCAGGGCAAGGCATCGATGAGCATGCCGTCACTCGGATGAACGTTAATCCGGGTGTCCGGTCAGCTGGACATTAAAGATCGGGTGTTCTTCATGAAGAACAGGCGAGTTGTTTCTGGCACCCTGAACAAATTCCAAATGACCACCCTGACTGACTGCTGGGAAGGCAATGGCAAATGGGCCAAAATAGCCAAACGGCCCAGGAAACTGTTTCGGCAGCACCAACACTCTGTAAAGAGGCTGGTACATTGATGATGATAGGTCTAGTGTTGGCTTAGCAGTTAAGGTGGCTGGCTTGAGATCCTATGGTCTCGAGTCAAACCCATGTCGGGCCGTTGAATTAACACCAGGTAGGGTTAACTCAGCCTGTCATCCTTCTGAGGTCGGCGAAATGAGTACCAGTGTACTGGTAACATGGGCATTGCAACAGTGGCACAGCCGCGCCCTCAGTCAATGACGATACTCGCAGCCTAGTGCTGCACACGAAGGAGGAGGAGGATTGACGGTGATATACAATATCTGGGACAGTCTAGTTAACTAGTACAATGAACTCTGAAGGAGGTAAAATGTATCAATTGAGTGTATTGAAAGTCTCTGCATCAATTATGCAAGTGAATAGCATTGCAGAATCCTTTGCGGGGATCCTGAGCAAGACCTTTTCTTCACCAACGTATGACATTTACACGTGCTCATATTAACTCCATCCGGGGAGAAAAGAAACGTAAGCCTACTTACCTCCCAGGACCACCCACAAAGCCAATCTCAGAAAGTTGTGTTTTGCAGTTTTGGCAGCGAAAGCACTCGGGATGCCAATTCTTGCCCAGTGCCTTGATGACTCGGCCGATTATGAACTGCTCTGGTTTGAGGGGGAAGATTGGAAGAGAAAGTGGAGAGGAAACAGCAAATTAGCGAAGGTGTGAGTTGCAATGAGTGGTGTGGGAGGACGATTTTGGAATATAGCATCAATTTTAGGACTCATGTTCACAGTAAGCTCGGCTTGAAACTATGATTGATGGTAATTATTCATCAAATTAATGGCACAGGTGCAGAGATATAAACACAGTTTAGAAACGGACTCAACAAAGTGAAATCCTTACCGCATGTAGCACAGATTGGTGCGTACAGCTTCTTGAAGTCATTCTCACAGTACCTTCTGCCGTCATACTGCCAGGATAATAGGGCATGAGAGCATGGCGTGAGGCCCATTGACAGAAGGGATAGAACACAGCCAAACAACCAAGTCATCAACATACCATAGAGTGGATGGTCTGCACCAGTTTAGCTCTATTTATACCGTTTACTGTTATTGCATTTGGGTCCATTTCAGGGGCAAATCCAGGAATTGTTCCAAATAACAGAAAATCTAAGTCATATGAACGTTATGAAAACTTTATTGCAGCTTTCAAATAAATGCACATTCACATATTCTTTGATATGCATGTATTGTGCAAAAAGATATAAAAGTTAATTAATCTAATATTTAAATGCATAACTAAAAATAAAATAGCTTGAATTCAATAAACTTCAAGTTTCAAATCTTAAATATCATGACTAGTGAGACGACCTGAGTGATGGTAGTGCCTATATGACATACTGCACTATATGACATATAGAAGGAGTTCTGGGTGACCAGGGAACCCTGGGTTTGCCACTGTAATGGTAAATATTTTTTTGTTGGGAGGGGGGGGGGAGTTTCCGGGTAACCAGGAAACCCCTGGATTTGCCAACTGCATTTGTTCCTTGCGAAAATCGAAGATTTGTGTGTCGGTTGTTCGTGTGCATTATTATTTGGAAAATGTTGCTTTTTTTGCCAAGAATGTTGATTTGTTCCGTTACTTTGTTTGTTTGTCTGTCCACTCGCCTACACCCAAAACCGCTCAGCCAATCGATCTGAAACTTTCGCAGATTGCAGGCACCGTCCCTGCGACGGTCGTGCGACAACGTATCACGAGGTCAACATGGGCCAAAAGGTCAACATAGGCTGAAGGACAACTTCGGCGGAGCTTCTAAAATCCTCAATTTTCATCTGATCGACTTGAAAATTGAAGAGGATTTGCAAATCAGATCAATGAATTCAACCACCAGTTATTTTTGTGGTGAACATAGGCCAAAATATCATCATAGGCCAATGGTCAACAACATAGGTGAGATTTCTAAAATCCTCAATTTTCATCCTATTGACTTGAAATTTGAAGAGGATTTGCATATCAGGTTACTGAAGTCAACCACCAATTATAATTGAGGTCAACATTGGCCAAAAGGTCAACAAAGGCCGAATTTCTAAAATTGTCCTTTTTCATCTGACTGACTTGAAATTTGAAGAGCAGTTGCATATTTGGTCATTGAATTCAACCACCAACTATTTTTGAGGTCAAATTTGTTTTATGGTTTTCGCGAGTATCGTGCTGTGCATGACATCTTTCTTGTTTTTATGTTTATCGCCTAGAGGTCACAATTTCAAACCGATTTTCACAAAACTTCATCACATGGTAGAGTTCGTCATAAGCAAGAAGCCTTTTGTTTTTGAGGCCAAAAGGTCAACACAGGCCAAATTTGTCAAATTTCGAAAATCTTCAATTTTCATCGGATTGACCAGAAATTTGAACAGGATTTGCACAACAGGTCACTGAATTCAACCACCAATTATTTTTCAGGTCATCATAGTCCAATAGGTCAATTTCTAAAATTGTCAATTTTCATCCGATTGACGAGAAATTTGAAGAGGAGTTGCGTATTTGGTCATTGAATTCAACCACCTATTTATTTTGAGGTCAACATAGACCAAAGATCAACAACTTAGGCGAGATTTCTAAAATCCTAAATTTTCATACCATTGACTTGAAATTTTCATCCCATGATCTGTGGCATAAAACTGTACATGCACTAAGGGTGGACAAGGAGGCCGATGTGCGAGGAATCTGGGGGGGTAGAGCATCACCTGCGGTCAAGTGATTTTGGTCCTGCTTACAGAGGAATTTCCGCATTGCGTTCCTCCAAGCCCGGCCCTCAGTGTACCACAGTGAGAGCAGAGGGTGATGGGCTCTTGACAGAGGAGTCTGGCGTAAAGGCCGGCTGGGCCGGTTACTTTGAGTGGCTACACCAGGCTGATCCACCAGCTGTCGAGTTGGACGTCAGGGGTGTTACTATCTCTATTGCTGACCTTCCAATCAACTGTGATCCACCTTTGTTTGTGAAAACGCAGGCTG
>CM068954.1:63762736-63774616 GCA_035128595.1 Eptatretus atami
TAATGAGTGGTGTGGGAGGACGATTTTGGAATATAGCATCAATTTTAGGACTCATGTTTACAGTAAGCTCGGCTTGAAACTATGATTGATGGTAATTATTCATCAAATTAATGGCACAGGTGCAGAGATAAAACACAGTTTAGAAACGGACTCAACAAAGTGAAATCCTTACCGCATGTAGCACAGATTGGTGCGTACAGCTTCTTGAAGTCATTCTCACAGTACCTTCTGCCGTCATACTGCCAGGATAATAGGCATGAGAGCATGGCGTGAGGCCCATTGACAGAAGGGATAGAACACAGCCAAACAACCAAGTCATCAACATACCATAGAGTGGATGGTCTGCACCAGTTTAGCTCTATTTATACCGTTTACTGTTATTGCATTTGGGTCCATTTCAGGGGCAAATCCAGGAATTGTTCCAAATAACAGAAAATCTAAGTCATATGAACGTTATGAAAACTTTATTGCAGCTTTCAAATAAATGCACATTCACATATTCTTTGATATGCATGTATTGTGCAAAAAGATATAAAAGTTAATTAATCTAATATTAAATGCATAACTAAAAATAAAATAGCTTGAATTCAATAAACTTCAAGTTTCAATCTTAAATATCATGATATAGTGAGACCGACCTGAGTGATGGTAGTGCCTATATACATACTGACATATGACATACTAGAAGGAGTTCTGGGTGACCAGGAACCCCTGGGTTTGCCACTGTAATGGTAAATATTTTTTGTGTGGAGGGGGGGGGGAGTTTCCGGGTAACCAGGAAACCCCCCTGGATTTGCCACTGCATTTGTTCCTTGCGAAAATCGAAGATTTGTGTGTCGGTTGTTCGTGTGCATTATTATTTGAAAATGTTGCTTTTTTTGCCAAGAATGTTGATTTGTTCCGTTACTTTGTTTGTTTGTCTGTCCACTCGCCTACACCCAAAAACCGCTCAGCCAATCGATCTGAACTTTCGCAGATTGCAGGCACCGTCCCTGCGACGGTCGTGCGACAACGTATCACGAGGTCAACATGGGCCAAAAGGCTAACATAGGCTAAGGACAACTTCGGCGGAGCTTCTAAAATCCTCAATTTTCATCTGATCGACTTGAAAATTGAAGAGGATTTGCAAATCAGATCAATGAATTCAACCCACAGTTATTGTGTGTGAACATAGGCCAAAATATCATCATAGGCCAATGGTCAACAACATAGGTGAGATTTCTAAAATCCTCAATTTTCATCCTATTGACTTGAAATTTGAAGAGGATTTGCATATCAGGTTACTGAAGTCAACCACCAATTATAATTGAGGTCAACATTGGCCAAAAGGTCAACAAAGGCCGAATTTCTAAAATTGTCCTTTTTCATCTGACTGACTTGAAATTTGAAGAGCAGTTGCATATTTGGTCATTGAATTCAACCACCAACTATTTTTGAGGTCAAATTTGTTTTATGGTTTTCGCGAGTATCGTGCTGTGCATGACATCTTCTTGTTTTTATGTTTATCGCCTAGAGGTCACAATTTCAAACCGATTTTCACAAAACTTATCACATGGTAGAGTTCGTCATAAGCAAGAAGCCTTTTGTTTTTGAGGCCAAAAGGTCACACAGGCCAAATTTGTCAAATTTCGAAAATCTTCAATTTCATCGGATTGACCAGAAATTTGAACAGGATTGCACAACAGGTCACGAATTCAACCACCAATTATTTTCAGGTCATCATAGTCCAATAGGTCAATTTCTAAAATTGTCAATTTCATCCGATTGACGAGAAATTTGAAGAGGAGTTGCGTATTTGGTCATTGAATTCAACCACCTATTTATTTTGAGGTCAACATAGACCAAAGATCAACAACTTAGGCGAGATTTCTAAAATCCTAAATTTTCATACCATTGACTTGAAATTTTCATCCCATGATCTGTGGCATAAAACTGTACATGCACTAAGGGTGGACAAGGAGGCGATGTGCGAGGAATCTGGGGGGTAGAGCATCACCTGCGGTCAAGTGATTTTGGTCCTGCTTACAGAGGAATTTCCGCATTGCGTTCCTCCAAGCCGGCCCTCAGTGTACCACAGTGAGAGCAGAGGGTGATGGGCTCTTGACAGAGGAGTCTGGCGTAAAGGCCGGCTGGGCCGGTTACTTTGAGTGGCTACACCAGGCTGATCCACCAGCTGTCGAGTTGGACGTCAGGGGTGTTACTATCTCTATTGCTGACCTTCCAATCAACTGTGATCCACCTTGTTTGTGAAAACGCAGGCTGCAGTGAACCGGTTGTAATGAGGTAAAGCTCCTGGGATCTGTGGCATCCATGCTGAACTTCTCAAGGCTGGTGGAAATGCTGCACTCGTGTTATTGCATGCAGTCTGATGCTCTGCCTGGATCACAGGCATCATCCCAACTGACTGGAAGAGGGGCCTTGTTGTCCCTCTCTGGAAAGGGAAAGGTGATCGCCAGGACTGCAACAACTACAGAGGGGTGACGCTGCTCTCGGTGCCAGGCAAGGTCTTGCTCGGATAATTATTGATTGGGTTCGCCAGCATCTGCTTGAGCACCAGCATCCAGAGCATCAGGCTTTACACCAAGAGAGTCAACGATTGACCGTATCTTTCCTCTTCGGGTCCTCAACAAACGCAGATGAGAGTTCGGCAGGGGCTGCTTGCAGCCGATGTTGATCTCTGTAAAGCGTTCGATTCAGTGAATCAGGATGCCCTCTGAAGGATTCTTGGTCTTTGTGGGGTGCCACCAAAACTGATCAATCTGATGTCTGAACTCTGGTACTGAGAGTGCTGTGAGATGTGTGGTACCATCTTTGACTTATTTCCAGTTGTTAGTCGAGTTCATCAGGGGTGTACTGGCCCCCACACTTTTCAGCACTTGTATGGACTGGATTCTGGGGAGGATGTCTGAGAGATCAAGCTGCAATGCATCGTTTGTAAATGTCAAGGTCTCTGACCTTGATTTCGCAGATGATCCAGTCATCTTTCCAGAGACTGTAGATATCCTTTTGGGGCCCTCGAGGTGCTGAATGAGGAGTCAGATAACTGGAATTAAGGGGTTTCCTGATGAAAACTAAGATCCAGCTTTTAATGACATCTTGGATGGTGCTATCTTGTCTGTACCTGTTTGTGGCGAGGATGTTGAGATCACGGAGAGATTCACTTTCCTTGGCAGTGATATTCATGTCTCTGCTGGCTGTGAGCCAGAGTCAATGGACATTTGGGTCAGGCCTGGGGAGTCATGGATTCACTGATCATGGGGTGTGGCACTGCCGGTACCTGTGCGGGAGGACGAAAGTCCGAGTCTTCAAGTCCTTGGTGCTTCCAGTCTTGCTCTATAGATGTCAGAATTGGACTCTGACCAGGGATCTGAGATGGAGAATGAACTCTTTTGGGACCAGGTCTGTTTTGAGAATCCTTGGCTGTCACTGGTCGGACTTGTGTGTCCAACAAGCGGTTGCTGAGAGAGACTTAGATGAGTTTTGTTATCCGTATAGTCCTGAGCATCCGTGTGGCTGTATGGACATGCGGCTCATTTTCCTGACGCTGATCATGCTCACCAGATTCTCTCAGCGAGGGAGCCTCGTGAGTGAAGGAGGCCAATGGGCCGACCACGTGCCTCATGGTTCAGCAGGTTGATCATCATCTCATGGAGATGGAGATGAGCCAGGCGTTTGCCGGGGGTGGCCAGACGGAGGCCCCTGGAGTTAGTGGACGCAGTGACGAGCTGCTCTGGCGCATGCTCCCATTCCTGACCTGACTGACCTGACTTGAAATTTGAAGAGGATTTGCATATCAGGTCACTGAATTCAACAAGCAAGTATTTTTGAGGCAACAAAGGCCAAAAAGTCAACATGGTAATTTCTAAAATTGTGAATTATCATCCATTTGACTTGAAATTTAAAGAGCATTTATACACTTTGTCATTTAATTCAACCACCATTTTATTTTTTCGACGAAATTTGTTTATGGCTTTCGCAAGAATCGTACGATGCACAACATCTTTTTTGTTTGTTCGTCTGCTTGTTTTCCGCACATGCAGAACGTGAGAATGTGTATCAATTACATATGATTGAAATTGTAATGGTTATGATAATGATACACAAATATAATGATAATGAAAAATGGTACATAATGATAATGAAAATGAGATGTTGATAATGATGATAACAATGATGATAATGATAATCTTCTTCGTTCTATTGCAGCACACGGCTGCAGGATAGCATCATTGGCTATGGGTGCAGCTGTGCCGCTGATGCAATGCTCTCTGCTGGTTAGGCGACAATAGCTCGCCGACTCTTCGTGAAGGATACGATGGGAACTTTAACGTCCACCAAAGAATGTCAGCAGATGGGATGCCAGTTTAACGTCCATCGAGGGACGGCACAAACATTAATGATTCACCCTGCCTGTGAAACACCAGAATGACAGTTTATAGCTGGGTTGGGATTCAAACCCAGGCTAGACAGGTTAGAGGTGAGTGCGTGTACCTCTAGCTAGGCCATCCTGTCAGCCAAAACGAAAATGATAATGGTCTATAAAGATAATGAAAATAATCATGATAGTGATAATGGTACATCATGATAATGATAACTAGAACTGCCACTTTATAACTGCTGGCAGTGATGACCTGGTACCAAGACGTCCAGCTTTCACACAACCCTGCTTTGATACAACACAAGATTGACGAGTTACGGACCTGGTAACAAGCCACGTTCCATCTATTTATTACGTATGCAGTTGACCCTTTTTCCTGAATACATAGTCCGTATCAATTCATTTGGTGTTTAAATAACCTGAACACAAAGTAATAAATGTTCGCACCACGTTCCACAGAGTAAACCAGGACTCCGAGTCTGACGAGGCCCCACACGTCTCTTTACGATGCGGAATTGATGAGTTATGGACCGAGTAACACGCCATATTCAATCTATTTATACCGTATGCAGCTAGCCCATTTTTCCTGAAGACTAGTCGGAATCAACTGAATTGGTGTTTAAATAACCTGAACATGAAGTAATAAATATTTGCACCATGGATGCAGAGGGTAAACCGGGACTCACCCAAGTCTAACGAGGCCCCACACGTCTCTCTACGATGTGAGATGACAAGTTACGGACCTGGTAACAGGCCAGGTTCCATCTATTTATTACGTATGCAGGTGACCTTTTTTCTGGTGCCGGTGGCGGTATCAATTGAATTGATACTCCTTTACCCTCAAACTCATCCAGGCATGCCAAGTGAGCCTTATTCAAAAAATTTGTTTTTAACTTGTCAGATTCAAACAATAAATAATTCCAGTCGCCAGACCATGCGGCCGATCAGGTTGAAATTTAAAATGTACATTCCACATGTGTCTACTCGATCAAATTTTGAAGTTTTACATTGATTGATGAAGCGGTTCCAGAGAAAACATTATTTAATATTTTCCTTCAATCCAATATGACTGCCAATCCATGTGACCTATCAATTATCCATGAACAAACTTGTATCTCGAGTCGTGAGGAACAAAGTTCAAATTTTTCGGATACAGTGTTGTCCTCGTCAAATTATGACATCATGATTAACAGCACTTATACCCCTTGCGGAGATCTTGACAATGAGCCATGTTTCAATTTTTTTCCAGCAAGCGGTTCCAGAGAAGAAGACGTCCAACATTTTTTAGGTTTTTCAAAGATGGCATCAGCACCACGTGACCTATGACATCATAATTATGACTTTAATAATTTTACAAAAAAAAATAAAAAGAGACATACTACGGGGCAAATTTCGTTCAATCGGACTAACGGTTGCGGAGAAAATGAATTTTAAAGCGAAAAAAACCCCGAACATAAAAAAGGAAATAATAAACAGAAGAAAAACAATAGGTTACCCAACCTTGGTACCCTAATAACAATGATAATGTTGATAATGATAATGATCACGGTGATAATAATGATACTGATGATCACGACAATGGTACATGGTAATAATGGTACCTGAGTATGTCTATTAATTACATACTATTGGAATATAAATATGTCATGAATTACGTACTAATGCAATGTGAGTATGTCTATTAATTACATACTATTGGAATGTAAATATGTCCATGAATTACGTACTAATGCAATGTGAGTATGTCTATTAATTACATACTATTGGAATGTAAATATGTCCATGAATTACGTACGAATGCAATGTGAGTATGTTTATTAATTATGTATTATTGGAATGTAAATATGTCCATGAATGACGTACGAATGCAATGTGAGTATGTCTATTAATTTCATACTATTGGAATGTAAATATGTCCATGAATTACGTACGAATGCAATGTGAGTAGTTTATTAATTATGTATTATTGGAATGTAAATATGTCCATGAATGACGTACGAATGCAATGTGAGTATTCTATTAATTTCATACTATTGGAATGTAAATATGTCCATGAATGACGTACTAATGCAATGTGAGTATGTCTATTAATTACATACTATTGGAATGTAAATATGTCCATGAATTACGTACTAATGCAATGTGAGTATGTCTATTAATTACATACTATTGGAATGTAAATATGTCCATGAATTACGTACTAATGCAATGTGAGTATGTCTATTAATTACATACTATTGGAATGTAAATATGTCCATGAATTACGTAGTAATGCAATGTGAGTATGTTTATTAATTATGTATTATTGGAATGTTAATATGTCCATGAATTACGTACTAATGCAATGTGAGTTTGTCTATTAATTACGTATTATTGGACTGTGACTGAATCTATTAATTATCGCCATTAATTATGTACCATTGGAACGTACTTTTTAGACTTCTTTATTCCCTTCATACCCCTTGGACCCTCTTGACTACTTTCTACTCTTCAGACCCCTGTTTGCCCTTCTGACCCCCTTCCTACTCTTGAGACCTTTTTAATACCCTTTCGATGCCTTTTACCTTTTAAGACCCTTTAAACCCCTTTAGACCTTATATTACACCCTTTAACCCCTTCAACCTTTTAAGACCCTTTAGACCAGGGGTTCTTAACCGGGGGTATCCATACCCCTTGGGGGTATGGGAACTAAATGCTGGGGTATGGGACTCGATCTCTGAATATTTGTATATATTTGATTTATTAATTTATAGTTGGTTAGTATGTTAGATAATTAAACTAGCACTGTTATTCAATATTCACCGTTATTCAATATTCACTGTTATTCAATATTCACTGTTATTCAATGTTTGTATATTTGTAATTTCTCGGTTATTTTTGTTAATTTTTTTGTAAATATATATGATAAATGCTTATGATTGCCTTTCATGTTCTATTCCGAGCTATCCATATCTAAAATAAATTCAAGCTATTGACATCTTGGAATTCATACTGTCAACTAATAGGACTGGTGATGATGATGATTTTGACAGTCAAGCGAAGGGGGTATGGGACCATGTTGGGCAACCATTGGGGGTCTGGAATCATCAAAAGGTTAAGAACCCCTGCCTTTAGACACTTTTGACCCTTTTAACCTTTACACCTTTTCAGACCTTTGTCCTTGAGAGTTTTGGACCTTTCATTGAGTAAATCCGTCCATTTAGTTGCCCACATAAAAGACACCACGTAAAACAAGTCCTGGCAAGTGCCTGCAATCTCTGAATGCTCTTTCTAGTTTGCCGTTTGTTTACCTTACAATTTTGATCTTATATTTTGGGTGGAGGGGGGGGGGGTCAGCATTGCATGAAAGCTGCACAGCGATGTGATTGGACTTTTGTTTACTTCTCTGGAACGCATGAGTTTTACCAGGAAAAGAAGAATATCAGAATGAAACGAAGGATCCTTTAAAATACCTCATAGAACAGTTCATCGGGGAAAGGTTGGAAGCACTGGGCACACACAAAGCACCGAGGATGGTAGAGCTGTCCACAGGAGTTGAGTACTGGTTCAGCTGATCGAATTACTTCATGGCAATGAGCGCAAGATGGCTGTGAAGAGTTCCTGGCATGGCAGAGAGAAAAGATCAGGTCTTTACATTACATGAATACGGGCACATTATGAGTGAGCACAATGACTGAGGGTGGAATGGCGGTGACATTCAAAGAGGACCCCCCCCCCTCTTTTTAGATCCTCGTGAGAATCTCTAAGTCTTACTCACGTTGTTGTTCTTCATCTTCTTCTTGTGGACTTTTTTGTTTCACAGCCTACAGTTTTCATCGAAACTTCCTGAAACTTGGCGTATATATGTAGAAATCCCTGCGCAGACAGTACCACTTCCGATTTTGAAAATTCCTCCTAGAAAAAAAGTTATGACGTCAAAATATCTCCGCTAATTGAAATCGCCATAAAAATTATCCGAAACTAGGCAAGCTTTTTGAATTCTGTTGTGAGAATCGAACAGGGCATTAGCAGAGATGAATTACCGCACATATGATACATCACTATGACGTCATATCAATTTTATGACGTCATTCTTATTTTTTGACATTTTTTGTTTCACAACCCAGAGTTTTCATCGATCTTCGTGAAACTTGCCATGTGTATGCAGAAAGCCCACACGCAGGCAGTAACCATCTCCGATTTTGGAAATTTCCTAGAAAAAAGTTGACGTCATAATATCCGCTAATGGAAATCGCCTATACCATTATCTCCGAAACTAGGCAAGCTGTTTGAATTTTGTTTGCGGGAATCAAGCTGGGCATTAGCACAGATTATAATTTATCGCAAACCTGATACATCACAATGACGTCATATTCGTTTTTATGACGTCATCATTAAGAGGACGAGGATCTTAGCTCATCTGAGCTTGTTGTTCAGAACGAGCATGCAAGGCAAAACTATGTACTCTACTGAGTGTTGTTGTAGTTGTATTAGAGACTTAGGGCTGGCAGGATGGCTTGGAGGTACACACACTCACCGCTAAGCTTGCGTTTCTAATCTCGGCCCAGCTATAAAAATTGTCATCCCGGTGTTTCACAGGCAGGGTGATTCATCAATGTGTGTGCCATCACTCGGATGGACGTTAAACTGTCGTCCCGTCTGTCAGCATTCGTTGGTGGACTTTAAATATCCCACTGTGTCCTTCGCGAAGAGTAGGCGAGCTATCGCCGGCACACCATGGTCAAATTCCAAGATTGCTTCCCTAACCTTTGTCGAACACCAGGCCTGGCCAGCTGGTTCGTGGAAGACTTGGGCCAAGCTTCCCTCAACCAATCGCACAAGAACGTGGGAATAATGCTGGCCGTTATAGAATAAGAAGACAGTGCTGTACATCGTTGTACTTTTTCTTTTTCGATTTGTCTTGATATATTATGAGTATCTCGTTCGTTTAACTTTTTGAATGGCCCATGCACCGGCCCAACATTTTTGAATGGCCCAACAGCTTGCCTAGTTTTTGGAGATTCCACTCTCACACCAATCACTTTTCACACCCTACACCTGGTGACCCAATCCACCTGCACTTTTTAGTAAAGAACTTGACGTTTTGTCTTTCAGGCCTTTAGATGACATGCTATAGCAACACTGACCAACAATGTGCCCAAACTAAACCCACTCAATTATTGTCCCCAAATTGATCACACAGTTCATTAACAAGCTCAAATGAGCTAAGATCCTCGTCCTCTTAATGATGACGTCATAAAAACGAATATGACGTCATTGTGATGTATCAGGTTTGCGATAAATTATCTGTGCTAATGCCCGGCTTGATTCCCGCAAACAAAATTCAAACAGCTTGCCCAGTTTCGGAGATAATGGTATAGGCGATTTCCATTAGCGGCGATATTATGACGTCAACTTTTTTTCTAGGGAGAATTTCCAAAATTGGAGATGGTTACTGCCTGCGCGTGGGCTTTCTGCATATACATGGCAAGTTTCACGAAGATCCGATGAAAACTCTGGGTTGTGAAACAAAAGAATATCAAAAAATAGGAATGACGTCATAAAAATTGATATGACGTCATAGTGATGTATCATATGTGCGGTAATTCATCCCTGCTAATGCCCTGTTCGATTCCCGCAAACAGAATTCAAAAAGCTTGCCTAGTTTCGGAGATAATGTTTTAGTCGATTTCCATTAGCGGAGATATTATGACGTCATAACTCTTTTTTTTCTAGGAGGAATTTTCAAAATCGGAGATGGTTACTGTCTGCGCAGGGTATTTTTACATATATACACCAAGTTTCAGGAAGTTTCGATGAAAACTGAAGGCTGTGAAACAAAAAAGTCGACAAGAAGAAGATGAAGAACAACGTGAGTAAGACTTAGAGATCCTCCACGAGGATCTAAAATACCATCTTAACTGAACACCCTATTGTTATATGGCCCACAGCTATTATGGCCCATATACCCGTATCATCCATGCACCCTATTATGTCCATTACGTTCCCAATATCCGGAGCTTTCCTGATTAGTGATTGATTATTATGAGGATATTTTACAACCACTTCTGTGCACATTGAGGCTAAATTGCATCAATGAAGATGGAAATGGAAAAAAATAATTCAAACTATATTCCCCAGCAGGGCGAGTCGTTCATATGTATGATACTTTGCATCGATCGGTTAAGCAGTTCTGCAGAAGGTTTTTTGCATTTCGATTTTCAATCCAATATGGCCGCCAAACCACGTGACCGATGATGTTACAAGTTTAATTCTTCACTCACATCTGGTCGTAGATCAGATAAATGAAGTTTCAGATTTTTCGGATGAGGATGTTGATTCAACCAATTGTAGCTGGAATACCACTTCACTGATGATGTCATTGCTATCACCATATATACCCCATCGGTGGGGGGGGGGGGGGTTATGACATATGCCAACTTTCAATTTTTATTCCCTTCAGCGGTTTCAGAGATGTCGTCCAATTTTTTTTCCTTTAATCCAATATGGTTGTCATACCATATGATCTATGATGTCAGAATTAATAATAACATATTCTCAATGGGGAGGCCCTCCGATGTTTAAAGTTTCGCATCGATCGGACAAGCGGTTTTAAAGTGACAATATATTAGATGTGGACACACACACACACACACACACACACACACACACACACACACACACACCTCATCCAAGTCAAATTTGTGGCCAGATTGCAGGAAATGGTGTGCTATGGCTGACTGTGTCACCTTTCCAAGCCTAATTGCTCCATCATATTCATCAAGTCTTTGTTTCAAATTCCTTCCAGTTTCACCAATGTAGAATTGGTTACAGTCTCGACATGATGAATGGTAAACAACTCCTGATTTATCACCGGATGATATCCTGTCCTTTAGCTTTGAGATGACATTACGGATGGTGTGTAGAAGCATGTATGGTACACCAATCCGTGTCCGCTCAGGTCAGGTATGGGAGCATGCGTCGGAGCAGTGCATTGCTGCGTCCACTTTCCGTCGGTTCCTCCAGGGGCCTCCATCTGGCCATCCCCCAGGCAGATTCCTGGCCCATCCCCATCTCCTTGAGATGATGATCAACCTGCTGTCACCAGAAGGCAAGTGGTCAGCCCATTGGCCTCCTCCACTCACAAGGCTCCTTCACTGAGAGAATCTGGTGAGCAGGATCAGTGTTAGGAAAATGAGCCACATGTCCATGCAGCCACAGCTAACGCTCACAGACAATACAGGTAACAAATCTCATTTGAGTCTCTCTCAGCAACCGCTCGTTGGACACAGTCCGACCAGCGATCGCCAAGGAATCTCCGAAGACACCTGGTACCAAAGGAATTAAGTCTCCATCTCAGATACTTGGTCAGATACAAGACCCACATACATAGAGCAACACTGGAAGCAATAAGAACCTGAAGACTTGGACTTTCACCCTTCCGCACAGGTCCCGGCAGCGCCACCCAATCATCCAATGAATCCATGACGTCTATTGACCTCTGGCTCACAGCCAGCAGAGAC
>CM068954.1:63798015-63820631 GCA_035128595.1 Eptatretus atami
GCCCCACCCAAGGACACCTGGGGTTAGAGTAAAGTTAGTGAGTGGTTCAGTCAAATTTACAAATGGGTGTCGTTTTGTGCTTGGTGCTGAATGTAGAAACAGAATCATTTTGCAGGGTGCAGGAGATGATTGACTGGCTGGGAGTGTAGCTCATGTAAGGTGAATATTGTTGAGAAGAGCACCTCTGGGGTTGGGGGCAAGTTGGCCAGAGTAGGCCGTGGGTCTCGGGAACCGGTGGTGTGTATGTAGTGGGTACGGGTACCCTAGGGAAGGGGCGTGGTACACCAGATGCCATGGTGGGCATCGTGGGGAAAGTCAGTGAAGGCCTCCCCTACAGTTCAGTTTGGGAGCAGGTAAGCTCAGAGGGTGTGAATTCCTCGGCTCCCCACCACATGGTTCGATTAGGGTTACAATTGGCCTTAGCATCCCGGGAGTGCTGTAGGCCAAGTTTAGCAGGTAGGCAGACCTGCCAGTGGAGCCACACTACCCAACCATGAAATTGTGCGTGGGCACAAAGAAAATTTTGTGGACCAGACCCAAACTTGTGACGAGCACAAACGCAAACAATAAGAATCATGGTTGTTAAAGCCCATAGTTTAAAGAGAAAGGCATATTGGAAAACCCCGAGAAGAGTTAAAATATACCATCAGAGATGGGGAATCCCCCGCCATTGAATGAAAAAGGTCATACATATTCCAGATAATGAGGGAGGTGAATTGGAAACAAGACACCATTTGGTCATCATCTCGAAAAAGTTCCCCAGGGGTGAGGAACGTAGTAACCAAAAATAATTGAAATCAGATAAGCGGTTTTCCATTTATTACAAAAAAATTTTTTTCAAGATGGCCCCCAGTCGGCCATCTTGGATCCGGCCACGCCCAAAATCAATAGGGTTCTTCCTTTTCAGGTGGTACATGTGTGACTCAAATTTCAAATCGATATGGCAAAAAAACATTTTTTTCAAGATGGCGCCCTAGTCGCCATCTTGGATCCGGCACGCCCAAAATCAATAGGGTTCTTCCTTTTCAGGTGGTACATGTGTGACCCAAATTTCAAATCGATATGGCGAAACAGTTTATGAGTTATCGCACTCACAGCTATAAATGTTGACGCGCCCCAGTCGGCCATCTTGGATCCGGCCAGCCAAAATCAATAGGGTTCTTCCTTTTCAGGTGGTTCATGTGTGACCCAAATTTCAAATCGATAGGCGAACAGTTTATGAGTTATCGCACTCACAGCTATAAATGTTGACGCACGGACGGACAGCCGGACGCCCTGGGTGACAACAATATCCCCCTTCCGCCACGCAGCGGGGGATAAAAATTGATAATGGATAGGAAAGATAAGGATATGTGTACCTCTTCGCACCATCCACCTCTTCACTGATTGTAGGCAGCTGGACTTGCCCATTAGGAATGCAGAGGGACCTGTAGCTGTACATTGGGGGCTCTTGACAGATTTAACTGTCTCTCCTCTTATGGGATGGGATTAGGAATTTGGCCAGAGACCAGGAATTTAGGTAAAGGTAGGAACAGACAGTGATAATTAGGGGGCTAGGGATTTAGAATGAACATAAAGAAAAAAAAATTGAATTAAAAAACTTACTCGAGAAGCAAGGGAGTAACAGACGATGACAGGCACAGGCCATGGGATTAGGAGGGAAGTAAGTTAGGGCAGAGTCCGCCTGCAGACCGGCCAGCACCACAACCCTCCCTCAAGTAAGAGATCAACACAAGGCCAGCCAGCATCGCCTTTGCCTATTGCCTGTGCCTTACGTTGTTTGATCTGCCTTGCCTTGTCTGCCTTTGCCTTGCCTACCATCCTTGCCATGTCCTCCCACAGCCATCGTTCATCATTGCCACGCCATGAAAGACTGCCATGCAGGCAGCCATCATTGCCATTGCCACAATTCAATTACCACGTCATGAAGGATTGTCAGTGGGCAGCTATGCCACAAGGACTGCGTATGAGCAGCCCGGAAGAGTGCAAACATAAAGGTCATTCAAAATGTCCTGTGAAACAGTGTATGACCTGCCATGATACGGTAAGGTGAATCTGAGTGCAGGGTAATTTGTATTTGAACGCCATTTAGCTTACCACCCTTTCGGCTGTTTGCGAGATCAAAGATCGGTGCTGAGGCGTATCGTGTCTGTGGGTCTCTGACGCGACAATACTTTATAAACGTACTCACATTCTCATTGTAATGCTTTATCAAGGTACTCGGTTGAAAAAAGATAATGTGTAATACCTCAAGGTGGCATTTGTGGCCTCCGTTAACACATTATGTGAGGACAGACAGACGGACAAGCTAAAAAAAATAGACCCAAATGCAATACCCTCTCCTCTGGTGAGGGTAATAAATGAATTGAACAAAAAGGGCAAATGTTAAAATCAATGCAAGTATTACGAATTGTGCAATCACGTGTGCATCATGTGTTCACTTACAGCATAACTCCTTGGAAAACAAAGCAAAGAAAGGGCGAGGAGAGGTGGCACCAAAGGCCTTATGGCCGAACCAAAGGCCTATACCTTGCCGGAATGGAAATCACCCTAGAAGACCGATAAGACCCTGCTCCCATCGATCTCCCGCACTTCAGCAATATCAGTAAGGAACACATGATGAAGAGTTGCTCCAGTTCCTGCGTTCCTGTGTTCCGTTCCGTTCTGGGTTCCAAAACGTTCCGCAAGAAGAAAGGCAATTCAGAGATGTTATTCTTTTGCTCACTGGCCCCTCTTCTCTTCCCCCACTCCCCAAAACCAACCTCCAAAGTTGACACTGTGAACAGTTTGATGAAAAACAGCTTGTCCGCAATAATAAATAGCAAATGCAATAAGTTAAACACTCCTGACAGGCTACTGTAATTAGAGTTATCACTAACGGCAATGAAAATATGCTCTCGGAAGATACTCTTGGGGTCTATGCAAAATGCCCAAGCTATACTAATAAAAGGGTGTGTGTGGGTGTGTGTGTGTGTGTGTGTGTGTGTGTGTGTCCTCCATAACTCCAAAACCATAAAACCTAGTAGCCTGAAACTTTGAATGCATGTGAAGAAAACTCGAAGGAAGTGCAAGAGTGAAAATTGGGTGTTTGGGTTAATGAAAGAAAACCCTTTTGAAGAAAATTAATGGCCATATTTAATTATATCCTTCATCAGGCGATCCTCGGCCACCTCGATGTCTGGGGTCTTAAGGCATTTCCTGGGTAACCTCGCTGGGGTCTGAAGCCGCCATGTTTTTCGGCCTGCTCAACCATGCCTTGACTTGGAACAATCTGTTCCTCATGGCTACAAATTGCTGGGTACGTTGCAATGCTTATAAACGCCCAGAGACATCAGCGTTCGTTGTTTTATTTCATTTCCGCACATGCGATTGCCACGAGAATCTCTTAAACTTAGAAGAATTACAAAATTTAATCTCCAGAATCGAACTTACAAGCAGTTCCGACTCCCAGAAAAGTGTTATTTTGTCCAATTCAGACATATGTAACATTTCGGGCGTCTCCGGGAGGTGTATGTTTAATATGATGGTTCGGTGATTGCCAATTGTGTGCCAAGGGAGCAGTTTCATATTGACCGTTTTGTCAGAGTGCTTGATTGAATGCTTGAGTCACTTGGCGAGCGCTCTCCAAGCTGTTTGGTTGTTCGTTTCGGGAAAAAGTACACGTGCTTTCAATCTCGCATCGATTAGACGTACGTTTCCGCCTTTGCTGGGTCTCACGGTGCCATGCGGTGCCTGACTCGGGAGGTGTCTCATCCACTGAAAATGCGCAATTTTCTTTTTACAGGACATCGCTTTGTTTCACTTTGACATCGACACATATTAAACCAGAGAGTTGGTGTCAAAGCCACCCAATGCTTGCCTGTTTATACATTTATCGTTTTTAAAAAACTAGTCTCATAATATTTTTTATAAAGCATTACAGTGAAGTCTGATCCAAATAATTTTAAAGCAATATATGTATTTGTATATTGTAATCAGTGAAAAATAGTGTGGTAGATAAAAACATTAGAAAGGAAATAACTTGCACCAAAAACTTTAACATTTTCACGCTCACGCTCACACCAGGGGTATCGCTATAGCTCTCTCTTCTTCGAACGGGCGAGCTAAAAACCCCAATAAGGTCCATCCGACCAGGTGTTCGCCATGTTTGTTGAAGCTGTAAAAGCATAGAGTATAGATCGACATTTTGTGTTCTGTGGCTTGGTATATTTTTTAATTGAATTTCGTGAATTACCCACTTTAAATCCTCTTTCAAAGAACGCTGTTCCAAGGTAAATCTTTGTGTTGGTCGTTTTTATTCACATGATGCGTGTGTACATTTGCACGTGTGTGTACGTACATAAACTGTATTACTCCAATGGCACTTGACACCGTTGTGTGTGTTATTGGTTATTGGTCGTTGGTTGTCACCTCTATACAAGGGTTCCAGAAAGTGAAATGGAGCCTTCCCAGGTTTCAACTTGTGTGTGTGTGTGTGTGTGTTGTTGATTGATATCTCCATATGTGGGTATCAGAATGTTGAATGGAGTCCTCCCAGGGTGGGCTCAAAGTATCCCCCTTCATTTCAGTAAGGGGTCACGATTCATGGACCAAGCTGTGAAGTTTTTTGTTCTTAAAGTTTTGTGCCGATGACTCTCTTCAGGATCATCGCTGCGCCCCGGACAGCTTCCAACTGTAGTTCGTTTGTAATAATATTCCCAGGGATGGTTTTTAATATCTCTGTGAGGTTCTTTGTCATCATTCCTGCAGCTCCAACTATCACTGGTTCAACTTTGGCATTCTTCAGCCTCCAGGATCTTTTCACTTCATTCTTGAGGTCTTGGCTTTTGGTCATTTTATTGATTTCTCGTGGGGAAAGTTCCTGCTGGTCTATGAATGAATACGTCTAGACTTTGTCGAGAAAATTGCGGTACCTGTTTTTATTAATGCATACACTTAACCTTATTTGGTAGTATAACAATGTCGGATCGATTGCCATATTTTCTGGGTCATTTTACCTTGTCAGTGAACTTTGTCTGATGTACAGAATGCGTGAGAGATCGAGTTGGAATGACAGATGCAGGCAACGGCTATGGGATTGGGGCTCGGGCTTGCCTGGACATGATGCTCCCAGCTCGAACTGTCAGCATGTGAGAGGTTCTGCAGAAACTTGTCCCAAGGTGTTTACCACCTGCGCGCAATAGGTGAAAAAGGAGGAGGAGGGGGGGTGGCTAGGGAGACTGTTGCTCAACTGTTACAAAAATGCACAGAATGTCGATGAAAAGATTGTCTCAGTTCAGTTATTGACCTCCTTTTGTCCTTCAACAATTTGTATTAAAACATACAATAGAAGGAAGAGCCAATTCCCCTTTACACCTGTTCATTATTCAAGCCCATTATCTTCATCAATTTACGTGTCTCGATGTGTTTCATCAAACGAACCCCCGGACTTGCATGAACTTGATCAAACTTGACGTCCACATCCCTTTTTACAATCATGATTTGCATAATGCAGCCAAAGCACCAGCACACAATGGTCTTCATGCTACAGCTGCTACTTTTGGTGGGTGGACCTTAAAGATCCCACGGTATACTTCGTGAAGAGTAGGCGAGCTATCGCCGGCACCATGAACAAATTCCAAATTCCTGCCCTAACCTTAGTCGAATGTCAGGCCATAGCCAGCCGATTCGTAAAAGACCTGGGACAAGCTTCCCTTGGCCAGCATCACAAGAACGTGGGAATAATTGTGGTAGAAGGCACAGGCTACTGCTCAGACACTCCAAACCCCTCTTCACATCAACTACAGTGCTGCAATTGAGTGGCACTCGGTCGTAACCCCATTGCCATCACCCTGAAAACAACATATCAAAGTCTTCAAATGTCCGCAGTAAATTAGCTGGGAGTCTGGGACCCATCTCCATATTTGTCACTCGTGCAAGTACAATATAGTTAGTTACTTGCAGCGATCTGAAGAACATCCACACAACGTAAAATGTAACTTCAAGACCTCAACTCCCTCCTGCCTACCCCCCCCCCCCACCCCTCACAAACCCCAAGTCCTCAACCTCCCCCTCCCAACCATAAGGCTTCAATAGTCGATGAAAGATTTTGTAAGGAAAGCGTGCTTCCATTCGTCCACCGATACCTGGGGTGCATATCTTTGCGAAGAAACTGTGTAAATAAACCCTTTCATGTCCTTTGTTCTCCCTCTCCATTTATTATGTACGTACGTGAAGTCAATTGGTCTCTGATTGATTCGAGTTGCCCTGATCGCAAACGGCTTTAGCTATGAATCATCCGTTCAAGGACAGATTGGATTCGGGATGATTAGCGTCCACATGGAAAGCACCCCCGCATCTAGCGCGATGACCACTCAAACCACCATTTGCATGCCGGGTGTGAGGGAGTACCAGCACGTCGCTGAGCCAGCTCAGACGTTCCACCACGCAAGGTAGCGCCTGCCTCTCCCTCCCTATACCAATAAATTGTCTATTTGTGCACATACATTATTTCAATCTTGGACAAGTTTGGAGACAAACTTACATCTGGCACATCCAGAGACAAACACTGCCCGGACGCATCCGGAGACAAATTATGATTCATACTGTCTCATCAAAATGATTCTGCATGGAATAACAGTGAAGATGGAAACAAAATAATGTCTGAAATCCATTTTCTGCTGGTCATACTATAAATACCACCTGGAGACAAATACCGCCTGGACATGTCTGGACATAAACACAGTCCGGAGACAAACATCTCCCAGAGACAAACACCGCCCGAACACGTCCGGAGACAAACACCACTCAGATACATCCGGAGACAAACTCCTGTCCGGACATAAACCCTGCACGGACACATTCAGAGACAAACAACAGCCGGACGCGTCCAGAGACAAATACCGCCCGGACGTAAGCACTGCCCGGATATGTTCGGAGACAAACTCCCGTCTGAACATAAACACGGCCCAGACGCGTCCGGAGACAAATACCGCTCGGACGTGTCTGGAGCTAAATTGTCTGGAGACAAACACTGCTCGAACAAGTTCGGAAACAAACTCCCAACTGGACATATCCGGAGACAAACACCGCCCGGACACATCCAGAGACAAATACCACCCGGACACATCCGGAACTAAGCTGTCCAGAGACAAACATCGCCTGGACACATCTGGAGACAAACACAGACACGTCCAGAGACAAACACCAGCCGGACAGGTCCGGAGACAAACAAACACTGTCCGGAGATAAACGCCCGGACACATCCAGAGACAAACTCCGTCCGGATATAATCACCACCTGGACACGTCCGGAGAGAGGGGGGGAGGGAGATAGAGATGTGTGGGAGGGTGCTGCTCGGTATTAGGCGAGAACGGAGTGAGGAAGGGACAGAGAAAGAGAGGGAGAGAGAGAGAGAGAGAGAGAGAGAGAGAGAGAGAGAGAGAGAGAGAGAAAGAGAGAGAGACAGAGAGAGAAAGAGAGGCAGGTGGGGTAGGGGAGGTAGCAGAGAGTGAGTTATGAACAACACACACACTCACAGACACACACACACACACTGTATAAGTGATTGGCCAATATTGGCAATTTTTCAGGAATCAGCAGATTGGAGTCAGTGTGGTTACCGACTGCAGTACGAGCTGTGTACATCCCAAATCAGGACACAAACTGTACCGCTATGAACTGGAAGGCACTCGGAAAGTGGCTAAAGCACTCAAGCAGACACTCCAATTAAATGGTCAAAAAGGAACGGCTGGCCAGGCTGTCTTTACCATTTCGGATACCATATAGGATTCCTTTAACTTCAAAGCCGGTCTTCATCGCACCCGCAGAAGTTAAAGAAATTAAATGAATTCGTTTAAATAATTACTTTATCCACAAGAGTTGCTCTTTAACGTAGAACAAACCTGGGGACATCGCAAAGTTGAATTGCCTGTGAAATAAACATTGAAGTTAAATCCGCCACGTTGTCTGCTCGGCTGTGCATGCATCACGTGGTACATCGGTTTGGGGGTCCGTGTTCCTTGAGAGACAAAATTCATCTTCGCCCTCTGGTGAGTTCGAAGACATCCACCGGCAACATCAAGGACGGTGGTCTTGAAGGCACTCCACAACTCTTCAGGATTCCACAAAGCACCCAGACCCCCAAATCTCCCCTCAGCTTGTTCGCAAACCCCTCAGCTACCCTCTCATCCTTGAGCTTGCCAACATCCAGCCTAGGCAGGATGGTACCCATGGTGGGACGTCTTGTAAAGTCAAGAACTTAGTCTATTCTGGTTCACAGTTCCAGACCCATGGGGACCACACACGTCTCATAACCATCCCTATCAGTTCAGTCGATGCACTGAAATCCCCCAAGACTAGAAGTGTATCTCACCTGTGGCACTGATCAACCACAGACTCGAACGTGGCATAGAATGCGTCCTTCACGTGAGTCACTCGCCTCAGTCGGAGCATAACAGAGACCAGGAAATGACACCCGAAGGAGTGACGAATCCTTATGTCATAATATGCTCGTTGACCGGTGTTACCACAATTATCATTGGAGTCAGCTTATTGACACAGCTACAGCAACTCCTTGGGCATGGTAAGCATCAGAGTGACCAGACAATAGTAGGTGTAACCACCCGCCATGATCTCCGATGCAATCCGGTCTCCGAACCTCAGAGAGTGCTGCAATACCGATGTCCAAATGCTTGAGCTCAGATGATAACACTCTCTTCGGGAAAGGACGTTCCAGGCACCCATCCGAAGGGACCGCCTCAGGTTAACCCAAGGAGACCGCAGTCTGGTGAACGACACCTCAGCACCATCCCGACACACTCTCCCACAATCTGACCCGGGAATGTTACCCCGTGGTTTCCCTCCTATGACCAAAGATTGGGGGCCCCGAAGGCTTTGCCCCAATCCCGTCATCCGGTGAGCTGCCCTGCGAAGGGAAGCTGCACAGGAGGTACTCCCGGAGTGGGTTTTCAGATTTTTTCATACTTCTGGAATGTTTTGTGAATGAAGGGTTTTGTGCAAATCCTGCCACCAACCTCCTAATAAGAAGTAACCCAACTGCAGGAGGACGTCTGCAGACACAGTCAGGCACTATATATGGATGGTCGTTGGCTCACAAGGAGCTCCTTCGCCCTTTGACAGGTTTTGTTCTTCATCCTGCTGGATGTCCATATCACACACCCTCCTCACCAAGAAACTTGGTAGGGGAGACAGTTGAATCGCCGACAACCCGACCATGGAACAGGTTAGTACAGGTTTACATGGCACCTGAAGCAAGTCACAGATCTAGTCTGACCTGACCTGACAACTCCCCCTCCAAGTGCGTTAATCGAATGGAAAGTACAAACAAAACACATAATGTGGATTATGAGATGTTGACTGGCCATGTAAAAATAAAAGTCACAACAAGGAGAAATGGTCAACAGCAAAATGTACTCATAAATATCGTGCTGGGAACTGCACATGATGCCCAGAGTGAGTTGTATACAACGGTAAGGTTATTGTTGGTGTCACTGTCGACCCATCTGCTCTGGTGCTGCATCAAGAAAAGCTGGCTTCAAGCGATCGTTGGAGACCGTCTCATGACCACCGTTAATATAACGTATAAAGGTCTTCTTGGAGTGTGGTAGAACTTTGAAAGGTCCATCATATGGTTGCTGTAAGGGTTTCTGGATTGTGATTACGTGGGTGCATGCAAAAAAATTGCTGGGGAATAAAAACCGGCGTGACAAAGGTGTACGTATTGTTGTTACCCGGAGGCCCTGCATGGCCACACAAAGTTGGTGGCATCGGGCAAGATGTCATCAGATGCTGAGAATAATTCTCCTGGGAGACGAAGCGGTGCACCGCACAACAGCTTTGCAGTGGAGCATCCAAGGTCATCTTTTAGAACAGCGCGCGTACCAAGCAGGACCATTGGTATGATGTCTGTCCAGTGTGTGGAGTTGTCATACGCTTTCAGGGAAGACTTGAGTTGGCAGTGGAAACGCTCCACCATACCATTCGCTGCTGGATGGTGTCGTGGAAAATAACTCAATTTCCACAAGTTGGATCAGCATACCAAAGAAGAATCTTTACTTTCGTATATACGGAGGAAGAACATTGGATGATTCACTGAAACGTTCGAATGGACTTCACTGAAACAGAAGCCCGAAGAAATTCCTCTTAAACACAACTTGACATTCCAAATAATGGGAGGGGAGACATTTGGCAACTCAACTATAGGGTTAGCTGATAAGCATTAGGCAAAATAACTCAAACTATAATACGTGTCCACTAGGTGAAAGAGAGAATGACACAATCGTGGCGAAAGTTTGCAGTGTTATCAACCAGGTCACCCTGTTTCATAGTAAGACATTCCTTTTATCAATATGTAGGTCAAAAGACTCTTGGGTAAAGGGAAACATAACTGACAGCCAATTTGACTATAGCATAAAAATTAAATATATAAAGTACCAGCAACAATTATAATTGAGAGTACATGAATATAATTATTTTTCTTCCACAATGGTAAGCAGTGGTTCACACACGTTCGGTACCCAGTAGTTGAGCCAGCTCGTGAAATAGAGCCAATTCAAATTGGCTACGACGACCCGTAGTGATGGTTGATGGAACATCAAAGCATGCAATCTATGTGTGCACAAAGTCCCTGGCAATGGTAGGTGTGGTGATGTCAGCTATCAGTGTAGCTTCTGGTCAAAGGGTGAAGTAGTCAACAGAAGTCAGCAAATAGTGGTACCCGTTTGAAGGTAGTAGGGGTCCAATAAGATCCACATGGATTCTGTCGAAACACCTCTCTGGTGTTGAAAAGCTATAAAATGGTGCGACAGTATGACGTTGGATCTTGGAGCATTGATATTGAAGACATTGCTTGGCCCAATGGCACGTCGGCATTGATGAATGACCAAAGGTAATACGTGGTGACGAGTCGCTGGGTTGTTCGAATACCCGGATGCATGAGTGAGTGAAAAGTGTTGAAGACTGTACGACGGAATGCCACAGGAACAAAAGGGCATGACTGGCCCATCGATGTATCACACACAAGGGTAGAGTTTGTCCCTAGCAGTGGTACCTCGCAAAATGTAAATGAATCTGCCGCAGACTGCAACCAGAGGAGCTATATAGCCTCCCGTTGTGCTGCTGCAAGTGCATTAAAATTGATGGCCAGTGTGCTGGAAGAAGACAACGCCAATACCTCGATGCATGAGAGAGCGTTGGCCACTGAGTTTGTGATCCTGGTGTTGGCTTTGCATCCTAGGGTCCTGAATTCAAGCCCCGTTCCCACTGAATTAACACCAGGGGGTTGACTCAGCCTGTCATCCTTCTGAGGTCAGCAAAATGAGTACCAGTGTTGCAGCCCGGAAGGCTGCACATGAAGGGAAGGGGTATCAACGGATTGATTGAATCTGGTATTGGTGTGGCACAGGCATGATGGGCCGAATGGCCTCCTCATGCGCCTTAATTCCTTGTAAAAATCCCTTTGATGTGCCGGATGTCGGTGGTGAATTGTGAGATACAACTGAGTTGGCGAAGTGTGTGAGGAGAGTGAGGGTCTGAATGGGTAGATAGAGCAAAAGTTAAAGGCTTGTGGTCAGTCAGGACAGAGAATTGTCTGGCCTCTGAGAAGTGGCGGAAGTGCTTGATGGCGAGGTATAAAGCGAGTATTTCCTGATCCAAGGTGCTGTACTTGCGCTCTGTAGGTTTCAGCGGTTTTTTTTTTATGGAGAAGTCGGCTTCAGTGAACTGGTGAAGGGCCACACCCACCACGACCTCAGACACATCCACCATTAGGCATGTTGGCGCCTCTGGCTTTGGATGAATCAGGAGTGAGGCGTTGGCCAGTGCGTCTTTGTTGGTATGGAATGCTGACAAGGTTGGCTCCGAGGAGGGTGTATGGATATGGACACCCAGCAGGATTAAAAACAAAACCTGTCAAAGCGCAGAGGAGCTCCTTGTGAGCCAACGGCCATCCATATCTGGTGCCCGACTGTCTGTGAACGTCGTCCTGCAGTTTGGTTACCTCTTTTTAGGAGGTTGGTGGCAGGATTTACACTCCCGCCACCATAAAACAATTAATTCCACAACACACACAAAAAACGCAAATAAACCAAAATCAGAGTACCTCCTGTGCAGTTACCTTTCACAGGGCAGCTCACCGGATGACGGGATTGCGGCAAAGCCTTTGGGACCCCCATTTTTTAATGATAGGAGGGAAAGCACGGGGTAAACTTCCTGGTGTCGTCCACCAGACGGTGGTCTCCAAGGGTTAACCTGGGGCGGTCCCTTCGGCTGGGTACCTGGAATTCCCCATCCCTAAGAGAGGATGATCACCTGTCTCTGTGATCATCTGAGCTCAAGCGTTTGAACATCGGTATTGCAGCACTCTCTGAGGTTCAGAGACCGGATAGTGGCGAGATCATGGCGGGTGGTTACACCTTCTATTGGTCTGGTTGCTCTGATGGTTACCATGCCCAAGGAGTTGCTGTAGCTGTGTCTAACAAGCTGACTCCATTGATAATAATTGAGGTAACACCGGTCAAGGAGCGTATCATGACACTGAGAATTCGTCACTCTTTGGGTGTCGTTTTCCTGGTCTCTGTATATGCTCCTCCTGAGGCGAGTGATCTCACCGTGAAGGACGCATTCTATGCTGTGCTCGAGTCTGTGGTTCACCAGTGCCCCCAGGCAATACACTCTTCTCTACTTGGGGGATTTCAATGCATCAACTGTCACTGACAGGGATGGTTACGAGACATGTGTTGGTCCCCATGGGTCTGGAAATGTGAACCAGAACAGCACTAAGTACTTTGACTTTGATCCAGAACTGCAGGGTTCACCGGAGCGCTCAGTTCCTCAACACTGACCACAGGCTTGTTGTCGCAACTCTGAAGTCGCAGCTTTAATCCGGGAGAATGGTACCATTCCAGTCGAGGCTGGATTTTCGCAAGCTCAAGGATGAGAGGGAAGCTGAGGAGGTTGCAAACAGGCTGAGTGGGGATTTGGGGGTCTGGGTACCTTGGTACAAACCCTGAAGAGTTCGTACAAACCCTGTATCATCCAAGGTACAAACAAACCCTTGGTACCTTGGTACAAGTACAAGAGTTGGTACAAACCCTTGGTACCTTGGTACAAACCCTGTATCCTGAAGAGTTGTGGAATGCCTTCAAGACGACCATCCTTGATGTTGTCGGTGGATGGCTTGGAACTCACCAAAGGGTGAAGAAGAATTTTGTCTCTCAAGGGACACTGGATACCATTGACCAGAGTCACAGAGCCAGGCTTAATGTCAGAGCTCTGCTGTTCAAGGAGTTGAAGCATAAAACTGTTCGTGCGCTGAGGGTGGACAAGGAGGCCTATGTGCAAGGAATCTGTGAGGGGGTAGACCATCACCTGCGGTTAAGTGATATTCATCCTGCTTGCAGGGGAATTCGCGCATTGTGTTCCTCCAAGCCCTTCCTCGGCATACTGCAGTTAAAGAGGAGGGTGGAGGGGTCTTGACAGAGGAGTCCGAAGAGAAGGCCCGCTGGGCCGGTTACTTTGAGCGGCTGTCTCAGGCTGATCCACCATCTGTTGAGATGGATGTCACGGATGTTACTATCCCTATTGCTGGCCCTCCAATCAACCGTGGTCCACCTTCATTTGTGGAAACACAGGCTGCAGTGAACCGGTTGAAACGGGGTAAAACTCCTGGGATTTGTGGCATCCATGCTGAACTTCTCAAGGCTGGTGGAAATACTTTTGTCATGTCATTGCATGCAGTTCTGTGCTCTGTTTGGAGCACAGGCATCATCCCAACTGACTGGAACAGGGGCCTTGTTGTCCCTCTCTGGAAAGGGAAGGGTGATCGTCAGGACTGCAACAACTACCGAGGGGTGACGCTGCTCTCAGTGCCGGGCAAGGTCTTTGCTCGGATAACTTTTCATGGGGTTCACCACCATCTGCTTGAGCACCAGTGCAGTTGGGCTTGACACCCAAAGAGGTCAATGATTAACCGTATCCTTGCTCTTCCGTAGGGGCTGCTCGCAGCCTCTGTTGATCTCCACAAAGCATTTGATTCAGTGAATTGGGACTCCCTCTGGAGGATTCTCTGTCTTCGTGGGGTGCCACAAAACTGATCAATCTGATTTCTGAACTATACTCTGGTATTGAGAGTGCTGTGAGGTGTGATGGTTCCATCTCTGACTTATTTCCAGTTGTTACTGGAGTTTGTCAGGGGTGTGTACTGGCCTACACACTTTTCAGTGCTTGGATGAACTGGATTCTGGGGAGGATGTCAGACAGATCAGGTTGCGGTGCATCATTTGGGAATGTCAAAATCATTGACCTTGATTTCGCAGATGATCCAGTCATGTTTGCAGAGACTCTAGATATCCTTTTGGGGGCCCTTTGAGGTGCTGGATGAGGAGTCGGAGCCACTGTGATGATGGGTTTCCTGGGTCAAAACTAAGATCCAGGCTTTTAATGACATTTTGGATGTTGCTATCTTGTCTGTTCCTCTTTGTGGTGAGGATGTTTAGGTCACAGAAAGATTCACTTATCTTGCAGTGATGTTCATGTCTCTGCATGTTGTGAGCCAGAGGTTGATTGATGTCTGAGTCGGGCCTACGTTTTCAGGCATCATGGATTCACTGGATCATGCGGTGTGGCACTATCAGTACATATGCCAGAGGACGAAAGTCTGAGTCTTTAAGTCCTTGGTGCTTCCAGGTGAAAGGGGTACCTCAGCAGATGCTCCTTGGTGGACGTCATCATCGGACGTCGCTTCGACAAACAACATAACAAGTAATCACGTCGGTGTCACCAATATAGAAAATTGAGTTATCATCCTCTACTCACCACTACAGGTTGATGACTTCGTCCAATCTGAGCAGCGTCGCACAAGCAGTCAACTTCAATAAGAAACAAGAAATGGTACATCACCAGTGAGCCAATTTTGCATCGTGTCCACGAAATAATAAGATCCGCTCAGTGACTCGGGTGGCCTAAAAGGCCAGTGCCCATGGAAATAAGCTACTCACTAAAAGGGGTTCGATGATAGAAGTCCCAAGGTTGTAAGGAGTGATCACCCACTGAAGATAGAGGCTAGAGCTGCGACACGGAACGTGGAGCAAAGCTCTGTGAGTGAAGACAGGACATGCGTCGCTGACGATAGGGCTGCGAATGCAGTTTAATTCCAGCGAACTCGAGCGTAGTCCCGTGAACTCCAGTGAACTTTTGTCTAACTCCTGTGAAACTCAAGTCCGTGAGTCATTTCCACGACTCCCCCCCCCTCCCCCCGAGGGGAGGTCCTCGAGCCCGATAGTAATGTGGGGGAAATATAAATAGTGAGAAACCCCGATTTTAAAAACCAAGCCTACATTATATACTGTACTGCCATTGGTGGGACAAGTAGATGAAACAAAGTTCATCTATCTATAATTCCAGCAGTGTGTGTGTGTGGTGTGTGTGTTGTGTGTGTGTGTGCTGGGTGTCTGTGTGACCGCTGTTTCTCGAACACCACTGGCCCGATCTAATTGAAATGCCAGATATATTGCTGGGGACCGAGGATGTGCCTTTTCAAGGTTTGATATTAAATCGGACAAAGTATTCCCAAGTTATGGCCATTTATTTACCAAACCAATGACAGACACGTGTGCTGCGTGGGCGTGGCCGAGTGGGAAAAGAACCTCAGCTGCCGTTCCCCATTACGGGTTACAACGTGGACTTCCGGATAGTGATGACTTCGTGTATTCTAATAATTTCTCGATTTTTTGTGTGCATTTATAGATAAACACAATGCCCCAATCCAGTCGTCGTTTACGAGAGCGAAGGAATGGCCTGTGTAGTTGTTTGAAAGTTATTATTTTTTGTTGTTGTTGTTTTTTTGCACGTACTTTTTTTTCTCTCTTCTCTTTGTGTTTTTCCTTGCGATGACATTGCGAAAAGGCCAAAATACGTTGCGCTAATTGAATAAGTTGGCATTAAATAATCCATAGAGTATAATGTCCGCTCTCGCGATTATGAACTCGGCACACGCATCCTGTCGCGACGAAGAGCGAGATACGCTCAGCTCTCTCTCGCGTCTCTTGAACTCACTCTATTTGATTTTATTTTATTTTATTTTGCACGTACGGCCACGCACTCGTAATGTAAAAAGCACTGACAAATTGGCACCGATGAAAAGTACACCACAACCTCATTAACCTCTTCGGCACATTGTGACGTGCGGCATGAAACAACACTTCACTTGCAGAGTTCACATTCAATGTGGCACAATCATCCTCTTGAACAACAGCATTGCAACTTCAACACAATGCCATCCTTACGTCGTTTGAAGGATCCTCACAATATAATTCACGGACTGGTGTTTGTGTGTTTGTGTGTTTGTGTGTTTGTGTTTGTTGTGCTGTTACAGATTCTCGCCCGCCGGCGTGCGAACGACCGCGTTTTACCAATAGCGGCCGCTTCGCCACACGAACGGACAATCCAGTCGCGGCTTTCCGGATCAACGCCGAAAACCAGCCCCGGGTGTGTTTTCAACCACACCACAACCTTGTCCGCACTCTACAGGGTCCGATCGCCAAATCTTCGATTTACCTAATAACTCGCGCGGTAGACTACCGGAGGTTGTACCTCAACGGGGCCGCTTGGAAACGAGCCGCTTAAGCAGCTCGCTTGTTTTTGGGATAACCGAGCGGAATGGTATTTATCGCGCAGCCCCGTTGGACCCGATTCTATTATCGGCTATTTAACAACCAACTATATTCCGAGTGCAAGATGGCGGTTCAATCAAGGGAAAAGGACGCAACGAACGGGTGACATTTAAACAAGCACATTTATTTCCACACGTAAGCAATGCAATGTACAAGCAATTGATGGGGATGATGCAATGGGGGAAGGGGAGAAGGAGTAGGAGCAAACAAAAGCCTACAGGCGATCTCTATAATTATTATGTACATGCACAGTCACCTAAACGGGTTTTACTTAACGGACTGGCGCCACGAACCCACAGACACAAACACACAAAAATAAATGAAGTAAACGTGACCGTGTGGTGGAGTCTCGGGCTCCGTTCTCCAGACCCAGCCTTCACCGCTGGCGTCTCTTCCGACTCGACGACCCAGCGAACCAGAGCGCGATCCAGAGAGCCACCTCTAATCCCTCAGCGCACACGATCCTGAAACCACCTCACCGACTACTACTACTACTACTACTACTACTTACGATCACGCAGACAACGGCGCCAAGAGCGACGACAACCAAGACGACTCTTCTGACGGGACCACACACTCACACGGCAAAGCTCCTCACGCGTCCCTTTATAGCCGCCGTTCCGCCCGCGCTCGCCCCCCCGCTCCCGCCCCTCTTTCCAGCACACGCGGGAACCTTCCAGAAGGAAGTGCTTTCCCGCCAAATCGGGGATGCTCGCCGCGCGGTAGTTGTCTTGGTTTTCTCCTTGTCCCTCGCAGGGTGAAATCCACCGCGGAGACGCCATTCGTTTGGGGAGGGGTGGGAACGGGGGTCACCTGCTTTCCCTCGACGAAGGCCAGACCTCCAACAACCGTGCTGAGGTGGAAACGCGATGGGTGGTTGGTGTAGTTGGTGGTTGAGGTGATCGTGGTTTGGCGAGGTGGTTGTGGTTGGTCACGCTTTGTGGTAGTAGTAATGATGGCGCGGTGGGTGGTTGGTGTAGTTGGTGGTTGAGGTGATCGTGGTTGTTGGCGAGGTGATCGTGGTTGTGTTGGTCATGCTTTGTGGTAGTAGTAATGATGGCGCGGTGGGCGTTGTGGTTGGCGGTTGAGATGATCGTGGTTGTTGTGATGGCCCAAAATAAAGACAGCAAAGAAAAACACCATCTCAAGATCACAGCCCGGTGACACGAATTAATCCCCATTAGACAACTGTGGGAAAATCTATCTGAACACAGACAAACCGGAATAACTGAACTAAGGACCTATAGGTGTTCTGTGAATTTCCACAGCCGTAACAGGTGTTTGTTTGTGTTTGTGTGTTTTGTGTGTTTGTTTGTGTGTTTGTTTGTTTTGTGTGTTTGTTTGTGTGTTTGTGTTGTTGTTTGTGTGTTTGTTGTGTTTTGTTGTTTGTGTGTTGTTTTTTGTGTGTTTGTTTGTGGTTGTTTGTTGTTGTTTGTTTGTTGTTTTTTGTGTGTTTGTTTGTTTGTGTGTTTGTGTGTTTGTTTGTTTGTGTTGTGTGTTTTGTGTTGTTTGTGTGTTTGTGTGTTGTTTGTGTGTGTGTTTGTGTGTTTGTGTGTTTTGTTTGTTTGTGTGTTTGTTTGTTTGTGTGTTGTTTTGTTTTGTTGTTTGTGTGTTGTTTGTGTGTTTTTTGTGTGTTGTTTTGTTTGTGTTTTTGTGTGTTTGTTTGTGTTGTTTTGTGTATTTTGTGTGTTTGTTTGTTGTGTGTTTGTGTGTTGTTGTGTGTGTGTTTGTGTGTTGTTGTGTTTGTGTTTGTTTGTGTGTGTGTTTGTTTGTGTTTGTGTGTTTGTTGTGTGTTTTTTGTGTGTTTGTTGTTTGTGTTTGTTGTTGTTTGTGTTTGTTTGTGTGTGTGTTTGTGTGTTTGTTGTGTGTTTGTTTGTGTGTGTGTTTGTGTGTTGTTTGTGTGTTTGTGTGTTTGTTTGTTTTGTGTGTGTTGTGTGTTTGTTTGTGTGTTTGTGTGTTTGTTTTTTTGTGTGTTTTTTGTGTGTTTGTGTTTGTTGTTGTGTGTTTGTTTGTTTGTGTGTGTGTTTGTGTGTTTGTTTGTGTGTTGTGTGTGTGTGTGTGTTGTTGTTTGTGTGTTTGTTTGTTTTTGTGTGTTTTTGTGTGTTGTTTGTGTGTTTTTGTGTGTTTGTTTGTGTGTTTGTGTGTTTGTTTGTTGTTTTGTTTGTTTGTTGTTGTTTGTTTGTTGTGTTGTGTGTGTTTGTTTGTTTGTGTTGTGTTGTGTTTGTTTGTGGTGTTGTTTGTTTGTGTGTTTTTGTGTGTTTGTGTGTTTGTGTGTTGTTTGTGTGTGTGTGTGTGTTTGTGTGTTTGTTTGTGTGTGTGTGTTTGTTTGTGTGTTTGTTTGTTTGTGTGTGTGTGTTTGTTTGTGTGTGTGTGTGTGTGTGTGTGTGTGTGTGTGTGTGTGTGTTTGTGTGTGTGTGTGTGTTGTTTGTTTGTGTGTTTTGTGTTTGTGTGTTTGTGTTTTGTTTGTGTGTGTGTGTGTGTGTTTGTGTGTTTGTTGTGTGTGGTGTGTGTGTTGTTGTGTGTTTGTTTGTTTGTGTGTGTGTGTGTGGTGTGTGTGTGTTTGTTGTGTTTGTGTTTGTGTTTGTGTGTTTGTTTGTGTTTTGTGTGTTTGTGTGTTTGTTGTTTTTTTGTGTGTTTGTGTTTTGTGTGTTTGTTGTGTGTGTGTGTTTGTTGTGTTTGTGTGTGTGTGTGTGTGTGTGTGTGTGGTGTGGTGTGTGTGTTGTGTGTTGTGTGTGTGTGTGTGTGTGTGTGTTTGTGTGTTTGTGTGTTTGTTTGTCACGCTATTTCTCCTTCAGCTCTGGGCTGATTACATCCAGACTTGCAACATCGATCGGATCAGCATGACCCCGATTAGTGAGTGTGTCGGGGTGTTTTCATCTTTGCCGGTGCTCTTGGGGAGAAGGGTGGAGCACGCAAATTGTCCATGTAAATGTGTATCGTGTAGCGCCGCCTCCAGGTGGGGGAGGGTATTACAAATCTCCACCATTGACAGTGCAGTAGTCCTGTCCCCACGTTGTCCAGTGTAGTAGGTGTGTTTTTGCTTCATGCGTGTAACCAGTGTTTGTTTGCGTATAGAGAGAGAGCTGTCCGTTGCCTATACACCGCCCAAATAAAATTGCATGCTTGGAACAAGATCGCCCGTAGGGCGGGGACTCTGCGAGTTTATTTAATCTGATGTTGATGCAGCACAGGAATGATGGGCCGAATGGCTTCCTCCAGCGTCAAAGTTCCTTGTTATTCCTTCACATGTTTTTGATAATTTCATGCTTAGTATATACACCACAGCGGTATAATTCGCATCCGTTTTTGGAAGAGAGCGCAGTTTGGTTCCTTGCGTACCTCAGTAATTTAATCCCATTTAAAATGTTTATTAACGAAATGTAATATATATATATATTTACTAATCATCGTAAAGCACTTATAAGACTTTGAAATAATTCATTGAGGAAAATGAAATCGCTGAATGTAATTTCGGAATTTGGAAATTTTTTTTAATTTTACTTTTTAACGGATGGCAGATATTTATTTCTCTCGCTGACTCTTCGTGTTCTCTTCATATTTTTCAATTTCTTAGCTCAAGCAAGTTATTATTTTGAAATAACCGTCCAAAGAGAGAGAGAGAGAATCGCATCACTTCCTTCAAGCTTTTTCCTCCGTTTCCCTTCCGTCACGGCGTCTCGCTCGCGCTCCTTCCCGCCATGGCTCCCGTTCAAGCCGAGCCGGCCGCGCTCCTAGGCCCGGTCCCCAGCGCCGCTCCTCCCGCCTCCGGTCACGTTTCCCTGGGAGCGCTGCTGGACCTGACGCTGCAACGCACTTACCACGACACTATGGTTCTTGCGGAGCTGTGAGTGAGAGTGAGAGAGACAGAGACAGAGACAGACACAGACACAGACACAGACACACGTCTAGCTGTCGCCTCTAAGCTGTCTAGCGTGGGTTCGAATCCCGACACCGCTATAAACTGTCATCCCGGTGTTTCACAGACGGGTTGATTCATCCTGGTGTTTCGTTAAAGACCCCACGGTGTCCTTCGTGAAGAGTAGGCGAGCTATCGCCGGCAACGTGATCACATTAACAAATTCCTGCCCTGACTCCCTGTGGCTGTGTCCAGGATTGTAACCCCAGCCAAAGAAACTACCTGTCTGGATTTGATCTGATCTCTGACATCTCTTTCACCCTCCCCCCCCCCCCTTTCCCCTTTCCCCCTTTCCCCCCTTCTCTCTGCACCTCAGACTCCCTCGCAAGACGGATTTGGAACGGTGAGGTTGATTTATTAATTTTATCCTTGTGTTGTATAATTGTTCCATTGTATCTTTATGGTAAGGATGTTGTGATTGCACTGAGAGTGACGTCTGATCGTTCAGTTTGTCTTCACCCGAATTGTTGAATACTTGACCCGCTTTGCGTGATGCATGGACCCTTGGTTTGTAAGGAATAAACTCTTCCGTCACTCTTTGCAGGAAGATTGAAATTGTCCAATTTGCAAACCGCACACGGCAGATCTTTGTGCGTCTCCTTGCACTTGTCAAGTGGGCAGGAAATGCTGGCAAAGTGGAGAAATGTGCGGTAAGAGGACATCTTCTGTCTACCTTCTCCAATTCCGCAGCGAGTCATCTTTTCTGGCACGCCAACTGTTCAAAGGTCACTGTCCTCTTCGATTGCCTTTCGTTTGCAGCAAATTTCATCTTATCTGGAGCAGCAAGTGTTGCTGTTTGTCGACTCTGCAGACAGGCTGGCGTCTCTGGCACGTGCTGCGCTTGTACATGCTCGCCTGCCCGGATTTGCTGTCCCTTGTGCCATCGATGTCCTCACGACTGGGACTTACCCACGGCTGCCGACTTGCATTCAGGTAGTGTATTTGTGTCACCGCCTGCGTGTTTATTGGATGACTGCCCTTAGGCATTGTTATCCCACACTTTTTTTGAAGAACAAACAGCGGGATATTGTAATCGGCTCTGTATGTCTGTCCGTCTGTCTGTCCGTCATGCTGTCTCCTAAACAGTTGTGCAGAAATTCACCAACCTTGGTGATTATGATCACCACATGGCACGAAGGTCCAAGAGCAGTGTCATTTTTGGCTCCGCCGGAATCGGTCAAAATGAGTAGTTTTCTATCATGGCACTTCTACCCTGACTCCTCCCTCTATCCTTCCGCAGCGAATCCAGGTTGTACCTGTGCTTTCAGAATACCACGTCTGGTTACCCTCCCCATTTCTAAACTGAATGCTCACCTTCATTACTTCATCCTTCAAATCTCTCTTCTACGGAACTGACCCTATGCATTTGTTGTCTTGTGCTTCTCCCTCCAGCATTTCAATAGTGCTGCCTATAGTCACCTCATGCCTTCTTTCAAACCTACCCCTGCACTCTTCTACTCTCAAGGATCCCCCTGACCCCACATGCTCCTTTATTTTCAGACAATCATCCCTTTCATCAGCAATATATTTGTCTCCCTAGTCCTATTTGATCCTCTGTCAATCTGTGAACCTGCTACCCATTTATCTCCTCCATGAACCTAGATTTCTGTAAGTGGAAAGTAAAATAGTTGTCTTTTGTACTTCGTTGTCGATCTAAAGTTGGTCTGAATCTGTCCAATTGTCGGTTGGCTTGTTCCTTTTCTGTTTCATCCCCGCTTTCCCCTTTCTTTTCTTGCTCTGTTTCATTCATCTTGTGTGCAGATTGTTTTCCCCCATGTGTCCTACCCCTCCCCTTAATCTCACTGTCCTTGTCAATTCCACTCTGCTGTTGATGTTTTCCCCCTTTCCATTTTGATCCCTTCCATTCTGCTCTAACTGTTCCACACGCCTCAATCATGTATACGAAAACAAGGAGCTGATATATATATATAATCAAGGTCCCCTGCCTTTTGGATGGAATGAGGAATAGATACACTACATGACCAAAAGTATGCGGACACCCCTTCTAATTAGTGGATTCGGCTATTTCA
>CM068954.1:63820791-63838514 GCA_035128595.1 Eptatretus atami
CTGCCCTGCTAGAGCTGCCCCGGTCAACTGTAAGTGGTTATTGTGAAGTGGAAACGTCAAGGAGCAACAACAGCTCAGCTGCGAAGTGGTAGGCCACACAAGCTCACAGAATGGGACAGCAGAATGCTGAAGCACGTGTCCTGGAAAAATCGTCCGTCGTCGGTTGCAACACTCACTACTGAGTTCCAAACTGCCTCTGGAAGCAAACATCAGCACAGCACTGTTCATCGAGAGCTTCATGAAATGGGTTTCCATGGCCGAGCTGCCGCACACAAGCCTAAGATCACCATGCGCAATGCAAGCGTCAGCTGGAGTGGTATAAAGCTCACCGCCATTGGACTCTGGAGCAGTGGAAACGCGTTCTCTGGAGTGATGAATCACGCTTCACCATCTGGCAATCTCGACAAACTCAATCTGGGTTTTGGTGGATGCCAGAAGAAAACTACCTGCCCGAATGCATCTTGCTAACTGTAAAGTTTGGTGGAGGAGGAATAATGATCTGGGGCTGTTTTTCATGGTTCGGGCACAGCCCCTTAGTTCCAGTGAAGGGAAATCTTAACGCTACAGCATACAATGACATTCTAGATGATTCTGTGCTTCTAACTTTGTGGCAACGGTTTGGGGAAGGCCCTTTCCTGTTTCAGCATGACAACGCCCCCATGCACAAAGCGAGGTCCATACAGAAATGGTTTGTCGAGATTGGTGTGGAAGAACTTGACTTGCTTGTACAGAGCCCTGACCTCAACACCATCGAACACCTTTGGGGTGAATTGGAACGCCGACTGCTAGCCAGACCTAATCGCTCAACACCAGTGCACAATCTCACAACTGCTCTTGTGGCTGAATGGAAGCAAATCCCCACAGCAATGTTCCAACATCGAGTGGAAAGCCTTCCCAGAAGAGTGGAGGCTGCTATAGCAGTAAAGGGGTGACTAACTCGATATTGATACCCATTATTTTGGAATGAGATGTTGGATGAGCAGATGTCCACATACTTTTGGTCATGTGGTGTATCTTCAATATGAAAGGTAAATGTTCAACGGTTTTTGAAATATCATGTACACAAGCCAAGTTACTGAGATGGTTTCCATGGCAACATAATTCAGCCAACCACAGGCATTATCTAATCGGGATAAAAGTTGAGATAATGTCATGACGAATCTATATCTGCAATATGAAAGCTCAATGTTCAACGCTTTTTGGAATATCACGTTCACAAAAGTACATGGACAGATGATTGTTTATGGATGGATGATCGGTTGGTCGGTGGTCAGTCATATGGAGCTCATTTTAAATTTTAATGTCCCCTGTTTCCGACCTTATCAGAGGGGTGGGGGACAAAAACAAGGGTGGGATGGAAAGGTGGTGTTTCAAAATGAGCACAGGAAGGGAAGTACTGTCAGATCCCGACATTCGCAGGGGGATACTTTCCTGGAAAATAGTGTGAATATCAAATCTGCAAATGTTGGGGCAATGTTTCAATGGAAAAAGGGGGGATAGGTTCCCTGCGGTTCCTGATTCATGAAAATATGGCAAAGCTGCGAATGTCGGGGCATTGTTTCAATGGAAAAAAGTGGGACAGGTTCCCAGCGGTTCGTGATTCATGAAAAATTCCGCGAATGCCAACACCGTGGATGCCAACACCGCTAATGTCGCTCAATGTTTCAACGGAAAAAGGGGGGGGGGATAGGTTCCTGCTATCCTGATTCATAGGGGAAAATTTTTTAAAGTTTAAAATCTTTTCGACCACGAATGCATATGATTCGTTTCATAAAAAATGTTTACAAATATTTTTTTTAAAACGACAGCACCTGGTACCGTTTCCAGCGATTACAGTTTATTACTAGTGCTTAACCAACTGCACCGTTAAAAAAAAACAACAGCAGAGCTGTACTTTTTAATTTTATTTACATAAACACATTAAACTTTTCAAACGATGATTATTGTGAATGCATTTTGAATTTTGTTCTTGCCTTTACGTCCTCTCCACATTCCAAGGATCGCATAGTTCCCCCAGACCCAATAAGCCGCACAGACCGTCAGACAACATTGCAGCACCTTAACCTCATCCTGCAGCATCGTCTCGTCACCACGGGCCTCCCACCTCAACTTGCCAACCTCGCAATAGGTATATTCTTTGCAACTTTGATTGCTCCATTAACTTTTACAAATACCACATGCAACTGACCCATTTCCTGATACATGAGGCCAAGGCTTAGACTGCATCTCACCAATTCTTTTTTTTGGTTTTTTGTTTTTATATTTATGTGTACAACCCTGCCTACCTCCCCTCCTCTTGGCGGTACCCATTGCAAATTCCTGTCACACAGAGGGTGGCCAGGTACGCTTCCAGGTTGATGGTGAGTTTGAGGTCAGCTTGACAGTTATGGGGGATGACCCAGTAATACCATGGCGCCTACTCAAGTTGAAGATCCTTGTGGAAGACAAGGAAACTGGAGGTACAATTTGAATGTGCTGCTGTTGTGCTTCTGCAGCCAAAGGCTGGAGGCATTGTTTTTGGGTTGTTTATTTGTCTTAATTTTTCCAATTTTTTTTAAAAATCGAGTATTTGTGAATAATAAAGTAAATAAACGTTGATGAAAAGTGGTGTATGTTGAGCTTTTGATGGATCTTTGCATTTCTGGTAGATGGGCGTGCGCTCGTGCACAGGGCGCAAGTGGAGTTCCTACACCAACTGGTGCAGTCACGGTTGTTTGCAGATGATCGGCCATTGCAGGACATGTACAACTGCTTGCGTATCCTTACAGCCATGGGCTCTATAATCATGCGATCCAGTCCTGCGGATTTGTTGCCTTGACTCGTGTTGCCCAACCTCTTCTTGCCTCATCTTCTTCTTTTCCTTTTTTTCCTGCCTTTCATCTTTCTACCCCTCCCCCCCCCCCCTTTTTTTCCTGCATTTAGATTCATTCTGCCTTTCCCTGCAGCTGGAAGTGCTGCACTCTCAAGCACAGCGCCTCGTGCATGAGCGCTGGGGGGACCTCGTGCAGCTTGAGCGCTACCAGCCTGGCAAGAGCCTCACCCTGATCTTTTGGAAGTAAGCTGAGGGAGTTGTGGGTTTGAGTCTAGGTTGTGCAGTTGGAGTGAAGGCCAATTTACTCATTCAAATAAAATAATCTATCACTTTGTTCATTGCTTCCCATTTACATTTTCTTTGCTCTGCCTCCTCTTTCTGACTGTTCCTCATGTCACTCAATTCCAGTCCTCAAGTTTTGGGCCGACGAGTGGGGACAGTAGCTGCTTGTAAAGTGGCTGTCTGGTTGGATGAAAGTGATCCTTGCAAACCACTACAGATTACTCATGATCCACCACTTCCCAGCAGTGACCCCAATCTAACGGAGCGTGCAGAGAAGGTCTGAAGCATTGCTGAAAAGGGATCTTACCTGGTCTTGTATCCCTCCTTGCATTAGTGGAAAAGTTTTGTGAGAGTGTGTGTGAGTTTTTTTAATTTTAGGTTCAACCTGTGATAGCTCCCACCTTTTTCAGTTTGCTCTTAGAAGTCTCTAGGAATCATGTAGGGTCCATCCTGGTTTCAACCCTGCTTCTTTTTATCCCCCTCTCAAGATTGGCCACTTGTCCGTGGAAAAACTGCTTGTGGACAGCATGTTGTGCCAAAGCCACCAAAAACTCTCTGATCTCAAGGTCATCCTAAAGACACATAATCCTCGTGAAAGCTGTAAGCTTTATTTATTTCTCTCTTCCCCCTCTCTCTTCCTCCCTCTCTCTTCCTGTCTTACATTTTCTCCCATTTATTCCCTCTCCCTTTCTTTCTTTCCACCCTCATTACTTTGCCCCAATTACTGCTTTTATGTCTTTCATAAAATACCATCTTATTAGTTGTTTTTTTCTTCATTTTCACTTTGGTTAACCTCTTCCTTCGTTGTAAAGTCCTTCGAGATGTTTGTGTATAAATGAAAAGCATTATTTAGGAGATTGATGGATTAAAAAAAAAAATTCCATCCCTTCCATATATATGTATTTTTTTAATACACAATGTCAAGGCTCGCATAAGAGCTAACACACAGAACGTATAACAAGGGGAACAGACGAGAGGGAAGCACAAAACAGTGGGGACTAGACACATGAGATCTGTGGAAGGGAGAGGGACGAGGCAGGATACACGGGGTGAACAAGATGGACACTACCTCGACTTTAAGGAAGGAAAGCAGGGAATATGAAGGAGGTGAGTTTGGGGTGGATTAACAGGGGAAGAAAAGATTGTGGTTTTGGTTGGGGGAAGATAAGAGATTGTGGTGAACAGCTGTTTTGAAGACCTTGGAGGAAGAGTGGGATTGTAGAGTGTGTGAGAGTTTGTTCCAAGGTGGGGAAAAAAAAAGAGGAATGAAAGAATGAAGGTGACCAGAAGGGGTGTTGCTGGTGGACCTTGAGTGTCCTGCATATGGGCAGGACAGATAGCAAACAGAATGGGGGAGGGGGGGCAAGGCCAGAGAGGAGACTGTAGAAGACAGAAAGACCACCAACCTGCTTGCGATGAGAGAGTGAGAAACCCAAAGACTCAGCCTCATCACAGGAGGTACCAATGATCTTAAATGCCTGGTTTCCACAGCGTGAAGCCGAGAAAGGTTAGAGGGCGGGAGCACCAGCCCAGAGGGGAGAACACTTCTCCATCAGGCTGTGGATGAAAGCTTTGTACATGATCAGGAGGTCAAGTGTGCCAAGGAAGGAATGGCATGACAGAGGATGCCCAATCGGCAACTGGCTTTGGAGGCCAGCATGAAGATGTGGCTCTCCCAGGAAAGATCATGGCAGATAGTGAGGCCCAAAAGTTTGAATGAAGGGACTTCTTCAAGAGGATTGTTGAGAAAGTAGGTGGGAGGGGGGGAGGGTTTTCAGATGGTCCTTTCGGAGAGACACCGTGAGATTTGTCAGGATGTGATTTTATGCAGATCTGCAGAGAGTGAAGAGACTGCTGCTTGCCAATCTGAGGGATGACAGATGGTATAACAGAGGATGGAGTCATCAGCAAAGAGATAAAGAGGATTTTCCAGAGAGTCAGGAGATCATTGATGAAAAGGAGAAAAAGCACTGGGCCCAGAACACTGCCTTGAGGCACTCCAGCCTGAACAGGAAGAGGGGATGAGAGAATTCCATTGAGGGCCACACGTTGACTGCGACAGGAGAGGAAGTCTGTGAGCCAAGAGTGGACATTGCCTTGGATACCATCGGAAGAGAGTTTGGTGAGCAATGCGTGGTGCCAGACCATATCAAAAGCATGTGATATGTCTAGGGAGATGGCTCTGATCTCATGTCTGGCATTGAGGATCTCCATCCATTGTTGGGGAAGCAGGAGCAGCACAGTTCAGGGTAGAGCAAGTCCATTTAATTTTCATTTCATGTTTACTCCCTCCTCCACAGAGCAATTCTGTTTTCCTTGTGCAGCTCGGATTGTTTATGCATCCCTTTTCCCAAACAGCTATCCTGAAGGAGGCTGGCCCAACACTGGTGATTCCTCTGCTGGAGCCCTGTACTCGTTCTGAGTGCCTACATCTGCACGTGGATCTTCACTCTGGTGCTCTTCAGCCTCAATTTCTTGGACTAGGCAAGAATTTCCTTTGAACTCTGACAGGTTTTTCTTCACAAGCATTTCCACTCTGCTTTGCTTCAATATAATTATCTCATTATAGGGGAGTGAACACTGCTCTCGTTCATTCTCACTCCCGCCCCGTCCTCCACCACTTGGCGCCTGCCCCGTCCGCCACCCCTTGGCTCCCTCCCCGTCCGTCTTCCCCTTTGGCTCCCTCCCCGTCCGTCCGTCCCCCCCTTGGCTCCCACCCGTCTGTCCTTCCTCCCCCTTGGCTCCCTCCTTCCTTCCCTCCTTGGCCTCCTCCTTGCGTACCCTTTTGCTCCCACCCTATCCCAACCCTCCTTAGCTCCCCCACTCTCCTCCTCCTCCCCCCCTTTCGCTTCTGTCTTCCCCCACCCTTTCACTTCCGCCCTCTCCCACCCTTTCGCTTCTGCCCTCCCCACCCTTTCCCTTCCGCCCTCTCCCACCCTTCGCTTCGCCTCTCCGCCCTTTTGCTTCCACCCATCTCCCCCCCTTCGCTTTCCCGCCCTCTCCGCCTTTAGCTTCCGCCCATCTCCCGCCCTTTCGCTTCCGTCGTCTCCCGCCTTCGCTCCGTCTCTCCGCCTTTGCTTCGCCTCTCCCGCCCTTTCGCTTCCGCCGTCCGTCTCCCGCCCTTTCGCTTCCGCCGTCCCGCTCCGCCCTTTCGCTTCCGCCCGTCCGTCTCCCGCCCTTTCGCTTCCGCCGTCCGTCTCCCGCCCTTTCGCTTCCGCCGTCCGTCTCCGCCCTTTCGCTTCCGCCGTCCGTCTCCCGCCCTTCGCTTCCGCGTCTCTCCCGCCCTTCGCTTCCGCGTCCGTCTCCCGCCCTTTCGCTTCCGCCGTCCGTCTCCCCGCCTTTCGCTTCCGCCGTCCGCGTTTCTCCCGCCTTTCGCTTCCGCCGTCCGTTCCCGCCTTTTCGCTTCCGCCGTCCGCTCCCGCCCTTTCGCTTCCGCCGTCCGGCTCCCCCCTTTCGCTTCCGCCGCGTCTCCCGCCCTTTCGCTTCCGCGGCCGTCCTTCTCCGCCCTTTTCGCTTCCGCCGTCCGTCTCCCGCCCTTTCGCTTCCGCCGTCCGTCTCCCGCCCTTTCGCTTCCGCCGTCCGTCTCCCGCCCTTTCGCTTCCGCCGTCCGTCTCCCGCCCTTTCGCTTCCGCCGTCCGTCTCCCGCCCTTTCGCTTCGCGCCGTCCGTCTCCCGCCTTTCGCTTCCGCCGTCCGTCTCCCGCCTTTCGCTCCGCCGTCCGTCTCCCGCCCTTTCGCTTCGCCGTCCGTCTCCCGCCCTTTCGCTTCCGCCGTCCGTCTCCCGCCCTTTCGCTTCCGCCGTCCGTCTCCCGCCCTTTCGCTTCCGCCGTCCGTCTCCCGCCCTTCGCTTCCGCCGTCCGTCCCGCCCTTCGCTTCCGCCGTCCGTCTCCCGCCCTTTCCGCTTCCGCCGTCCGTCTCCCGCCCTTCGCTCCGCCGTCCGTCTCCGCCCTTTCGCTTCCGCGTCCGTCTCCCGCCCTTTCGCTTCCGCCGTCCGTCTCCCGCCCTTTCGCTTCCGCCGTCCGTCTCCCGCCCTTTCGCTTCCGCCGTCCGTCTCCCGCCCTTTCGCTTCCGCCGTCCGTCTCCGCCCTTTCGCTTCCGCCGTCCGTCTCCCGCCCTTTCGCTTCCGCGTCCGTCTCCCGCTTTCGCTTCGCCGTCCGTCTCCCGCCTTTCGCTTCCGCCGTCCGTCCCGCCTTTCGCTTCCGCCGTCCGTCTCCCGCCCTTTCGCTTCCGCCGTCCGTCTCCCGCCCTTTCGCTTCCGCCGTCCGTCTCCCGCCCTTTCGCTTCGCCGTCCGTCTCCCGCCTTTCGCTCCGCCGTCCGTCTCCCGCCTTTCGCTTCCGTCGTCTCCCGCCCTTTCGCTTCGCGTCGTCTCCCGCCCTTTCGCTTCGCCGTCCGTCTCCGCCCTTTCGCTTCCGCCGTCCGTCTCCCGCCTCTCGCTTCCGCCGTCCGTCTCCCGCCCTCTCGCTTCCGCCGTCCGTCTCCCGCCCTCTCGCTTCCGCGTCCGTCTCCCGCCCTCTCGCTTCGCCGTCCGTCCCCGCCCTCTCTTCGCCGTCCGTCTCCCGCCCTCTCGCTTCCGCGTCCGTCTCCCGCCCTCTCGCTTCCGCCGTCCGTCTCCCGCCCTCTCGCTTCCGCCGTCCGTTCCCGCCCTCTCGCTTCCGCCGTCCGTCTCCCGCCCTCTTCGCTTCCCGCGTCCGTCTTTCCGCCTCTCGCTTCCGCCGTCCGTCTCCGCCTCTCCGCTTCCGCGCCCGTCCCCGCCTCTCGCTTCCGCCGTCCGTCTCCCGCCCTCGCTTCCGCCGTCCCTCCTCCCGCCCTCTCGCTTCCGCCCTCTCGCTTCCGCCTCTTCGCTTCCGCCCTCTCGCTTCCGCCCTCTCCCACCCTCATCGCTTCCGCCCTCTCCCCCCTCTCGCTTCCGCCCTCTCCACCCTTCCCCCACCTCTCTTCTTATTCTTGCTCTAGGTACCAGTCAGCTCCACCATTCCTCCCCATGTTTATGTTGCCTTGTCTGCACTAGAAGCACCTGCTCTCTTTGGGGATGGTTCCGTCCTTTCCCACACTTTCGTGATTCTGTTTTTGGGGATTGCCAGGGAGGGGAGTAGGAGGGGGTCACGTTCTCCCATCCCACCCCTTCCCCTCCCTCTTACCTGCACCCTTTCCCTCCACCCTTCCACTTCCTCCTCTCGCAAAGGTACCTGGCGTTGCCCAGGATCTAACGTACATCTACTAGACTTCCTCAATTGAACACACACTGGAGACAAACATTTTATTTATGAAGCTGCAAAATATTGAATAGAAATATCAACAAAATTTAACGTTATTGTAATGATTTTAGGTGGACAATATTGAATGTTTTTTTTCTATCAAGTGCCAGAACATGTATTTGGATCAAAATCGTTTGTTTTAAAATTTTCGCAGGGTGTACATATGGATAAGTTAGCTAAGGCGGTAACCTTTTTTCTACAAACTCTTCTTCCACATTTGAGAGTATGTCTTTAGATGGGCAGTAACATTACCTTTAAATTGATGCTTAGGTTGAGTTTGTACTATTTTCAGTTTTTATCCCCCGCCGCGTGGAGCAAAGGATATTGTTGTCACCCGGTCGTCGTTCCGTCCGTCCCGGCTGGCTGGCCGTCAACATTTATAGCTGTGAGTGCGATAACTCATAAAACTGTTCGCCAAAGATTTGAAATTTGATAGTCACACATGTACCACTGAAAAGGAAGAACCCTATTGATTTTGGGTGTGCCGGATCAAGATGGCCGCTGGGCGGCCTTCTTGAAAAAAATGTTTTTTTGTAAGAAATGGAAACCGCTTATCTGATTTCAATTATTTTTTGGTTACTTTACGTTCCTCACCCCTTGGTGAACTTTTTTCGAGATGTATGACCAAATGGTGTCTTGTTTCCAATATCAACCTCCCTCATTATCTGAATATGTATGACCTTTTTCATTCAATGGCAGGGGATTCCCCATCTCTGATGGTATATTTTAATAATTAGCTCATTTGTGAGGTCACATGACTCCTTTGCTGATCTTACCAAATGTTGTTACGTCATAATTAACAGTTATTTTTCACATTTGATGATTGAAGCTCACCATTTGGCCAATTATAAAGGTATCCGAAATTTTTTTTGGGGCTTTTTATAAAGCATTGTACATGTGCATCTACCCTCCGAGATGGTGACAGTTGGTGGCTCGTGTGCTTATAAGTTATGAATTGTGAGAAAATGACTGTTTAAAACTTTGAGTAAGGTGCATCATGGTGAAAAACAAAATGATCCTATAAAGTTTTATTGCGATTATTCTTGGGAGCTCAGAGGAATAGGGAAACATCACATCATGTATGCAATTTATTTATTTTTGCTCAGTTGCACCCCACCTGTGGAATAACCTCCTACATCACCTGAGGACATCCGGTTCTGTTAGTTTATAAATGTGGGCTTAAAACACACTTTTATTCCCTTGCTTTTAAGTAACTTGCTTTGCAAAAAGGATTGGTCAATTTTTGTTTTGTTTTTCATCGATTTGTTTTTTAAATGTAATTTGACTCTATTCTTCTGCCTGGTGTTTGTTTCGTGGTTAGGGTGGCTGGCTTAGGACCTTAGGGTCCTGAGATCGAGCCCGGTTGGCTGCTGAATTAACACCAGGTGTGGTTGACTCAGCCTGTCATCCTTCCGAGGTTGGCAAAATGAGTACCAGTGTACTGGGGGTACAGCATCAGTGGCACAGCTGCGCTTCCAATAAATGATAGCTACCTGGCAGCCAAGCTGCCATACGCAAGAACAGAAGAGAACTCTTTTCTTCTTTGATTCTTATCACATTTCTGTTTCTCTTTCTTTTTTTCACTCAACCAACTGATTTTTTCCCTAGTTCAGCACTGATATTTCTTTGTACTGTATTTCAAAAGTGCTATACAGGTATAAATAAAAATTATTATTATTATTATTATTATTATTATTATATGCCTGGTGTTGGCTTATAGTGGGGCAACTTAACATAACAATTGTGCATTTTGTGAGGAAAGCAACAAATTTGGCACACTAGTAGCCTATCATATTGTTGCGAATTCGCGTGCGAACGGCCACGTGACTCAACCGCGGCACGTCGCCCACCGACGGACAATTCAGTCGTGACCCTCTCGGACCAACGCCGGGAGCTAGTCACGGTGGGGTTTAACCTCACCCGATCTGCCAATTGCCACCCGCGCAGGATAGGGTTGCTCGCCAAATCGATCTACCTAAGTACCTGCGCGAATGTCGACCGGGCGATCGCACCACGCCACAGGCCGACTCCGACACGAACCGCTTAAGCGGTCCGTTCCGTGCTACAGTGATAACCGAGCGGTGTTATCGTCTGCCTCGACGGTTCCGATTAATTATGGGCGTATTAAGCCCACTACGAACCCCTTACGTGAGCAGGATGGAGATTCAATTAAAGAAAAGACGAAGCGAAACGGGAAAACAGTTCACACAATGCACATTATTTACGCGACACATGGAAAGCACGTATATACAGCCATACAGTCAAAATGCACATAAAACAAAGAAAGAGTTAAAACCGAATACGTACACACGGCAACACTATTACAGTTCTACTTTACAGACGCGCCAACACACATTTACACAAAAGCAAAGGAAAGACCACCCTCAAAGACAAGGAGGCAACAGCCCGTAGCCAAATGTGCGCAGGACCTAGAGGACGGCCAGGCCCGCGAGACGAGGGGTCCTACCCGCGTCCTTGTGACCGTTGGCGGGCGAGCCGCAAATGTGGCCGCGCGGCGGTGCCCCGATTCCGTGCTCCTTGGCGGCTTCTGTGGCCCACGTGTGGGGTGGGAAGGGGCCCCTTTTGCACTATCTCAGCGCGGGGGAAAGGGAGATTGTTGATGCCCTGGGGAGGGAGTGGCTGGCTGCCTTGGGTCCCGCGACGAGCGATCCACACCGCGACCTCGTCGCCGACCGCCGTCCTTCCTGCCTCGGACCCGAGCTCCCTTGCCCGCAGTTCACCGCTCTCCCTCGCCCGACTCTCCCGATGACACTCTCTCGGCGACTCCAACCCAACTGGATGACACTCTCCTCAGCCGACTGCAGAACCCAACTCTCTCAACAACTCGTTCATTCGCCTTGCACTCGCCTTCTTTAGGCGGACAGGAGCAGCTAATATGCAAATATTCGGATCAGAATGACCTCGGGGCGGAGCCACGCCGCCCATTGTCAGGAAAGGGCGTGGAATTCCCCTGATCCTAGAATTTGCATATATCGATTTCACACACACGCGCTGGAGGCGGCCAAGCCCCCCGCGCTCGCTAATTGGACGGAGGGAATGGGCGTGAAGGTTCTTGATCCGAGTTTGCCCCTCGAAAGCCGCCATTTGCGCTCGCGGCTCGGTGCGTTCGGCACCAAACGTCAACGGGCCGAAACAGCCCGACGTTCAGTTTTCACAGGTGGTGCGGGAATGGCGTAGAAGGAGAGAGGTGAAGGTGATGGAGGGTTTTCGGTGGTGAGGGTTGATGGGTATGTGCCGTTTGGAGTGGGTGATCGATGATGTGGGAGCGTAGATGGTCGGTGGCGTGTTGTTTCAAAATAAAGATAACAGAAAAATGGCTAACTCAAAGCGTCGCAGCCCGATGAATCACATAAATTCCCTCTATACAACGGTTTGGGCTAACTACACATCCACTATCAAGATATCTCACCTACGGCCCTTTATGGTGTAATGCAATTTACACAGCCGTAACAATATATGAACAGATTGGATATTGGGCCATCTTAAATTCAGCCGCTGATGGCTGTGGCAGCCATTTTCCACTGCCATCAAAATTTTTTAGATGCCCAATATCCAAATCTGTTCATAATATTGTTACGACTGTGGAAATTCGCATTACACCATTCAGTCCCGTAGGTGAATATATTCTGAAGTACATGTTAGTTAGCCCAAACCCATTGTTTAGAGGAATTAATGTGATTCATTCGGGCTGCGACGCTTGAGTTAGGCGTTTTCTGTTCTTGCTTTATTTTCGAACCAACTACAACTAACGCCAACTACGCCACCACTACAAACACGCCAACCACGCACCACTCCAACAACGCCAGCACCGCCATCTCACAACAACCACCACCATCTTCGCCACTGCCCACACCAACGAACGCCATCCTCCGCGGTCCACGTACGACGGTTTCCGCGTTGGAAGCCGTCGAACGCGAGAAGGGAGGAGGAAATCCCACAGCGAGGGCGCGCGGTTTCCCGCTCGTTTCTTCCCTGGCCCGGCGCCAGGACGGATTCTCCTCGCCCCCCGGATGGCGCGGGGAGGGGAGCGAGAGGAACGCCCCCTTCTCGAAACGCCTCGAAGGAGGGTGGAGCCAAGAACGGGGCGGGCGCCGGGGGATAAGAGCCGGAGGCGCAGGAAGATCTGTGATCTGTTAGTGTCAGGTCAGTTAGATCTGTGACCTGCTACATACCATGTAACCTGTACTAACCTTCCATGGTCGGGTTCGCGACTAAACCGTCTCCCCCACCAGGTTTTTCTGGTGAGAGGGTGTTGGATATGGACACCCAGCAGGATTAAAAACAAAAAACCTGTCAAAGCGGAGAGCTCCTTGTGAGCCAACGGCCATCCATATCTAGTGCCCACTGTGTCTGCGACGTCCCTCCTGCAGTTGGTACTTTTTTTAGGAGGTGTGTGCAGGATTTGCACTCCGGCCACCGTAAAACCCTTCATTCCGCAAAACACAAAAAACGCAAAAAATCTTGAAAACCCACTCCTGGGAGTACCTCCTGTGCAGCTTCCCTTCGCAGGGCAGCTCACCGAGAACGGATGGGGCAAAGCCTTCCGGATCCCCAATCTTGATGATAGGAGGGAAACCACGGTAACATCCCTGGGTCAGATTGCGGAGAGTGTGTCGATGGTGCTGAGTGTCCCACCAGACGGCGGTCTCCTTGGGTTAACCTGAGCGTCCCTTCGGTGGGGCCTGGAATGTCCTATCCCTAAAAGATGATCATCACCTTGTCTCTTATCATCTGAGCTCAAGCGTTGACATCGGGTTGCAGCTCTCTCTGAGTTCGGAGACCGGATTGCGGCGAGATAAGGTGGGGGTTACACCTACTATTGTTGTCTGGTCGCTCTGATGTTACCATACCCAAGGAGTGCTGTAGCTGTGTCCAATAAGCTGACCCAATGATAATTGAGTAACACCGGTCAACGAGCGTATTATGAGATTAAATTCGTCCACCCTTAGGTGTCATTTCCCTGTCTCTGTTTAGTGCCGACTGAGGCGAGTGATCTCACGTGAGGATTGCATCTACGCCACGCTCGAATCTGTGTTGATCAGTGCCCCAGACGAGATTACACTTCTAGTCTTGGGGATTTCAATGCATCGACTGGAACTGATAGATGTGTTATAGTGTGTGTTGGTCCCCATGGGTCAAGAACTATGAACCAGAATAGCACTAAGTTCCTTGACTTTGCAAGAAGCATGGACTTAGGGTGGGCGGTTCATGGTTCAGCGCCCACAAGCTCATCGCTGGACTTGGTATCCAACGCTGCGGTGTGCAAAGGAATGACCATGTCCTCATTGACGGTCGTTGGAGGATGATCCAGAACTGCAAGGTCTACCGGATGCTCAGTTCCTCAATACTGACCACAGCTGTTGTAGCAACTCTAAAGCTGCACCTTAAATCCTGAGAATTACATCCCAGCCTAGGCTGGATGTTGGCAAGCTCAGGATGAGAGAGTAGCTGAGGAGTTTGCAACAGGCTGGTGACACTTGGGTCTGGTGCTTTGGGGGTCCTGAAAGTTGTGGATGCCTTCAAACCACCGTCCTTGATGTTGCCGGTGGATGTCTTGAACTCACCGCGAGGCAAGAAGAATTTTGTCTCTCAAGACACTGGATACCATTGACCAGAGTCGCAGGCCAGGCTAATGCAGACTGAGCTGTTCAGGGAGCTGAGGCGTTAAACTGTACGTGCACTGAGGTGGACAAGGAGGCCTATATGCGAGGAATCTGTGAGGGGTAGAGCATCACCTGTGGACAGGTGATTCTCGTCCGCTTACAGGGAATTCGTGCATGCGTTCATCCAAGCCCATCCCTCGGAGCACTGCAGTTAGAGCAGAGAGTGGTAGCTCTTGACAGAAGTCTGAAGTAAGGCCCGCTGGCCGGTTACTTTGAGCGTTGTACCAGGCTGATCCCCCAGCTGTCGAGTTGGACGTCAAGGTTACAATCCCTGTTCTGACCCTCGAATCAACTGTGGTCCACCTTCGCTTGTGGAAACACGGGCTGCGGTGAACCGTTGAAACGGGGTAAAGCTCCAGGGATCTGTGGCATCCATGCTGAATTCTCAAGGCTGGTGAAATGCCACTCGTGTCGCTGCATGCAGTTGTCTTTTTGCCTGGAACACAGCATCATCCCAACCGATTGGAAAGAGGCCTTGTTGTCCTCTCTGAAAGGGAAGTGTATCGCCAAGACTGCAACAACTACCGAGGGGTGACGCTGCTCTCAGTCGCGGCAAGTCTTTGCTCGGATAATTCTTGATAGGGTCCACCATCTGCTTGAGCACCAGCGTCCAGAGCAGTCAGGCTTTACACCAAAGAGGTCACGATTGACCGTATCCTTGCTCTTCGTCCTCACCGAACGCAGACGAGAGTTTCGCAAGGCTGCTTGCAGCCTATGTTGATCTCTGTAAAGCGTTCGATTCAGTGAATCGGATGTCCTCTGGAGATTCTTGTCTTCGTGGGTGCCACCAAAACTGATCGATCTGATCTGAACTCTACTCTGGTACTGAGAGTGCTGTGAAGTGTGGTGTACCACTCTTACTTATTTCCAGTTGTTACTGGAGTTCGTCAGGGTGTGTACTGGCCCCACACTTTCAGCACTTGTATGGACTGGATTTTAGGGAGGATCGGAGAGATCAAGCTGCGGTGCATCGTTGGAAGTCAAGATCTCGGACCTTGATTTTGCAGATGATGCAGTCATCTTTCGGAGACTTTAGATATCCTTTGGGGCCCTCGAGTGCTGAATGAGGAGTCGGAGCCGCTGGGATTACGGTTTCTGGGTCAAAACTAAGACCAGGCTTTCTGACATCTTTGATGCTGCTCCTGTCTGTGTCTGTTTGTTGAGGATGTTGAGTCGTGGAGAGATTCACTTACCTTGGCAGTGATATTCATGTCTTGCTGGCTGTAGTCAGAGGTCAATAGACGTCTGTCGGGCCTGGGAGTCATGGATTCACTGGATCATGTGTGTGCCGTCGTCGTACCTGTGCGAGGACGAAAGTCCGAGTCTTCAGTCTTTGGTACTTTCAGTCTTGCTCTATGGATGCGAGACTTGGACTCTGACCAAGGATCTGAACGGAGACTTAATTCCTTTGTACCAGGTCCTTCGGAGATCCTTGGCTATCGCTGGTCGGATTTGTGTCCAACGAGCGGTTGCTGAGAGAGACTCGGATGAGATTTGTTACCTGCATAGTCCGTAGCGTCAGTTGCGGCTGTATTGGACATGGCCGTTTCCCTGACGCTGATCCTGCTCACCAGATTCTCTCAGCGAGGAGTCTCATGAGTGGAGGAGGCCAGTGGCCGACCACGTGCCTCGTGGTTGCAGCAGGTTGACCATCATCTCAAGGAGATGGGATGGGCCTGGCATCTCCTGGGGGATGGCCAGACGGAGGCCCCTGGAATACCGGCGGAAAGTGAACGCAGCGACGCGCTGTCTGGCACATGCTCCCATACCTGACCTGACCTGCGCAGGAGGTTCTCTCTCTCTCTCTCTTGGTTCGGCTCTCTTGTTCGTGCTCTCTTGGTTCGGCGCTCTTTTGGCTCTCTCTGGTTCGTGCTCTCTTGGTTCGGCATTCCCGCTCTCTTGTTCGTGCTCTCTGGTTCGGCGCTCTCTTTGGTCTCTCTCTGTTCTCGGTGCTCGTCTGTGCGGCGAGGGCCAGCACGGCAGCACGAGGCACGCCGGAGGATCTCCGTCGAGTGGAGCGAGAGAGCTCGCAGACCGCGAGGGAGGACGGTCGCCAAGGACTCTAACGCAGGGAAGTCGCGACTTCCATTTCTTTTGGTTCTGTGTGAACGGTGTGTGTGGCGCCGAGTTTTAGTACGTAAAATTGTATAAGTGTTGCCGAGTGTTCGCGTTAGTCGGTTATAGCTCTGCGTCGTCGTTGTCTATTTTCTATTTGATATATGTGCATTCTGGCTAAATATGTGAATATGTGTGCTTTGTGTCCGTGTGTAATAAATGCTTGCTTGTTGAATTGTTTCCGCGTTCGCTGCGTCCTTCCTTCGTTGGGTCTCCATCTTGTTTTACGAAGGTACGTATGGGCGCGGGGACGCCGATAATTAATCAGGAACCGTCGAGGCCGACGATAACACCGCTCGGTTATCCCGATAGCACCGGAACGGATCGCTTAAGCGGCCCGTGTCGAAGTCGACCTGCGGCGAGGTGCGTCGCCCGGTTTACCATCCGCGTGGGTACTTAGGTAGGTCGAGTTTGGCGAACAACCCTATCCCACGCGGGTGGCCGATTGGCACGATCGTGGTGAGGCCGAGAAGGCCACCCGTGACTGGATCCGGCTTAGTCCGGAGGGTCACGACTGAATTGTCCGTCCGGTGGGCGAGGCGGTCGCGATTCGAGTCACGTGGCCGATCGCACGCCGGCGGGCGCGAATTCGCAACAATATGATAGGCTACTGTGTGCCAAATTTGGTGCTTTCCTCACAAAATGCACAATTGTTATGCTATATTTAGCTAAGTTGCCCCACTATTAATGGTTAGGGTGGCGGGCTGGGATCTTGGTCCTGAGTTCAAATCGCTCAGCTCGTAATAATACCAGGTGGGGTTAACTCGACCTGTCATCCTTCCGAGGTCGGCAAAATAAGTGCTAGCATGCTGGCCATTCGAGTATCCTGCGTCGGAGTGGTGACCCATCCAGGATTGTGCCCAATAGCCCAGTAGACTGCTTCGGCAGCACCGACGCTATGTACAGAGTATGGTCCCAATGGATGGATGGATCATACAGAAACCGGTACTGTGGCCTGTTCCAAGTCAAGCCATTGTTCAGCAGGCCGAAATAAAATGGCGGCTTAAGACCCCTGCGAGGTGATAGTTGGCTGACCAAGATGGTATGCCACCATATTGGAAAGGTTTTTTTTTTTTAATGATGAGCACCCCATTAATTATCTTCAAAAGCAGTGCTTAAATTTACCCTAAATACATAGTTTTCATTCATGCACTCCATTGGAGTTCCATCAGTATGCATGCAAAGTTTTGGACTGCTAGGTTTCATACACATACACATACACATACACACACACACTATTATTATAGATGCTATAACAGGAACACGGATAAATGCTATGTGGCTGGACATATATTATCCATATGTTTTGCCCTTCGACATCTGTCTACACCATAATCCATTTTTGCACTGCAATGTACAATATTTTAATTTATTCCCATCTCTCAGATGCAGGGATGCTGGAAGATTTGGAGAAATCTGTGAATGAGAATCCACAGACACTTACCACCTGGCTCTCTTCACTCAAGTAATTTACAATCCCTATTTCTTATTTTCTCCCCTTTTTCATATATACAGTAGACTACGCGTAAGTCTGCAGCGTGTAACTCGTCACTTCGCCTAAGTCGGCAGCGTCAAA
>CM068954.1:63841577-63868848 GCA_035128595.1 Eptatretus atami
GTAGAGTGGGATTTTTGTGTTTTTGTGCCGATGACCTGACCCTGCGTACTACCAATACCTATGCAAAATTTGGTGGAGATCGGTCCAGCCCTGTTTTTTTCCTATGATTTTATATGTACACACACACACACACTCTGGAGAACTGCCTTATTTAATACAGGATGATTGTAATTAATGTCACTTCCAAAAGGAAACCAATTATTGACAATTCCAAGTCCCAAGAATGGCTGCAAAAAGCAAGCCATTTATTATTTATTTTTTAGATAAGGATCTTGGAACTGGAGTGAAATCATAAGAAGGAGTATTTTTGCAAGGAAACATGTTGTTTCATGAATATGAAGTTGTATAATTATTTATTATTCAAGCTGTTGAGCAGAAGCGGTCGTCATGATATCAGCTGTGTGCGCAAGGGCAAGCATGTTTGCTTAGCAAAGCTCAGGACTGTACTGAATATAAGACAGCAATTCCATTTCATATGGGCTTTTCATCACTTGTAAGTAATTTATAAAGTGGTCATCACAAGCACACATGACTATCCAAATCTTTTGTTCTTAAGAATAGGTGCTCATGTTTCACCAGGCACTTGCCATCATCAAAGCAGCCACCTTCCTGAAGCCTCTCAATCCTTCTCTCTCCTCGAGAGCTTTTATCGGGCTGTGCACTACCATCTCATGTCATCCCCTGTGCTTACAATATTTCCTACCCCCATTAACCCTACCTAACCCAACCCTCTCTCGCAGGTTACCATGTTTTCTCAACTCCACTCTACTCTTTACTCTTTTCCTGTTTGTTCATTCCCTTGCCTATTTTGTTAAACTGTGGCCCCACTGTTAGTTCATTACCTTTTTACCCAATGTTACCTTGCTCTTGCATGAGCCTCAATCTTGTATAGGAAAAATAATACAACTTGAGCGCACCTCGACTAATCATCCAAATATGTATATGCAATTGGACTCGAGCCATTCCCAGCGAAATCAGTAGGAAGCAACAAAACGCCCTCTTCCTTCTTCACTTTGTGCAGGGACTAGTTGATCGTATTTATCCAGCGTTCTTCAACCTGCCAGGTGCAGTGCAAGTGACCTGCCACAGTTTTTGGCCAGCTGTTATGAGATGTTTGTAGACACAATGCCCTTGGAAAATGGGGGAGAACTACCAACCTTCAAACATCATTACTGACTCAATTTGAAGAACAATAAACTGTTTGTTATATCCCAAACTACTGTGGACACGTCCACCAGGTTTTCGTTGAACCAGGCATTGTGACAAACAATCGTCACCATTTGTTGTTATACACGAGTAGATGGAAATCCAGTACTACAATACATACAGTGCCCTATCCGAACAAAGAGATGATGTAAGCAATCCTGTCGAGTACAACAACCATATGAGATGATTTCAGGCGGCTACAAGCTTGTACTCTGCAAGCAGACAACCTTCTTTAGTATTTGTTAATAAAGGTCCATGAGGGAAGTGGGTTGTTGGAACCATGCATGCATAACATTGATAAAAATATAGCGGAAAATTAGACACGGATTGAGGAAAAGCTGGACGCAGGCAGAAATATTTGGTTTGCCAGATGCAGACACACATGTACAGGGACAGACTGCCACACACATGTGTGAACAGTCTGACCTGCCAACTTATTTCCAACCATTTGTTTCTCTTCATACTCCTTTTAAATTTATTCCAATACAGTAGTTTTTTTTTATTTTGTTTGGGGCAGTTTTTGTACAGTACATCTTTGTGATTCATTTTGATTCAAATAGTATTTGACGACAATATTTTGAAAAATTTCCACTCTGTTTTGCTCTTTAGTTTGTTTCTTTCACATCTTCTTTTATGCCGTTCTCTATCCTCGATCGCATTATCACAATGTGCACGTCTGTTTCATGCTTCCTGCCCTTAGGTGGTCGAGGTCTTGGAGACAGAAAATCCAACAGAAGTAACCTACCATTATCACCTTCTTACTGGTGGAAGTGTGGTTACAGGAACAGAAGGCCGTACAGAACCTAACCTTGCACCTCTTGACTTCCGAACTTTCAAAGATGATCTGGATAATCCTTGGGCTTATGGGAGTGTCTGGCAACCCACCTACACCTCCTCTACATTGAAAGTAAATATTATTACCTCTACCACCGAAGGTGGACGGAGGTTATGTTTTCACCCCTGTATCTTTGTCTCTCTGTCTGTGAGCAGGCTATCTCAAAAAGTTATGGATGAATTCGGACTAAATTTTGTGGACAGGTTTGGTTTGGTGTGACAAGGACGAATTGATTCAATTTTGGTGAAGATCCAGATATGAGTTTTTTTTAATATTCAAAGTAATTCTTGCCAAAACTATATATATAACATATTTCAAAAAGTTCTGGATGGATTATGATGAAACTTAGTGGATGAGTTGGGTATGTGACAGGAGCAAGCTGATTATATTTTGGTGCAGATCCGGCCTATCCGTGGGACACAAAACGTAAACTGTTCAGCCTTGCTAGAGGTATGTATTCTACAAAGTGCCATTCTAGTTAATACTTTGTTGCCTTTGTGCAAAGAGAATTGGTCCAGTCAAATTTATTTTTGACTCCAAAGAGATAAACCTGCAACAGATAGCAAAGCAGATTTGTTCCATGTCTTATAAAATTTTTGTTTCTCTTTTGTTTGTTTTTTCCATATTCTTCACTTGCAGCGTCCTGCTGCCTGGGAGTTAGCCACCACAGAGTCTAAGCGGCCACGGCTTGCTGGAAGTCAAACAACATTCAACCACCGACTTGCACACCTCGTGGCCATGTGTGATGCAAACCTACCATTCGTAAATCTGCAGAATGAGGTACCGTAATAAATAAATCACCCCTATTGGGGTGAAAAAACAAAAAAACTTTATAAGGTTGAAGTAAATCTATGAGAAGGTTTATGCCACACCCTGATATAAAAAGATAATGATATAGGATTTGGACTTGAAGCTTAAGAACACAACACCTGGATTTCACGTCTCGTCCACCTGTACCTTTTGTTTACTGTTTTCTGCAAACGAGGATACTATGCATACAGTACTGTCTTTTATGTGGATGAAAACCTGCCGACAGTGTGGAGTCATCAGTGTAGAGATCCTTGAAGGTTATCCAAATAAATGTAAAGGTCGATGCTGCAAATATGAAAAAGTTTTCCCACAACAGGGCACCAACTTTCAAGAAATTATTTTGTGAAAATAATTTGCGAGCAAGAGATGCTGAGGAAGTGCACCAACATTGGTGAATGCTGAGGAGTGAACTTTGCATTCCTGTGGGAAAGCTTTATACTGAGCAGAGCAGGATGCCGGGGTGTGTCAAACACACGTGATATGTTCTTGAACATTGTCCTAATCTTCTTTCGGGTTCAGGACCTTGTTCACTGTAGGACCAGAACAAGCCATCTCGAGGCTTGGTGGTTCTGTATAGAAGTGCACTTTGTTAATCTGTGATTAGTTTGAAAGCGCAAAGCCAATGATGTAATGTGTAGTTTTCCACAAGTGATGCCAACCCATGGGGTTTTCTTGTACAAGTTGGTGGAATGCTTCGCTCATGTTGCACACACCCGGCTCCTCGTGTCCACTACATGCGACAAGAACTGATTTTGGAGGTGGGGGAGGAAATGGTGAAGCCTTATTTTGGAAAAAAAATTCGAAAAATTCATTTTAGACATTTGGCCATCAGTGAACGCCTCTTGTTTCTCACCTCGTTTGTTTACTTTGCAGCTCACCTCCATGAACATCCCTCACCAAGGTTTGCAGCTGGAGGGAGACAACATCACCTTGTCTGTTCGCCTACTCAGGTGGGATACCAACCTGCCCACACAGATTTACCTGCCATTTTCAGCATTTGCGGTCGCAATATGCATCTGTCTTTATTTGGACATTTTACTTTAGATTCGATTCGGGTTTGGGTTCAACATATCAGGATTGGTTTGGCCATTTGATCGGCATTGCAAGGTCATTTTATTCTTTGCTTAATTGATTAATTGCAGCATTGTGTTTTTTTCCAGCCTAATCTGTAATTAAAATACTGAAATATTGTGTTGATTGAAAGACTGGTGATGAAGTTTTGAAGGAGTTTGTGATTAAAAAATAATAATTTATTTGCTAAATTGCTGGAATTCGTCTTATCTTAGGGTTCCTCCATGTGTGGAGGTGTCTGAAGAGACACGACGTGCACTGGAACGTGGCCTCCTTGAGTGCACATTTCGCCTGCAAGGGCGGAATAACCGATGCTGGCTTGTTGAACTTGTCTTCGCTCACTGTCCCCTGCAAAGTTCCTCACCACGTGAACAGGGTAAGTGTTCTCAACAATTATGATCCACATTGGAAATTAAAGGCAAGAGTGGGGGTAAGGGTGGGGTGGGGGGTGGCTTGATACATTATTTAAAGTTCCATTTGACCTATCTGGCATCTACAGGATATTTTTTTAATGCCTCAGCTCATGAGGTCGTTGAAAGCATTATGTTTTTGGGTTGTCCGTCTGTGCTAATTTTCTGTTTTCTCTGCAACCGCTTATCCGATTGGCACAACATTTTCACCAGAGGAGAGACTACTCATGTAGAATGTTTGAATGACAATTACTACATCATATGTCATGTGGTGTGGCAGTCATGTTGAAAAAATGGAAAAACTTTGGACCTCTGTATCTCCGAAACCGCTACATGGAAAAAGTGGAAACACAGCACGTGTCAAGTACTCCCCATGGGAAATAAGTGTGATTGTTTTTTTTTATTATGTCATAGGTGGCTTCATTATGACATCATAATTGCATACATCGCCCGATTTGTCCGATCAGTATAGAAATTTTTGAGGGTCATCTCAGGCTAAATTTTTTGGGTGAAAAAATTGATGACGCCATCGGTCATGTGGTTCGACAGCCATTTTTTTTTTCAACATAAAAACCTTCAAAAGTCTTCTCAAACGGCTGAACAGATTGAGGCGAAACTTTACAGGTATGATCGCCTATCCACGAGGAACAAAAAGTTCTCCACTTATGATGTCATTGGTCACATGGTTTGGCAGTTGTTTTTTTTTGAAGAATAAACCTTTAAAAATCCTCTTCTCCAGAACGGCTTGACAGATGAAGTGGAAACTTCACCCACATGTTCCCCAAGGGATACCAGTATGTTCACGAATAAGTAATACTAATAGGTTACATGGTCTGGTAGCAATATTGGATTAAACGAAAATTCTTTTTAAAACTCTTTCTCTTCAACCGCTTCATCAATCAATGTGAAATTTCACAATTATGATCGAGTAGTCATGGGGAATATATGTTTTAAATTTCAACTTGATCAGACAAATGGTCTGGAAGCCAGAATTATTAAATATTTTGAATCTGGGTTTAGGAATTTAAATCAAACTTGGTACAAGTATGTATAATGATGTAATAATGTGGACAGAGGCATATCTGGTGACATCGTGACGTCGAAGAGTCCTGTTCTAGTTTAGTGTACAATGAGGGCTCATGGAAGAACTAATACACTCAACGGATCAGGACATAACAGGACAAAAGGACCAGTAGAAAGAGGGGAGAAACACCAACAGTAGAATTGAAGGACAAGATAGAGGGAGCTGTAAACAAACTGTGGGTATAGAGAGGAATGTGGGGGCATAAAAGGACACATGGGGTAGGCAAGATGGATAGAGAAGGCAGCTCTCAGGAAGGAAAAATTGGAAATTTGGAAGGAGGGGGGCTTGGGTGGGTATGGGAGGGGGGTTAACGATTGTAGAAAATATCATGGCTTTGGTTTGGGGATGAACTGAGATGGTGGTGAACAGCTGTCTTGAAGACCTGAAGAGGGGTTGGAGTTTGTGTAAGGTTTGGTCTTTGGGAGTACAATTTTCAGGTACTTTATATGGATAAAAGATCATTATTCATTTTTGTCGTTCGTTCTATTCATGGGACTGGTAGGATACACAGCTGGATGATGATGATTATATATATATATATATATATAGTGTGGTAATGTGGAGCCGATTTTCTCCGTCTGGAACCGTTTCTTCTAAAGTTTCTGCTGTCATAGAATTATACAAATGGTACTGCCGGAAAGGTAATAATCAATTTACTTGGTTGGAAAGCTAATATTAGATTTACTTGAAACAAAAAATAGTTAATCACAAACTTGCCTGTTATAATAGCCCGTTTTTCCATGAATGGGGAAGAAGAAGCGGGTTCACAAGCTTTAATGTAGCGATTCCAACGGCGACATTTCTTATTCTACGACAGCAGGAACCCTTTGCAATGACACGGGAAGAGCACACAAAAGGAAATATAGTAATACTTCTCAAAGCAATCAAAAAAGATATAAAAGTGCATGGAAGGACCACACAAAAAACAACAACAACAACAACCACCACAACAACAACAATTGCATGTTGTATAAGGTCCTTTTTTGTGTGTTTTGCTTCTTTGTACATCGTCGTTGACACAGATAGACATGCAATGTTTGTAAGGTACAACATGTTGTATTTTGATTAAACCCATCAGTGAAGCGACGGGAGGCACACCGAGTACAACATATATTACAGTACTACCGGTTACCTGTGTCGTTTTTAATTGCTCTGCTCTTCTTGACATCATATCTTGCCAACGGTCTGCAGGCAAAATGTTTTGCGACTCTCTAATTCAATACCCCAAAAGTGAATTATATAATGATTAAATTCCATCCGAGAAAACAATGCTTTCCATATGTAAAGCAGGTGTAACTGTTTGGTGGTCATAATTGGAAAATGGTTATGGTTACTCTATAAATGCCCCAGAGAAATATCTTTGAACTTGCCTTTTGAGGCTTATTTTAGTTTTTTTTTTTTCATTGATTTCTTTTCTTTTCTTTCCTTTTGCCTCAGGGACTGTCAGACACGTATACCTTTCATATGAGACTCCCCCAGCAGAGCCAGTGGGATGTCACCGTGTCATTGAAATGTTCCTGGCTGATTGGGCAAGCATCGCTCAACTTCATGAGAGTGTTCTAGCTTTTTCTCGCATCTTGCATGGTTGGTTGTGCTCACTGTTTATTTTTGATTTGCAGATGAGAATCACTCAAAACAAAGCATGCCTTTGGAATAAAAATAAGTAATTGGTTATGACTACAATTACTACTCGTGCTGCTACTATTACTACGACTTCATTTAAAGCTTCCAGTTATTCCCACCTTTTTGTGGGGTCTACCGAGGAAGGTATTTAGCCCAAGTCTTTTGCTAACTGACTGGTCAGGCCTGGCGTTTGATCAAAGGTGGCTGGAATTTATTCAGGGTGCCAGCAATAACTTGCTTACTCTTCACAAAAAGGGGCATCTTTAACATTCGTCAACTAAGGCTAGCAGACAGGTCATTTGGCTCAATGTCAATCTGAAGGATGACGCACTCCTTGATGAAATTGCGTGCCTGTGAACCATCGATCTGATGGTTTATAATTGGTTTGAAAAGTGAAACTCAATGAGACCGCTCAAAGGCAAGTGCACTCACGTTTGCACCATCCTTTTGGATGAAAAAAATGAAAGAAATGAACAAATGAAAGTTAAATAGTATAGTTGTATTGTTTTCTGTGTTGCCATCACAGTTATTGTTTTTTTCTGTACAACTGCTCTTCACTTGAAAATTATTCAGACTTTGCCTCTGAAAAAAGAGGAACGTTACTGCTGCCATCTTGCTCCACTAATTCTCCTGTTGCTCTCACCAAGACACCACGAAGTGATTCACACTCCAATCGTCATTTATTCATGGACTAATAAGATGAACCATCCAAGAACAGTTGTTCTCCCTTTCAGGCGTCATCACAAAGAGCCATCAGCATGGCTTTTTGTCAATCTTGACCGATAAACTTTTGCTTACATAGCTGCATTTGTACCTCGTTTACTGGGAAATTTGCCCAAATTGTATTTTCTGGTTAATGGTGTATTATTTCGTCTTGGGATGTAGGGCTTTCTCTGAATTCTAAAGTGGCGCTGTTCCCAAAACTGAAAAAAAAATTTAACCAATTATTTTCCCTTGGTGGGCTGGCAAGATGGTCTGTACTAGAGTTATGCACACTCGTGTCTAAGCTGTCTTTCCTGGGTTCGAATCTCGGCCCAGCTGTAAACTGTCATCACGGTGTTTCACAGGCAGGGTGATTCATCAACGTTTGCCGTCCTTCGGATCAACGTTAAACTAGGCATCCCATCTGACAGCATTAGTTGGTGGACGTTAAAGATCCCACGGTGCCCTTCGTGAAGAGTCGACGAGCTATCACTGGCACCATGGGAAATCTCCAAATTGCTGCCCTATAACCTTATTCAAACGTCCCCCCCCCCCCCCCAGCCAACCGCCCAAGAACGTGGAAATAATTGTGGCTGTTAAAGAAAAATAATGTCCCCTGGAGCCAAAGTACTATTTCTCCTTCAATTCTTTGTGTACGGTGATAACATTGTGTTATCAGGAACATCAACGTCTCTGGAGATGAACTTGTAGCCTTGAGATTGTCCATGCTTGGCTACAATCTAGTGTCTGACCTCCTCAGACAATTCTTTGGTTTTCTTTATTTTCTCCATGCTCATTGTGGTACACACAGTGACACAAAACAGCAGAATGACTCCTTTTCTCAATTCAAACTGGTTGAATGAGTGATTTTTAGCTCGCCTGTTCGAAGAACAGAGAGCTATAGCGATACCCCCGGCGTGAGCGTGAGCGTGAAAATGTTAAAGTTTTGTGTGGCAAGTTATTTCCTTTCTAATGTTTTTATCTACCACACTATTTTTTACTGATTACAATATACAAATACATATATTGCTTTAAAATTATTTGGATCAGACTTCACTGCAATGCTTTATAAAAATATTATTAGACTAGTCTTTTAAAAACGATAAATGTATAAACAGGCGAGCATTGGGTGGCTTTGACACAACTCTCTGGTTACCCCTCAGCCTGAATTGGCTAAGGGGTATTGTCGCATAGGCGTTGTCCGGCGGGCTTCTGTCCAGGTGTCTGTCAACTTTTGGTTTCCGTCAATTTCGAGGAGAACGCCTTGTCCGATTAAATCCATTTTTGCAGGGTATGTTGTGGTTGAGTAGAGGAAGGTTCCTTTCGAAAATGGGCACGCTGCGATTTTCAATGTGGCCTCCATGGCAGCCATCTTGAAATTGGTTTCCGTCGATTTCGAGAACGCCTTGTCCGATTAAATCCATTTTTGCAGGGTATGTTGGGTTGAGTAGAGGAAGGTACTTTCGAAAATGGGCGCGCTGCGATTTTCAATGTGGCCTCCATGGCAGCCATCTTGAAATTGGTTTCCGTCAATTTCGAGGAGAACGCCTTGTCCGATTAAATCCATTTTTGCTGGGTGTGTTGGGGTTGAGTAGAGGAAGGTTCCTTTCGAAAATGGACTTGCTGCGATTTTCAATATGGCCACCATCTTGAAATTGGTTTGCGTCAAGGGGCTGAGGGTTACGCCGCTTTGCGGAGCTCAGCCGATTTTTTTTTTTTTACCCCTCAGCCCGAATTGGGCTGAAAAGGGGTGTTTGTCCAGGCATCGTCCGTCGCGTCCGGGCGTCCCGTCCGTCTGTCAACTTTTGGTTTCCGTCGATTTCGAGGAGAACGCCTGTCCGATTAAATCCATTTTTGCTGGGTGTGTTGGGGTTGAGTAGAGGAAGGTTCGTTTGAAAATGGGCGTGCTGCGATTTCCAATGTGGCCTCCATGGCAGCCATCTTGAAATTGTTTCTGTCGATTTCGAGGAGAACGCCTTGTCCGATTAAATCCATTTTTGCAGGGTGTGTTGGGGTTGAGTAGAGGAAGGTTCCTTTCGAAAATGGGCGCGCTGCGATTTTCAATGTGGCCTCCATGGCAGCCATCTTGAAATTGGTTTCCGTCGATTTCGAGAACGCCTTGTCCGATTAAATCCATTTTTGCAGGTGTGTTGGGGTTGAGTAGAGGAAGGTTCCTTTCGAAAATGGGCGCGCTGCGATTTTCAATGTGGCCTCCATGGCAGCCATCTTGAAATTGGTTCCGTCGTTTTCGAGAAACGCCTTGTCCGATTAAATCCATTTTTGCAGGGTGTGTTGGGGTTCAGTAGAGGAAGGTTCCTTTCGAAAATGGGCGCGCTGCGATTTTCAATGTGGCCTCCATGGCAGCCATCTTGAAATTGGTTTCCGTTGATTTCAAGAACGCCTTGTCCGATTAAATCCATTTTTGCAGGGCGTGTTGTTGTTGAGTAGAGGAAGGTTCCTTTCGAAAATGGGCATGCTGCGATTTTCACTGTGGCCGTACGGCAGCCATCTTGAAATTGGTTTCCGTCAATTTCGAGGAGAACGCTTTGTCCGATTAAATCCATTTTTGCTGGGTGTGTTGGGGTTGAGTAGAGGAAGGTTCCTTTCGAAAATGGACTTGGCTGCGATTTTTCAATATGGCCACCATCTTGAAATTGGTTTGCGTCAAGGGGCTGATGGGTTACGCCCGCTTTGCGGTGATATTTTTGCATTTTGCAAATCTCTGGAATGTTAATCTCGTTGGTTGTTATCTCCATTTGGGTTTCAGGAGGTGGGAGGAAGTTCTCTCAGAACTCAAAATCTCCACCTCCTTTTTGGTGAAAGATCATGATTCATGAACCAAACTGTGAAACTTTGTTCTCATAGCCTCGTTCCAAGGGCTCTTTTCAGAATCTTACTGAACCTCTGACAGCTTCCACTTGTAGCTCGTTTGTAGTGATATTCCCCTGAATATTTTTAAGTACTCAGTAAGAGTTTTCGTTATCATTCCTGTAGCTCTGACTATCACTGGTACAATTTCAGCTTTTTTTTTTCTTTTTTTTTGTATACATTGTCAAGGCTCATATGAGAGCTACACACACACAGCAAAGGGGGGGGGGGGCATGAGACAAGAGGGGTGGGAGAGGGAAGGACAAAACAGTGGGGAACAGAGACATTAGGAGATCTGTGGAGGGGAGAGGGATGGGGCGGGGAACACGGGTATACGATATGGACATTACAGGGACTTTCAGGAAGGAAAGCAGGGAATTTGAAGGAGGTGGGTTTGGGGGTGGATTAACGGGGGTAGAAAAGATCGAGGATTTGGATGGGGGGGTGTAGGTGGTGGTGAATGGCTGTTTTGAAGGCCTGGAGGACAGGATGGATTGAAGAGAGTGTGGGAGTTTATTCCAAAGGCGGGAAAAAAAAGAGGAACAAAAGAGTGAAGGTGAGCAGTGATTTGTAGTTTTGGTAAATCTTTCTTCAATTTCTTTCTTTCAATTTCCAAGTCCTCTTGACCTCATTTTTCAGATCCTGGTATTTGGTAATTTTCCTGATTTCTGTAGCATTTAGTCCAAAGTCATTGGGAACTGAAACCTCAATTGAACAATGCTTACTTTTTATTTTTGTGTTTGAGCCTGATGTCTGGACAGAATGCTTTGTTTGCAATGCCCACAACTTGATGGGATCATCTTGTCATGTGTGAGCATTATATGTTTATTTTCAAGGATCAGATTTGATTTGTTTTTCCATGATTGTTCTGCGACCGGGATGTTGAAATGTTGACAAACTTGCCAATGGATTACTCTACAGACACTGTCATGTCTTTCTGTGCACAGTTGTTCCGACATGAGGTTTTTTTTACATCCCGAAAGGAGGTGACTGGTACTTTCTGTTTCTACCCCACAAAACCTACATTTGGCCGATTGGCTCAATCCCGCAATTTTCTAAAGGGCATTAGTGAAGTGTCCTTGGTCTTGAGCATTTATGATGACTCCTTCTCCATCCCAGTTAATTTGACCTCTTCTTAGCTGTTCCAAGGAGCCTCCCTTGTTGATCCCTGTCCTGTTAAGCTCTTTTTTTGAATCTTCCTGCTCTTTTGTCATTCTCCCATTTGTCAGAGTATATCTGCTGATATTTATTTTTGTAATCTTCCTTTTTTTATTTTTCCTTTGCAATCATTGGGGCTGTGTTTGTTTCTGTTTTGTTTTCCTGTGTAGTATCTGTAATTTGCACAGGTTTTTGGAAGTTTGTTGCTAAATGGATTAAGGATCCCTTTTCTGGTTTGTTTTCTTGCTCGTGTACAAATCTCATCTGATAGTTTGTTGAGCTTTTCACATACTCCGCAAGTCCCACACATGATGTTCTGTGCACTTGGTTGAGCTCCATCAGACCACCTCATCCTTCTCGTCTTGGTAAGTACAACCTTGGTACGCATTTTTTTTTTGTGTTGTACCTGGGGACCTCCTTCTATTCCAAGGTATTTGTAGGATGCTTCGTTTTCTAGTTACTGTGTTGTTGTACTCTGATTGAGATGTTGTCTGTTCTTTTTGTTTTTCCTTGTACAAATGTGCAATTGGCACATTTATAAAGACCAAACTCCATTCGGATGTCCTCCGAGTATTGCTCGACAAGTTTCAGTTCATCTGCCAATTTCTTATTTGGTGCGCAGAGTTTTAGATCATCCATGTACAGAGGATGTCACCTTTCTTGTTTCTTTGGTCATTTTTCTGTTGCACGTCAGATTGTATCCGTGTTCATTGATGAGGTTACTCAGTGGATTCACAGCCAGACAAACAGGAGGGGAGAAAGATTGTCACCTTGTAAGATGCCTCGTCATAGCTTTACTTCTGGGATTTCAATCTTTCCTTCCAAGTTAAGGTAGTATTATCAGAGTAGTGTTGCAGAGCATCATTGCTTTCTCAATCAGTGTGACTATTTGAGGGTCAATTTTGTATACATGTACTTGCATGCATTTCATAATCCCTGAATGTGGGACACTATCAAAGGCTTTTTTGTAATCGATCCAGGCTGTGGATAAGTTGGTTTGTCGAAGCTTGCAGTTTTTGAGTATGGTTTTGTTTACGATGAAATAGTCTGTTGTTCCATAGCATCCTCTCATATCCGTTCTGTTCTGCCTCGAAAGGTCCTTGTTGAGTGAGGTGGTCATAAACTGTATTGGTGATTATACCTTTTTAAAGTTTGCATGTTGTTGGTAGGCATGTTGTTGGTCAAAATTTGTTGGGTCGATGTGTCTCTTCAAATTTCAGGATTAAAAGAGTTGCCTTTTGTGAACCATTTATCCATTGGCTGTTCCCTTTGGATGAGTTTGTTAAATGCCCGAGCGTAGTGAGGGTGGAGAGCATGTAGGCGCTTTAGTTTAGTTTAGGAATCTAGTTATGATGAATGAATTGAGTATGTAAAAGTTAAAAGTAAAAGGGAAAGTTTGCAAACCCTCCCTTCCTCTCTCCAACCTCTTCTTCCCCCCCCCCCCCTCCCTCTTTCCGTCTCCCCCTCCCTCCTCCTTCCCCCTCCTTTTCCTCTCTTTCCCTCTTTCCAACCTCACCTCTCTCCGTACCCCTCCTTCTCTTTTCTTTTCCTCTAACTTCCTCCCCGCTCTTCCACCCACCTTCTCTTCTCTTTCCCTCCCCTTATCCAACCCCCTTCCCTCTTCACCCTTCCCTCCCCCCCTTCCCTCTCTCCCTCTCCCTTTCTCCCAAACTTTACTCTTCCCCCCCCTTCCCCCCCCTCCCTCCCCTCCCTTTTCCTCCCTACTCCTAACCCTCACTCTTTCCCTTCCTCTCAACTTCCCCCTCCCTCTCCCCCCCTTTTCCCCTCCAACCCCCTCTTCCCTTTTTTTTTTTTCTCCTTCCTCCTTTTTTCTCTTCCTTTCCTTTCTCCCCCCCTCCCAAAAACTTCCCCCCCCTTTTCGTTCCCCCTTCCTTCCCCCTTCTCTTCCCCTCCTCCCCTCTAACTTCTCTTCCCCCTGCTTTTCCCTTTTTTCCTTCCCTCCCCTCCCTCCCCTTAAACCACTTTTACCCTTTTCCTTCACCCCCCTCCTCTTTCCTCTTTTCCCCTCTTTTCTTAACCCCACCCTCTCCCCCCCTTCACTCTCTCCTCTTCTCCCCCCCCTCTCCTCCTCCTCCCTCCCCTCCTTCAAACCCCCCCATTCTTCTTCCTTCCCTCCCTACCCACCCCCTTATCTCCCCCCCTTCTATAACTCTGTGAGCACTGTTGATGTCAAATTGAATGAATAGGATATCAGGTTCACTTGAGTGACCTAGCAGTATTGGCGGCGGAGTTTTGCACTCTACGAGTGCTCCCCTCTAGTTAACCTCGCCATCTTCGAAGATGGATGGAGGTTACTGTTTTCACCCCTTTCTGTTTGTTAACCTCCGCCATCGAAGATGGACGGAGGTTACTGTTTTCACCCGTCTGTTTGTTTGTTTGTTTGTGAACAGTATTACGGAAAAACTCCTGGACGGATTTCGACGAAACTTGGTGGGGGGATTAGGTATGGTCCAAGGATCATGCCATTAGATTTTGGACTCGGTCCAAAGTCCAATATGGCCGCTATGGCGGCCATTTTGAAAAAATATTTGAATTTTTGTTTTTGCATTTCTACATGTTTTAAGTGATTTCCAACCAAAAAAAAAAATTGTGAGAGAAAAAAAAAAAAATTTGCAACTTTTTTCAAAAAAATTTCGATTTATTTTTTTGGCATTTCTACATGTGCGTCGATCTACTTTAGTTTATTCAATCATGGTTCAGTAGAGTCTGATCCGTTTTGACCTACAATGAATAGGATATCAGGTTCACTTAAGTGACCCAGCAGTATTGGCGGCGGAGGTTTTGCACTCTACCGAGTGCTCCCCCTCTAGTTTGTTACTTACGAAATCTAAAGATTTCGTAAGTATATTGATGCCTTCCGTTTCTGTTTGTTACTTACGAAATCTAAAGATTTTGTAAGTATATTGATGACTACCGTTTCTGTTTGTTTGTTTGTTTGTATGTTTGTTTGTTTGTTTGTTTGTTTGTTTGTAGGCACGATAACTCGAGAACGGAAGAAGCTACCGATGTCAAATTACACCACGTGATTCAGGAGGGTGATGGCTAGTGCTGATTAGATTTTGGTCAAAATCGGTCAACGGTCAAGGTCACGGTGAGGTCAAACATTCGATTTTTGATGGTTTGTACGGATAACTCGAGAACGGAAGAAGCTACCAATGTCAAATTACACCACGTGATTCAGGAGGGTGATGGCTAGTGCTGATTAGATTTGGTCAAAATCGGTCAACGGTCAAGGTCACGGTGAGGTCAAACATTCGATTTTGATGGTTTGGTACAGAATCATCGTAGAAACTTCTGGTTTGCGTCGCCCTTCTCTAGAGACATCTTTATTAGACAAGGTCAGAGGTCAAGTTGACGATTCGTAAGTACAGTCTTGACGCTGTTTTTTGTAGTTTGTTCTACGAATCTAAGATTTCGTAAGTATTAGACTACCGTTCTTGTTGTTGTTGTTTTGTTGTTTTGTTTGTTTGTTTGTTTGTAGGCACGATAACTCGAGACGGAAGAAGCTACCAATGTCAAATTACACCACGTGATTCAGGAGGGTGATGGCAAGGCTGATTAGATTTGGTCAAAATCGGTCAACGGTCAAGGTCACGTAGGTCAAACATTCGATTTTTGATGTTTGTACAGATACTCAACTAGAGGGGCGGGGGCGGGGGGGAAGAAGCGAAATAGGGAGAAGACAAGGAGGCATAAGCTACCAGTCAAAATTACACACTGTTTCAGGAGGGTGATAGCTAGTGCTGATTAGATTTGGTCAAAATCGGTCACGGTCAAGGTCACGGTGAGGTCAAACATTCGATTTTGATGTTGTACAGAATCATCGTAGAAACTTCTGGTTTGCGTCGCTACCTTCTCTGAGACAGCTTTTATTAGACAAGGTCAGAGGTCAAGGTGACGATTTCGTAAGTACCAGTCTTTATTGGACTTGCTTGTTTGTTTGTTTGTTTGTTTGTAGGCACGATAACTCGAGAACGGAAGAAGCTACCAATGTCAAATTACATCACGTGATTCAGGAGGTGATGGCTAGCGCTGATTAGATTTTGGTCAAAATCGGTCAAAGGTCAAGGTCACATGAGGTCAAACATAATTCCGTAAATTAACATGGAGAAATGTGAGTATTTTTGCTTCGCTCGACGTTAGAGTTCGTTTTAACTTCGATTTAATTTTGTCTTCGGTTTTTGCGATCGCTCGGATGCTTAAAACTCGGTTGTCGAAATTCTGGTAAAAAACGGATGTTTTGGAGACGTTTTAAGATTGAATAAAAAATATTTCACTCGAAGCGTCAAGGGTCGTCCCATGATGCAGTGCGCTCGAGCAGACGTCACGGGTCGTCCCATGATGCAGTGCGCTCGAGCAGACGCGTCGTTGAGTCACGTTAAGGTTTTCCGTGTGCGCGGTGACGGTTTTTTCAATAAAGATGGTGTTTAAAAGTCATTTTTTATCCCAATAAAGGTTATCGTCGCATGCCTGACTCGCTGAGCCGTCGGATTATGTAAAGATTGTTGGTGGATGCCGAATATTACGGTTTTGTGACTTTGATAAATAAATTAAATAATTGCGTGGAGAAATGCCGATTTTTGCTTTGCTCGACGTTGCGAGTTCATTTTAACTTCGATTTTAATTTTGTCTTCGGTTTTTGCGATCGCTTAGGACGCTTAAAACTCGGTTGTCGAAATTCTGGTAAAAATCGGATGTTTTATGAGATTTATGTCGGGTGTCGTATCGAGGTATTATGCACTGAAGATTATGCTAATGAGGGGATTGTAAGACACAGCATTACGCGCTCGTTTGCTCGCTACCTTCTCTCGAGACAGCTTATTAGACAAGGTCAGAGGGCAAGTTGACGATTTCGTAAGTACCAGTCTATGACTGCTTGTTGTTGTGTTGTTACTTACGAAATCTAAAGATTTCGTAAGTATATTGATGACTTCCGTTTCTGTTTGTTACTTACGAAATCTAAAGATTTCGTAGTATATTGATGCCTTCCGTTTCTGTTTGTTTGTTTGTTTGTTTGTATGTTTGTTTTTGTTTGTTTGTTTGTAGGCACGATAACTCGAGAACGGAAGAAGCTACCAATGTCAAATTACATCACGTGATTCAGGAGGGTGATGGCTAGCGCTGATTAGATTTTGGTCAAAATCGGTCAAAGGTCAAGGTCACAGTGAGGTCAAACTAATTCCGTAAATTAACATGGAGAAATGTGAGTATTTTGCTTCGCTCGACGTTACGAGTTCGTTTTAACTTCGATTTTATTTTGTCTTCGGTTTTTGCGATCGCTTCGGATGCTTAAAACTCGGTTGTCGAAATTCTGGTAAAAATCGGATGTTTTGGAGACGTTTTAAGATTGAATAAAAAATATTTCACTCGAAGCGTCAAGGGTCGTCCCATGATGCAGTGCGCTCGAGCAGACGTCACGGGTCGTCCCATGATGCAGTCGCTCGAGCAGACGTCACGGGTCGTCCCATGATGCAGTGCGCTCGAGCAGACGCGTCGTTGAGTCACGTTAAGGTTTTCCGTGTGCGCGGTGACGGTTTTTTCAATAAAGATGGTGTTTAAAAGTCATTTTTTATCCCAATAAAGGTTATCGTCGCATGCCTGACTCGCTGAGCCGTCGGATTATGTAAAGATTGTTGGTGGATGGCCGAATATTACGGTTTTGTGACTTTGATAAAATAATATTAATAAATGCGTGGAGAATGCCGATTTTTGCTTTGCTCGACGTTGCGAGTTCATTTTAACTTCGATTTTAATTTTGTCTTCGGTTTTTGCGATCGCTTAGGACGCTTAAAACTCGGTTGTCGAAATTCTGGTAAAAATCGGATGTTTTATGAGATTTATGTCGGGTGTCGTATCTGAGGTATTATGCACTGAAGATTATGCTAATGAGGGGATTGTAAGACACAGCATTACGCGCTCGTTTGCGTCGCTCCCTTCTCTCGAGACAGCTTTTATTAGACAAGGTCAGAGGTCAAGTTGACGATTTCGTAAGTACCAGTCTATGACTGCTTGTTTGTGTGTTTGTTACTTACGAAATCTAAAGATTTCGTAAGTAATTGATGACTTCCGTTTCTGTTTGTTTGTTGTTTGTTTGTTTGATGTGTGTTGTTTGTTTGTAGGCACGATAACTCGAGAACGGAAGAAGCTACCAATGTCAAATTACACCACGTGATTCAGGAGGGTGATGGCTAGTGCTGATTAGATTTTGGTCAAAATCGGTCAACGGTCAAGGTCACGGTGAGGTCAAACATTCGATTTTTGATGGTTTGGTACAGAATCATCGTAGAAAATTCTGGTTTGCGTCGCTACCTTCTCTAGAGACAGCTTTATTAGACAAGGTCAGAGGTCAAGTTGACGATTTCGTAAGTACCAGTCTATGACTGCTTGTTTGTTTGTTGTTTGTTTGTAGGCACGATAACTCGAGAACGGAAGAAGCTACCAATGTCAAATTACACCACGTGATTCAGGAGGGTGATGGCTAGTGCTGATTAGATTTTGGTCAAAATCGGTCAAAGGTCAAGGTACAGTGAGGTCAAATATTCGATTTTGATGGTTTGGTACAGATAACTCGAGAAGGAAGAAGCTACCAATGTTAAATTACACCACGTGATTCAGGAGGGTGATGGCTAGTGCTGATTAGATTTTGGTCAACATCGGTCAACGGTCAAGGTCACGGTGAGGTCAAACATTCGATTTTTGATGGTTTGGTACAGAATCATCGTAGAAACTTCTGGTTTGCGTCGCTACCTTCTCTAGAGACAGCTTTTATTAGACAAGGTCAGAGTCAAGTTGACGATTTCGTAAGTACCAGTCTATGACTGCTTGTTTTTTGTTGTTTGTAGGCACGATAACTCAAGAACAGAAGAAGCTACCAATGTCAAATCACACCACGTGATTCAGGAGGGTGATGTCTAGCGCTGATTATTTTTGGTCAAAATCGGTCAAAGGTCAAGGTCACAGTGAGGTCAAACATTCGATTTTTGATGGTTTGGTGCAGAATCATCGTAGAAACTTCTGGTTTGCGTCGCTACCTTCTCTCGAGACAGCTTTTATTAGACAAGGTCAGAGGTCAAGTTGACGATTTCGTAAGTACCAGTCTATGACTGCTTGTTTGTTTGTTGTTTTGTTTGTTTGTGAACAGTATACGAAAAACTCCTTGACGGACTTCGACGAAACTTGGTGGGGGGTTAGGTATGGTCCAAGGATCATGCCATTAGATTTTGGACTTGGTCCAAAAGCCAATATGGCCGCTATGGCGGCCATTTTAAAAAAATATTCGAATTTTTTTTTTTGCATTTCTACATGTTTTAAGTGATTTCCAACCCCCCCAAAAAAATTGTTACCCCCCCCAAAAAAAATTGTTAGAGAAAAAAAATTTATTTGCAACTTTTTTTCAACAAAATTTAGATTTCTTTTTTTTGCATTTCTACATGTTTTAAGTGATTTCCAACCCCCCCCCCCCCCCCCAAAAAAAAATGTTGGAGAAAAGAACTATAACTGTCAGCACTGTTGACATCATATTTAATGAATAAAAAAAGGTTCACTTGAGTGACCCAGCAGTATTGGCGGCGGAGTTTTGCACTCTCCCGAGTGCTCCCCCTCTAGTTTTCTATGTTTTCTTTCTTTATTTGTCTGATTCTTTTCTTGAGCTTTGGATTTCTGTTTCCCCTCTTGAATTGTTCCACTTGTTCCATTTCCACCCTCAGTCGGTCTCTCTGCTTCTCATGTCTCTGTTTCCATGGTGGTGTCTTGTTTCTGGTCAGATAATTATCAGATCTATATTTTTGTGACGTCATTTGCCTGTGATGTTCTCTTGGACAAACAGTGCTGCTGCAAAACTCTCATTGTTAAATTTTTCTCAGATTTGGTGATTTTGGGAGCATTTTAGTGACCGCTTGGTTTATTCTCCTTTCTTGTAACTTTAACTGTTTGTTCTAGTTTATTCGGTGGAGATGTGATTTTTGTTTGGGTGATATTAATATAATTTCCTCTATTTCATTAGCCAGCTCGTATTCTAGTCTATGCTATTCATTGTCAACCTCCTCTTCCTCTTCTTCATTCTGTTGTCCACTATTCTCCTCCTCATTGTGATCTATCCTTGTTGCTCTTTTTTTGTTTTGGTTGCAAAGTTGCCATTTGATCTGAGTTAGTAACTTCAAGTTGATCTTTCTCTATGGGTGCTGCTACAACGTTTCCTTTTGTCATTCTCTGGTCCTGTTGTGGAGTTTCCAGTTTTGATTCTCGATTCAGTTCTCCAATCTGTTTTCCAGTTTCTGTTGTTGTGATTAAATTTGAAATGTCATCTGTTTCTGTTTTCCTCTCTTGTTCTGTTTTCTGTGTCGCACCAGTAAGTTCTGTTGGTTGTTCCTTTTCTGTGGGAGTTTGTACTTTGGGAAACTCACCCCAAACGTATGTCCCATCATTCCATTAGGGTATTGGTGACAGGTCACCATTTATAGGTGACCAGTCATTTCTTATCACCTCTTCAGTTTGTTTATCTCTTATTCTTAATTCCTCCTCTGTGAATATTTTCTGTTTGAGGATGTTGTTTTTCTTTGAGTTTAGTGTTGCCCTATTAAAATTACCTTTGTCAGAGCATAATCTTCAGATTATCTGATCCTAGGTGTTCACACTTTCTTTCCTCATGCTTTTTTGTTTGGCGTATTCCATTGCCCATAGTAACGTCCATTTTCCCTTCTTTGTCCAAATTTTCTTTTTGACACTGATTCTCTCTTCTAGGGTCATCCGGTTTATGTCTTCAATTGCTTGCTGTCTTGTTTTGTCAGTTATTTCCTTTATTCTTTCCTGGGTGAAGTAACTTTGGCTTATTGAAGCGACTGCAGTCAATTTTGTTACTGGAACTCTTTCTGTCTTGGCTGACAGCTTTGTTCGTTTAAATTGGTTCATGAATCTTTCTCCTTTACCCCCATGCTTCATGCGCAGAATAAGCTTTGCAGTGGAGGATGATTTCTTTCTCTGAGCTCCAGCTCTGTTCATTTAATCTTCTGCGATTCGTCTGGAACCTATTAGTAGTTGGTTGGAGAACAGGTGACACCTTTTTAGCTTTGGTGTAGAGCGCTGTGCTGTCGTGAGGCAGGGATCCCCTTCCTCATTCGAGAAGGTGCAGTCATTATCCTTTTCAACACACGTTCCGGCTGCTCGGTTTGGTTGAACTTGCGCATCTGCATAGGTGGGATCTGTGTCCCTTTAGTCATTTTCTATGACTGCCGTTGTTTGGCATATTTTTGCTTCAGCCAGCCATATTGCTTTGCACAAGAGGCCGTAGGGCCTTGGCTGCTTGACAGGGGTCATCATTTGGCACTCAGAGGAGTCGTGCCAAGAAAGTGTATGCCAGGGTTGTGTGTCTGCTTGCTCGCTTTCTCCTCACTGGTTTGCTTAGTAGCTTGCCATCGCTCACAGGGGAGGTATCTACAACGAAACAATCCCAGGCAATCTTCATTATGTACTCTGCCATACAAATTTAATATCCTCTTCCCTGTGTCGTGTTCCCAATCCCCCCTCCCCCCTTCTCAATGTACACAGACTCTCCAATGGCTTTCCAGCAGTTTGCTGAGGTGCGCTCTTACTCGTACAAAAAGATAGTTTTCTGCTACGGACACAATAAAGGAAGTTCGGTACGATGGTTTGTTCTTGCTGCTTTGTTTCGACTTGATTCATTTTGCTTCTTTCGTTCTTCTTTTGCCTTTTTGCTTCTCATTTTACGAGTATGTGGTTTTTATTTTATTTTTTATTTTTACCCTCGAAATCATCCTTCCATAAACCCCCTAGATTGGAGTGCAGTGGCTGTCGGGTTCTGGCCGTTTTCATCTTTCACTTGGCACCGTTGGCCCGAACTCGGGCTCCAGTAATTGCCATAGTATCATCGGGCACCAACTTCAGGAAGCATTCAACCGTTCACCATGCATTGCACAGCTCTTGCAGGTAACAGTCTCAGAATTGTGTTGTTGCAGGTGAACAATGTTGTTGAGATTGGTTTTATAAACCTTCATTTGCACTTGCTATTTAATGGATGTTTTCTATACTGATTCCATGAGTCTTCCCTGAAACCCTCATCCAAGATATTCTTTTTTTCTCCCTCTCTCTTAGAAATAGTATCTGAATGTTGTTGTTGTTGTTGTCGTTGTCGTGTGTAATAGAGTAGTACATTTTACTGTGCGAGTTTCATCAGCTGTGCTGTGTTGTTTCTCTTTTTATTATTTTTTTGGGGGGAAGTAGCAGCTGAAACTTGAATCCTATCCCAGTTCCTCCTGATGACTCTCATCTTTGCTCTTTGCTTATTCTAGTTCCTTCGGATGACTCCAATGTAATATTTTGTCTTTCATTTGATTATTATGTTCGTACCCGAATCTGATGCTGTGTGGACTGTGCTTTCCCGCTGACAGACCTCTGGTATCTTGTTCCTGTTGCTGCATTTGAGCCTTGAGAAGTAACTGCTGTCCGGGTTCTTTGTGGCATCTTGGATCTTTGTTCTTTTCACACTTTCTACATTTTCACATTTCTCGTTATTAATTTGAAGTACTGTATTGCTTTTTCTTTTCTTTTTGTTCATTGTACACTGCTCCTTCCCAATTCCATATCCAGGCGATGCATAATGTCATTGCCAGGCACCAAAGGGAGTAGCCAGTTTTTACTCCATTTGTTTGTTACCCTCACTGAAGGAGAGGGTATTGCAGTTGGGTCCGTTTGTTTGTTTCCCTCACCGAAGGAGAGGGAATTGCATTTCGACAGGTACATCAAGGACGGTGGTCTTGAAGGCACTCCACAACTCTTCTGGATCTCCCAAGGCACCCAGACCCCCCAAATCTCCACTCAGCCTGTTCGCAAACTCCTCAGCTACCCTCTCATCCCTGAGTTTGCCAACATCCAGCTGAGGCTGGGATGGTACCATTCTCCTGGATTTAAGCTGCAACCTCAGATTTGCTCCAACAAGCCTGTGGTCAGTATTGAGGAACTGAGCACTCCAGGAGACCCTGCAGTTCTGGATCATTCTCCAGTGACCATCAACGAGCACATGGTCAATCTCCTTTGCGACACCACCAGCGTTGGAATACCAAGTCCAGCCGATGAGCCTGTGGGCGATGAAACCATGACTGGCCACCCGAAGTCCATGACTCTTTGCAAAGTCAAGGAACTTAGTGCTATTCTGGTTCACACTTCCAGACCCATGGGGACCAACACACGTCTCATAACCATCCCTATCAGTTCCAGTCGATGCATTGAAATCCCCCAAGACTAAAAGAGTATCTCGCTCTGGGCACTGATCAACCACAGACTCGAGCGTGGCATAGAATGCGTCCTTCACGGTGAGAGCACTCACCTCAGTCGAGCATATACAGAGACCAGGGAAATGACACCAAAGGAGTGATGAATCCTTTTAGGCCATCAGCCATGGCTCAGAAAGTGCCTGAAAATCAAGTTTTGTTCCACTCATCAGGGGGGTAGACAAAACCTTGATAATATGATAGTATATATCCAAATACATACGTATCCAAAAGTTCTCCACTCAAATAGCTGCAGTTATTGTGTATTTTCATTCTGAAAATCGATGCATTCCCACGTTCTCTCATTTGAATTTTCTCCACTCGGATCACGTGTGGCCACGTGATGCCTCGCCAGCATAGATCGGCTGACATCGTATGCAAATTACTTCACTGTCATGTGATCCACACGTGATCCGAATGGAGAAATTCAAATGAGAGAGCGCGGCGAATGCATCGATTTTCAAGATGAAATACACAATAACTGCAGCTATTTGAGTGGAGAACTTTTGGATACGTTTGTATTTGGATATATACTATCATATTATCAAGGTTTTGTCTACCCCCCCCCCCCCCCCATGAGTGGAACGAAACTGCACGATACAGCTTACGGCTGATGGCCTATTTGTCTCATAGTGTGCTCGTTGACAGCTGTTACCTCAATTATCATTGGAGTCAGCTTATTGGACACAGCTACAACAACTCCTTGGGCATGGTAACCATCAGAGCGACCAGATCAATAGAAGGTGTAACCACCCGCCATGATCTTGCCACAATCCGGTCTCGAACATCAGAGAGTGCTGCAACACCGATGTCCAATCCTTGAGCCTCGATGATACACAGACAGATGATCATCCTCTCTTCGGGATAGGACATTCCAGGTACCCACCCGAAGGGACCGTCTCAGGTTATAGACCATGTGGAGGTACTCGCTATTACCTTCAGAAAATGATTTTCGTTGTGCAGATCACCAATCTGAATGAAATTTGGCATACTTAAAGAATTTAGACGCTGGATCCAAATCCACTTGTTTCCACGTGAGATGTGACACAATTGGTCATTTTTGGCAATTAAAGATACACCGAACATTAAAGCACGATTTTGAAAGAAATGAAGAATCAAGGTTAGACTGATATGTACGTCAAAGAAAACTCTTGTGAGGTCTTAAAATGATACAATATGTTTATACAGACCTATTCACTGTTATTAAAGATGTTTATAATTAAAGGTCGTAAACCGAAGCAGTTAAATATTTTTACCGGCCGAAAGCGTCTGGACCGACCAGACAGGCCTTCGAGTTGACCAGGCAACTTTTTGCTTAAAAGGCACCACACTGGCTATTAAAAGGTAGTTACATTGACTATTAAAGACAGTACATTGGCTATTAGGATTAAATCAAAGACAAGAGACTTCGCGACTCAGCCTGATGAAAAGTAGAACCGCCACAAGAGGATTACTGTCTTAGAACTCCAGTATTTCTTGCTCTGAAGTGGTTGCTGAACGAGGCTCTTGACTGCTGCTATTACAAAACTAAAGTCCACTATTACAGCTAACCAACTCTGAATACTACTGTGTAGTAGATCACCACAGCAAAGCAGTGTGACACCCACATTCACAGTTCGTCGTCGGAATCATCGTCAGTTCCGCTTTCATCATCCATAAGTTCCATTTCTGCACGGGTCTGTTCATCGTTGGCGCAGTTTTGACACCGCAGCACTCTGTGCAGGCCAGTCCTTTGACCGCAAGAACACTGTGGTCTCGCATTTCGTCTTCTTGCAATTACATTTCGTCGCCTCTAACAGTTCCTTTGGCGCTGGTGGTTTGTTCAGCCAGTGACAATCAGTGCTCCGTTGCGTTCCACCATCCGTGAATGTAGGAGAAGGGGCTTCTATAAACCTCTCAGTCGCGTGTGGTGGATTGCAGACTGATAGTTCACTCTTTTGCAATGCAGCATCAGAGCGTCGCTTGTAGGCGGCAACTTCTGTTCTCCCAGCGACTGGCTGCAGAATAGCTTGTAGCGAGCCTCATCCACACTCTTCATGGTCGGCTGATTGTACATGGCGCAGACAAATTGTTCCAGGTCGTGAATGATATCTGATCTAGCGTGAATCCTCGACCAATGCTCCCGAAACAGGTGATGAGATGGGACCCTTCATCATCAAGTCAAATGGCCTTGTTTTGCCCTTACCGTGGAATGCACTGGTGGTATCACTAACCGTGAAATTGTCCAAACCTATCAACGCATCGCAGACAGAACTTTCCAGGGCATTATCAGCTTCCTAATGTCAACGACGATAATGTCCTTGGACTTCCTGTGACCAGATGAAATTTGCGCCCGAATCGACTTCGAGTGAGCCAATGCCAACACACAAACTCGGTGTCGAAACTCTCTATGCGCACCGACTCTTCATTCTGTCCCGCGTGAGCGGCGTGTAGCAGGAGCTTCGTGTCAGCTTCCTCATGGTCACATTCAAGTTCAGGTACTGACGACACAGTCATGACACCATTTGACGCCTTGATTTTCTCACATTTGCCGGCATGACTGACGTACAACAGCATGTCACCCAGTTTTGTGGAGAGAGTTTCTCGTCCACGATTCGACGATGAATCTATCAACGCCTCCTTGTTGGCTCCGCTCAGGAGATAATTGGCCACTGTTTTGGAAGGGCTTGATCACGTCCGTAGATGGTTCGCACCTAAGATCGCCCGCCCTGCCCGCTCGTCTGGCGGCTCCAGGCACTTGATGCTGATACTTGGGTAAGTATCAAACACCACGTCCAGTCTCGAAGATTGGTTATGTCGTGCTTTGGCCACTACGATGTTCAGCACCATCTCTTCCGGTTTGCCGAAAGTGTTAGGCAGTCAACCAGCCTTTATCGCCTGAATAACGGCCATTCCATCCACAATGTTGCACCTTGATAGGCTGAGCGTTCACACGGCAATCGGGCCCACAGTTTCAGTAATATTTCGGAGTTTGCTTTGTCTCTTTAGCAATCGAACATCACCGGATGCCAGCGGGAAAGATATGTTCGCCAGTGGGTATGCGAGCATATCGTGAAGTGTTACATTGCTTTTCCCGCCAATCAACAGCAGTCGTGTGAAAAGACGCGCGTTCATTCGCAATTTCAACCTTCGGCGTCTGCTGGTGGGGAGTCGCCGACTTGCCTCGCGCCTTCGAGAAAGTTGCCAATTTGGCCTTCGAAATCGGACTGAAGAATGGGACCTACCCGAGAGAAGCCGATCACGCATGAATTGCAGACAGCATTCTCTCCCTTGACATACATGTTCATCAAGTCCGCGGAAGTGGCTGGCGGTGCGATGAAACCTGAACTAATTTGACGAGTTAAGGTGAGCGCCGGAGAAAGGGTTAATCATTTGAAGTACTGTGTCCATCACTGTACCACCACTGCTTCGTTCTTCTTCGAGCTCGACACATCCAAATCCTTTCTCGTTCGGGCTCGTCGTGGAATACCCGCCATGGACTCGCATTTCCTTGCGATTTCCGCACGTGCTGGTTCGGACAGGATCCACTTCTTCACAGCTGTGCTTTTTCTGAGTGTAATCAATGATTCCTCCACTGGTCTTGCCGTCCCTATTTAAAGTCTGCTCTATGATCTGATCACACGCAACACTACTAAATCCATAACGAGTATGCCGTTGGGCAGTCCATTTGCCGTCCATAGACGCTGTGATAGGTGTCTGGGTGGGAGTGCTCTAGCCCGGCCATTTCCAGCCAGTAAACGGGTAAGTACCTTGCATAGTTTAGGTGATCGTACGCAAGTACCAGGGCATATGGAGCCTCTCGTGATCGCAAGGTGTTTCGGCCAGTTCGAGGTACGAGTTGCCGCTATAAGCTCTAGTACTAGCTCCACCATTTCCAAGTAGGGCATGTAATGTCCACACTTTGGTGTTTGTTCAGGTCATCCTCACCATGAGTGCTCCCCGAGTTATAGAACAGGTAAATTGAGGCCTGAGTCACCCTGCTGTGGACCCTGGCTGGCTCATCCTCTGTAAGTTGGACTCGTTTGTTGTAGAGCTACTGTCTACAACAGCAGCCTGAGCAATGGAATCAATATCAATGTCCTTCATATACACCACTTCGCTCTCAGACATTTTTGGTGGACGATAGAAAAGCATGTCTGGGTACCGTTCCTGCAGTCTTTTCTTCAGTGTTGTTGCCTGGTAGTTGGCCTTATCCTGACCT
>CM068954.1:63870182-63880664 GCA_035128595.1 Eptatretus atami
TTGGAGCGACGACTCAAGTGGAATGTTTTATTGATAATTATGACGTCATAGGTCACTTGGTGTGACAGCGATGTTGGAAAAACGGAAAAACTTTTGACCTCTGTATCTCTGAAACCGTAAAAAATTGAAACTTGGCACATAGCAAGTTACTCCTCATGAGATAGTGGGATTTTTATACGTCATAGCTGCCTTTCGTTATGACGTCATAATTGCATATGTATAACCTACATCTGATCAGTATGAACATTTTTGAGGGTCATCTTGGGATAAAATGGACCACAGAAAAAAAAATTGATGACATCATCGGTAACATAATTCGGCAGCCACATTGTTTTAAATATATATATATATATATATATATATATATATATATATATATATATATATAACCTTCATAAATCTTCTTTCTCTGAAGTGGCTGACAGATTGAGGTGAAACTTTACATGTATGACCGCCTATCCATGAGGAACAAAAAGTTTACATATATGACATCATATGTCACATGGTTTGGCAGCCATACTGGATTTACCCTAAAACCTATAAAAATCATCTTCTAAACGGCTGGACAGATCGAGGAGAAACTTTACAAAAATGTTCCCCAAGCCATGGGTGTACAAGTTTAAGGGATAATTCATTGATCACATGGTTTGGCAGCCACATTGATTTGAAAAAAAAAATTAAATAATGTTTTCTCTGGAACCGCTTCATCAATTGACGTGAAACCGAGCTGTTATGATCCAGTCGTGACGGGGAATACATGTTTTAAATTTTAACTTGATCGGACACATTTATTATCGGCATTATTATATTATCGGCAGCCAGAATTATTTAATTTTTTGATCTGGGTTCTTTTTCTTCTTTTGTTTCTTTTTTCTTTTGAATATGACTCACTTGGCTGTGCCTGGATGGGTTTGAGGGTAGAGGAGTAGCAGCTGAAATGTGAATCGTATCCAGGTTACTCCTGATGACTTCAACTTTGCTTTGTGCTTGTTTGGGTTCCTTCTGATTACTCCAATGCAGGACTGTGCCTATTTGGTCGTCCACTTAATTTCAATTGAATTTATTTTAATCGCATTCTAAATTCATTTGGATTATGATATAAAACGTCATGGGTCAGGGTCAGGTGTCCAATCAAAGCAGGGTTGCATCAAAGTGGGACATCTTGGTACCCAGTCAACACTGCCAGCAATTATAAAGTGGCAGTTCTAGTTATGTCTTTTATTAATTACGTAACACACCAGGACACAAACACCACACAAAACAAGTCCTGACGAGGGTCTGCGATCTCTGATTGCTCTTTTTAGTGTTTATTTTGTTTCTCATCTGGGCAATATCTCGGGCACATTTTTAGCTAGGAAGCTGATAGTTGCACATGACAATGAACAAGTGATTTTTTCTATAAAGGGTATTTTTCATTTATTGATCAATCAATTTATCGATTAATTATTCATTTTTCGATGAATGACTTAATTTTCAAAAAGTTACAGATTTGGATGAAACACTGGTGGTTTTGGTATGCTATTAGCCAATTGATTAAAAAATTAATGATTTTACGATTACTATTTATTTATTTTAATGAGGCAATTGATCAATCAATTATTGTACACTGCTCCTTCCCAATTCCATCTCCATGTGCTGTACGGCGACATCGCCAGGCGCCGAAGGCACCCTGGCAATGTCGTGCGCTGGAGGATTTGGTGTTTATTTATTTGGCATGGGGCGGTGTACTTTGAACGTATCTCGACTTGTTTTCCTTTATTTTATCTCTCTTTTACTCTTAATTTATATTTTTCTTTGTCTTTCTGTCTTGGGAGAAGTGAATTCTGACAAAAAAAAATTGTTTTAATTTCTGAATAAGGCTCACTTGGTTGCACCTGGATGGGTTTGAGGGTAGAAGAGGAGCAGCTGAAACCCGAATCCTCCCCAGGTTCCTCCTAATGACTCTATATTATCTACATGCTTTAAAAAACGGGGGATGTTTGTAATATATCTCTGTCTGTCCTCCATCTGTTACGCTATCTCCTCCTAAACTGTTGTGCAGAAATTCACCACTCTTGGTAGTTATGTCACCACATGGCAAGAAGGTACAAGAGCAGTATCATTTTGACCCCCCCCCCCCCTGGGGCACTGTCAAAAGGTAAAATATCAGAAAATGCAATTGTCACTTTTTTTTCTGCAATCAACATTGCTGGACACATTAAATATGTAATGATTTTTGGATTTACCCCGATTCATGCCCCAGGGGGTGGGGGACTTCGAGTCACAGGGGTCAAAATGGGAAAAATAATTAACTTAAAATTTGATGTTCGGTCATTCCTAGTAGAACTTTTTGCCATCTTTCATCTTCGCTTTAGATGGGAAGTGTGGGGCTTTGCGATGGCAAGCCATTGACTTCGCTCTAGTTTGGTCTTTCATTTGATTAAATGATTTTTTCTAAGTTTATTAGCAGAATTTCTGAAGTTATGGAGTCTAAAGTTTGTTCCAATTTGAAACCAGTTTTGGGGAATGAGAAACTCATGAGGCTGCTGCAGCGAGCAGCCTTGAATTGTGACAGTCATTTAGATGCAATTTGCGGCATGGCAGTCCTATACTCCATTGACCAATAAAACGTAGAGTAATTATCGAGTCCTTGGCCTGCTGGTTCGCTTGCCTTGAGATTGCACACCAGAAAAAACTCCATCAACTTATCTGTTCCACTTACAACGAAAAGCATCCTTGCCTGTTTAACAACATGAGGATTTGGGTAATCTGAACCAAAATGCAAGTCCAGGTTTTACGCATACACTGTAGGAATCTCTCCGAAGTGGCCCAGACACTGAATATAAATGACATTAAATGTATTAATCTTATTGACTAAAACTATTACAATTTAGCCACTCATGTATGTCTTTAACACAATGCATGGCACTGCAAAAAATGTATTTAGAAACATTTCAAATGAATTGACCTGCGTTTGTTTTCACTGTTTTTTATTATTATTATTATTATTATTATTATCATGTATTTTTTAATACGCATCACTTGCAATCCCCAACCCTCCTCCCCCACAACCCTCACTCCTTGTACATCTTAATGCTTTACCTTGTCAAGCAACAGCAAAATCTTCAATCTGACTGAAGTCAATCCTCTCATGATTATCCTCATTTTCTCTTCATGTGTTTCACTTTTCACCTCTTAATACCAAAATACCTGCAGATTCTACATGACACCCAGAACCCTTTGAATGCCATCAACAAGCTCCCTACGGTGCCTATGCTAGGCCTTACGCCAAGGCCGAACACGCCATTCCAGTGCTTCACAATCCTTCCTCAGTCTCCCACCCATGTACGTCTGGCTTTTCGCTCTACGTACTGCGTGGATATCCACTGCAAGGCACGTGGTACTGTTGCCATCCGGGATGGTGCCTACAGCCTCTTTGACAGCAGCAAGATTGTGGAGGGGTTCACACCTGCACCTGGTTTAAAGGTAAGCACAAGGGAGCATTGGGGGCTTCGCCTTTGGCTATTTAGATGAAGGTTTGCCTGGCCACTGTTCCCTTTGATCTTTAGATTTATCCTCAATCTCATGATGAGTTTCTACCTTTCCCTTGTTCCCAGACATTCTTAAACATGTTTGTTGATGGAGGGGAGGAAGCCCGACGCCGATCAGTCAACGAGGACGATAACCCACCTTCACCAATTGGGGCCGACCCGCTGGACCCACTCCTTTTGCCGCAGGCATTGCCACCCCCAACTGGCCAGCAGGTATAATTTATACATATCTACAATACAACGCAGCACTTTCTGTAGTGCCAGAATATTTTACTGCATTTTACCTTCTCAAGTCTTGGTGTTGGCTTGTAGAAACAGTTCAAAAATCATTGTATGAAGTGAAAATAAAATTTGGGAGGGGGAGGCAGGGTGTTTATTTTGAAGGAAAAAGGAGCAAGTTTGCAATTGGTTGCAATCCATGGGGAGGAGGAAATTCCTTAGTTGCCTATCTGAATGCAGAGAGAAAAGCTATGTCATAAAAAAGATGCTGTTGCTGGTACCCAGAGTTCTCTGGGAAGTGATGTCTGCTCTCCCAAGCTCAGTGGCTGTGTTTGTCTGAAGTCAAGTCCAGTGCATGCACGTATGTATGCGTGCGCAATTTGTGTTTCAGTTCTTTCATGACTGGATAATTTTTTTTTTAACCTCAAATATTTGGTTTGCTCGAGCATTGGTGCGAGCAGAAAACAATTTACCAAAATGGTAGAACATAAAATGAGATAGCTGGGAAAAAAAACAATATATTTTTGCAAAACACACTTCGCCATCCTTCGTCAGTGATACAAATAATAATTTCCTGAAAACATTTGAAATGTGATCTGTGTCAACATCTCTGGGTTGTTTAAAGGGGAACCCAAATGCGCAGACACCTCAATGCTAATCTAACCCTTGATACCCTACAAAATCGATGATGTGCCTCTTTCCGTTTTCCGAATTTTCGGTTTTGGCCTACAAAAAATTTTCGGTTTTGTGCTCAGAACATTTTACAGAACACTTTTATGAAACAACAGAGATGACTAGATCTTGTGGTCGTCCACCCCGGTTGAAAGAGAATGCCATACCCACGATTAAATGATAGAAACAGCCGTCGCTCGTAACTGTAACTCCATCTTTACCCAGCTCCCAGCACATGTACACGGACGATTTGAGTAGTCAATCAAACACCCATTGCCATTGGCCGGCAGGTACCACAAGAGCACCTCAAAATAATTGTCTATTATCAACACAAATTTCAAAAAATCAAATGAACCACCATCTATTTATAGTGGAGAGAAAGTATGTCTGCATCATCGACTTTGCTTTGACCGAGATCCGAGAGGCTTTGACCTAGGACGCTATAACTTTCAGGGTCCACCACCAGCACCACTCCATCCATCCACAATCCCCCATCAACCATCACCCCCACAATACCAAGCACTATCCCACACCCCCCCACTCCACCACTATCCCACCCCCACATCCCCCATAAACCACCACCTCTGCAATACCCACCACCATCCGCCCCCCCCCCCTTCCACCATCGTCCCCACAATCTCCCATTAACTATCACCTCCACAATACCCACCTCCATCCCACCCCACCCCCCCCCTCTCCACAATCCTCCACAATCCCCGATGAACCATCACCCCACAATACCCAAACCACCCCCCCCCCCCACATCCCCAACCACCCATACCCTTCTCCCCCCAGCACTACTGCCCCTCCACTGGGGCAGCACTTTGACACAACACTGCACCAACACTGCACAGCACGAACACGGCACGCACACAGCACCAGCAAGCACGAACACTGCAACAGCACCAGAGCACGAACACTGCACAGCACCAGAGCCACGAACACTGCCACAGCACCATGAGCAACGAACACTGCACAGCACCAGAGCACGAACACTGCACAGCACCAGAGCACGAACACTGCACAGCACCAGAGCACGAACACTGCACGACCACAGACCCAAATGGCGTCCTGGGAAAGTATGAAACGGGACGATCCCATAACGTACAAGACACCTGGTCAGTCTGCAACGGTGGACAAAGCATTCATCACCCATTTTGTCCATGGTGTCCGAGTGTGCCTGGGCATTGTCTGCTGTCGTGCGATAATGGGTATTTCTGCTCGAGTAATATAACATTTATCAATTAATACAAAATCCCTCCCTTATAAACAATCAATTGAACAGAAAAACAAAACCTACCAATCTGTAGTGAATATGCGACCAAGGTTTTTATCTTCACTAACACTTCCGCCTTCTTCCTCTGAATCACTCGCATAAGGCCCGAAATAATACGGCCCGACAATTACCCCAAAAGCGTTTCCATTACTAATTTTGTCTTCAACCGTTTCTTCAAAATCCCACTGATCCGTCTCAACATTCTGAAAACCTTCAGAGGTGCTAATGACTGTGGAATCAGTATCGGAATCTGAACTCGACATGCACTGTTTCTCTATGTAAAGCTGCCATTCGGATCAAGGTGATTTCAAGGTGTGACTTCACCAGGTGAAATCGAGAATCGACACTCTCGGGCCTTTTTCTACACTTTGTGATTGGCAAAAAAATTAAATTTTTTCCCCCTTCAAATTAGACTGTGATTGATGATTCTCAATGATTTTCAGGAAAAAAAAATTGAATTTGGGTTCCCCTTTCAGGAAGCATCTCCATAAAATAATCTCTTGGCTCCCCCGTGTCGTCCCTGGTGCCGGCTTCCCCTTGTTTTAGTCCTATCGATGGAAGAAATCTACACTTCTCTATGTGTGTCGTCCTTTCCATTTTCAGCCCCCCTTCCCCTCCCAGCCCCTCTTTATTTTTGGAGGAAGGAAATTTGGAAGGAGGTGGGCTGATGGGTGTGGGGGGTGGTGGTTAATGGGGGTAGAAACGATCATGGTTTTGTCATGGTTTTGGATGCCAGGATGATCTGAGCTGGTGGTGAACAGCCATCTTGAAGACCTGGAAGGAAGAATGAGATTGAATTGGATGTGGAAGTTGGTTTCACAGGTTGAATAAAAAGAGGAACGAATGAGTGGGAGGGGAAGTGAGCAGTTATCCTGGATTTAGGTAGTTTCACCAGAAATGGGCCCTTCAGAAGTGCCCTGCAAAAACCTGGAGGGACAAAACACGGAAAGAACAACACTGGAAAAGAGGTGGTAGAAGACCCGACAAATTGAGAACTGAAGCCATGCTGGGAATGCATTTGCACAAAGGAGAAGATCATTGCATGATGATATTGATACATTGCTGAAAAAGACTTGATTTACTGAAATCATGCTTCCCGGAGGTCAGCGTCACTGAATGGACTTGGGCGGTGGAGGCAGGTCTGAGAATCTGTCATGTTATGGGACATGAATAAAGTTTGTCACTGGTCTTGTGTCTGTTATATAGGTGGGTTGACAGAGCTTTTGGAGTGATCCTAGTATTTGACCAAGACCTTGCTTGTATATTAATTTGAGGAAAAACAAAGGATACAATAGACTAACTTGTGGGCCTTTCATTCAGTCAAAAGGCAGCACGAGAAAAACCACAGTTGTCATCACATCGTATTTGCTTGAATATATAATCATCCTTCTTTGTACATGAAAAATCAGCTCTGATAATTTGCACCCACAAGTCACACGGAATATGAGGTCAGGCGACTTGGGTGATTTGGACGAGGAAATGTTTGACATGAGGATAATTTTGTTTCGTGAGCCAGGACAACCATGAGTTGAAGATGGACATCTTAAACATCAAGCAAGAGATTGTGGTAATCTCATGAGATTTTTCCCATGTAGTGGGACACTGGCAACCAAGCTTCCTCATGAAGTTGTCTGCAAATGGCATCCAGGGTTCTCTCTTCAACTGGCTGGCGTTTTTCCTCCATCACTGCAAGCATATCCTTCCGTGGTTAACATTCTCATTCCTGAGCTTACCCCGAGAGACAGTTATGGAATCCATTATTTTTATTCTTTGTACATCTCGATGTCCTTTCTGCTTCTGGAAAATCCTCAGTTACATGATGCAAATGACTCCACCTTGACAGTTCCTGTGGTTCTTGTAACTTCTTTGCCTCGCAATCTGCCATGGCCTGTCTTAGGCTTACCACACATCCAGTTGTTGTCCAGAGCTGGACATTACCATGGTATCATTAATAAACCAAAGTACATGTCCGAGAACCACCTCGACTCTTAATGGTGTACAAAGTAATGACTTGCAGTGCCATGGAGTGCAACTCTCCTTTGTGTGTTCATGCTCTGGCTATGGCATCTCATCTTTCATGAAATGCAGGTTGGTAACGTATCCTCTTCCACCTCTAATCTTATTTGTCCCCATCCTTTCAGGGTCCTTTGCAAATGCACACACACACGTGCATGCACACACTCCTATCTGCTCATTCTTCCATCAACCCATACTTTGTGACTACAGTGTTTGCAAATGTCGGCTTGCTGCTTACCTCTTTTCTCCTCTGTGGAACCACTTCCCCGAGTTTGTCCAGTCATGTTCTCCCCTTCATTACTTTAACTTGCCGAATTTACTTCATGCTGTGTCCACCATCCCCTTTCATTGACTGTTTTGTTCTCGTTGAGTATTTATTTTACCTTCCACCCTAACCCTTCCCCCACACCTTTCCTCCTCCTGATTCCTCTTCTCTCATTCACAAAAGCCACTTTTAGCCTTAAAATAACTTTCTTTGCTTGTCTTGTCTGTCTTGTCCCTATTTGCCTGATTAATCCCAATCTGTCCATTTATTGCATGTCTGTTTCCCTCTACCTACTATTAGTGTATTGACCTCATCCTCCAAGTCCAGCTCTTCCATTGACATACATATTTATTTCAATAATTGTGCAATATCTGTCGTTATGCGAGCAATTGGTTCACAGCACAGAATTGCACTGTTTTGACGGGACATTAGGGTTCGTGAATAATGACGTGAACTACAATATTTACATTGCTGTTTCCTCATCCCCACTAACCACAGGGATTTAACAAAACGCCACCAAGCTCTGGAACTCACTACCCCCTAGCATCACCTCCAACAACCTATCCCACTGGAGTCATACCCTCTCCCTCCATGATCCCCACACCCTCACCTGGTGAGGCACGATGACTAAGCTTTCTCTCTCTCTCTCTCTCTCTCTCTCTCTCTCTCTCTCTCTCTCTCTCTCATTCTCTGTGTGCCCTCTCCCTGTGCTCTTTTTGATTTCTTGCTTGTACAATAGTTTGAATCTTGCACCCTTTTCCAATTTGTAATCATTTAAAATATATATGTATTTTTCTATTTATATTTCTGTTGTTTACCTTTCCCTGTCTGCTACTCCGAGCTCAACCCTATATTACAATTTTGCCTTGCTCCTCATCGATCATTTCCCTCATGTCATGTTTTTTACTCAATCAATTTCCATCAGTCTTCTTATAAATGCTGCTTTTTTCTGCCATATTCACCTTCCCTCATGTTTCTTTCTATTTCTACACAGGTAACCTCCTCCCTGCCAATTCTCCCAGTGGTGGTCTGCGTGTTCCATCTCCTGCTTCTTTTGCACCGGCCCCCTCTCCATCTTCTTTAGCCATCCACATGTCCACCCCGTCTTCATTCGCCAGCCCACACGGTGGGTCCAACACCTCCATGACTGTTTCCTGTTGGACCATTTGTTTAGTTAGGCAAAGAAAATTTGTATTGCCTTTGGGGTTTGGTCTGCTTATCATTCCCATCTGAGCACTCTGTTCATGTTGCTGGGTTCCCAGGTTCATATTTGGATCAAAATTCTCCAATAGTGCACCATGGCATTAAATTTGTCAATTGTCTACGATAGTCCTTTTAATTAATTGATAGTACATTGATTATTTCCTCCACCACTGAAAGGGGACAGAGGTTATGCTTTCACGTCTGTCTGTCTGACTCAGCAGGATAACTCAAAAAGTTAGGGACGGAATTGGACAAAATTTGGTGAATAGGTTGGTTGTGTCCTAAGGATGAATTGATTAGATTTTGGTGACGATCCAAAACTGGATACTGGAATTTTAAAGTGATTCTTCACTATTGAGAGATAGGGCTAAAAACGATATACAGTAAACCCTTAAATTTTACTATGTATGGTTTTGTATATTGGCAACCTCTTAACCTCTTACGTACTGATTTAGTTATCGCGGGGTTTAATTTAGACCAATCGCAGTTTTTGAGCCGAGTTGTGATGGTTGTCCCCCACCATGAGCCTTTTGTTGTTTCTCACTGAAGCTGAAGCGTAAAAATGGAGAAAAAGTAATTAATGGTAACAGTTTCGACTTCACACATACAATTTGACTTTTTTACATAAACAGTACAGGAAACACACCGATATCGCGAGGGTTAGGTTACTGGAAAATGCTGCAATAGTTGAAACCGCGATCATGGAACCCAAGGGACAATGGGAAAGCGGGGTTTCGGTTCCTGGACTTCGAGAAGATATTGAAGATCGATGGAAGTCAGAAATACACATTACGATTGAAACTAGAAGGGCACTCAGTATATTTTGTACATAAACAAGTACATATATATATATTATATATATATATATATATATATATATATATATATATATATATATATATATATACACAATTACACATATATATGATTGACCCCTCCCATGCTCCTCGAGCCAAAGTAACTGCATAAAGCAAACCCAAGAAGACTTACGCAAGGTAAGTGCTAAGCGCTGTTTCGAACCCTTCCCAGAGTTCCTCAACAACTATAAAGACGTTCACACATAGTACACACATGACAATCCCAATGCTATCCACGCCCCTCAACTACCGAACCGGTTTCATCCCTTATTGGCGAAACATCACCGATTAGCGTAGACAGCGATGCATACCAATGAGGCTCTCAAGCATGTACCACAGGCAAACGTCAAAAACAATCGATATATAAATAAAGAAAGGCCCACCCACATCTCTCACCTGTGAATGAAAGGAATGATGTGGGTGGGTCTTTATTATCTTGCCAAA
>CM068954.1:63886093-63897855 GCA_035128595.1 Eptatretus atami
CGCCTCGAAGGGGGGTGGAGCAAAGAACGGGGCGGAGCGGCAAGGCGGAGCTCCGGGATATAAAAGTCGGAGACGGGCGAAGCAGTTGGGTGGATGTTCTTGCTTCGTGGTTGCTCTCGCTCTCGTCTTCCGGCTCGCTCGTCCTGATGGCCGCTGGCCTGGTCTTTTGTGGGGCAGTTGCAAGACCCCGCTGGCGGGAAGGAGCGTCCGCCATTCCTCGCTTTACCCTCCTCCGACTTCGGCTCCACGTTTCACCCCCCCCTCTATCCGCGCTGGGATAGCGCCGAACACTCCGTTGTGTGGCGTCGAGTGGCCAACACGTGCAGGCGCGAGGCGCAGGAGAGACTCGCCTACCACGCCAGGGACAGGAGTCGCGGCCAGGCGGGACCACGTCGACGGACGTCGGAGAGGGACTCGACGGCCCAAAAGGGAAGTGACCTTTTCTTTCGGGGTTTTTTTTGTATGGACATTGTGGCGCCGTGTCTTGTAAAGTAGAACTGTTTAAGTGTTGCCGTGTGTCGGTCTTAGTCGGTTGTAGTCTGCTCGTCGTTGCTTTTGTGTTTTCATTCTTGTACGTTTGACTATATGTTGCTCTCCGTGTTGTCGTGTGAAATAAAGTGCTTGTGTGAATTGTTCCCCGTTTCGCTGCGTCCTTTCTTTGTTGAATCTGCTTCTCGTTGAGACCTGTAACAACATATCTTTGAGCCTTGAGCTCGGAGAAGCCGATCATAAAATAGCAATTGTTTTGGTATGAGTTCAAAATGGTACAGCTCTTGAGTAGAATGAGGAAGATAAATTATTATTATTGTGATAAGATTTGCCTGAAATAAAAAGATTTCTTGCTAGTGAAAAAGAATCATGCTTTGACAGGGAACAGGGGAGAACAGTGTAGGGAGTGTTGTTATTATTTCAAGAATAAGATCACCTGATAAGAAGGCAATATAAACCCTGATGGAGTTGGCGGAATCAGCAATACTGATGACGGCACGAGAAAAAGTAATATACATATGAGTAAACAACTCTTGCGGGCCAGAGTTTGACTGAGGATGGATATGTGTAGTCTGTTCAACTTTCTGTCATGTACTCTTTCTGAATAGTGAAATTAAAAGGCTTTTTTCTACATGATAAGTGTGAGGACAATTGAAGAAAGTAATCATATCATGCGGTGGGAACCATGATCATCAAAGGTAGATGGTAGAGCGTACGTCAAACCAAAGAAAGAAAATGAATAAAACCTTGAAACAACATATCGGCCGTTCCTTTCGATCACTCAGTAACCCGAAGACTGGATTGGGGAATTGTGTTTATCTACATATAGCGCTAAGAAATCGAGAAATCTAATCATAAGTAAGTAAGTTTCATCATATCCGAAGTGGTGCGTGCGTCACGGAATAGATTCAGATGCATTCAGACAATTATCGCTTAGGCATTGAAGTAACAACTGCGTATATTTCACCACAGAGTTAATTAAATCTAATATTAAAATTCTAAGTTTAAGCCTCTCTGTCTTTGAACTGCATGACATTCGCTGCATTTGCCATTGCCATCTCAAGCCACGGTAAATATGGCGCAATTAATCCCTAACGGCCCACGCTAGCATCAACGTGTATTGGTATATAGGTCTTGGTAATAAATGGCCGCAGCAACGTGGCTTGTATTGGTTTGGTAAATGATGGCCATCATTGGAAGACTTGTCCGATTAATGATCAAACTTGAAAAGGAATATTCGGTCCAGCCAATATAACATGGACGTTTCAATAGATCGGACGCAGTGGTTGTCGAGAACAGCGGTCAGCTGACAGCACCACACACCACATCAGCCGAGAGACACAACACAACACACACATCCCACACACACAAGACACAGAGAGAACACACAACAAATAACACACACACATTCCACACCCACACACACACCGGACCCCACACACACACACACAACACAAGAGACTTAGCTGAATTATAGATAGATGTTTGTAAGTTGGTAGCAATTAATAATACTCTTGCGGGGTTTGAGTCTTTGCATATCTCTTTTCAAACCTTGCAACAACCATGATTCTATATTTCTTTCCACACCTTGCGCATCTCTTCTTCTTGCTTCCTCGGTTGCAGGGATGCGCGTTAAAGAAAGAAGCTTAAAAATGCTGGCGTCATTTCCAGATATGAAAACTAACAGTGTGGAAGTGGGATTTATGTCACCAGTCGAAGGACTAATGAGGAGCGACAATTACAGATGGATCTCAGAGTCACGGGACAGAACCAAAAAATATGGATGGGGAAACGAAAGCAAGGGAGACTTGAGACAATATTTAAGGATGTGGGGAAGAATAGTCGGCAAGGGTAAGCGAAGGAGATGAAGGGATGAGATTAAATATCAACTCTCAATACAGAAGTGGAAGGAACTGGCGTTCGGAAAGAAGGGGGACTTTCAGAGGGTTCACGGGGTGGAAAGATCATGGTATCGGTAGAGGGATGATCTTAATGGTGGTGATAGCAGATCGACAGCTCCCTCGGGAAGAAGATCGAAAGAGTGGAAAGTTGCCTCCGCAGGAGGGAAATGGAAGACGAATGAGGTGGAGGGTGAGCAGATGATGTCATGGCGAGCGATGGCGAACGGAGGATAATCGATGAGTCATCTAGATACACGATATAACCACCACACAATATTAGTACACAAAAGAGAAAACGGCAGAGGGACGAGTTCTCGTTATTTTGTACGCCAATGTCGAAGGAGTGGGTTCAGATACACTTCATCTTTTGAGCACTTTCCGTTCCTGGGATTCTTCTCCATCAGCAAATACGGTTCTAGACAATATAAATCGGACTACGTTGATACAGTCACGTGAATGCGTTGGTCTGGGTGTGTGTTATCCCATCAGGGTTCGTTAGTTTGAAGAGTGATATCAGGACGATTTGATAAACTGGAAACACCGTCTCAAAATTTAGGGAAGGCCTGCGGGATTAGTGGGAGGTGGGGGGGATATAGTGAGGAAGTGGTGGGGGGTAGTGGGCGTGTGGGGGATAGTGGGCGTTGGTGGAGGGGATAGTGGGCGTGGTGGGGGGGATAGTAAGGGTGGTGGGGTAGTGGTAGTGGTGGGGGAGATAGTGGGCGTTGGTGGCGATATGAAATAGTCGGGGGGAATAGTGGTGTGGTTGGGGGGGAATTAGTGGTGGGGTGGATGGGGATAAATATGGTCCATGTCTGAATGACAGAGGGTCAAGTAAACCAATATGCGATGTGGACGATGGAAACAGGTGGAAGTAAGGCTGTACCTCGCCTCCCCCTCACAGGTGAGAGGGGATTTTTTTGTGGCATACGACTGACTGGTACATACATGTATGAAAATATGGATGGAGATCGGACAGCACTGTTATCTCTTAAGACTCGCTACACACAAATCGACAACACCGACCAAACACGCACACATATGCTTGCAACCGGTGACGGGATTCAACAGGGCCATATGTACTTACATCACCCGACTAACGAGTGCTGCAGTGGTGAATAGCAGCCTAGAGTCCTATTCCACAGCCCCGCCAAGCTGGGGCCGCGAGTTGGACGGCGGTTAGTGGACGCTTGCTTGACTTGGGAATGACAGGAGTAAGAAGTTCAGATTGGGTCAGTGACTGACAACTAAGGGCAACTTAAACCGTCCACGGTTTCACATATAAGAAAAATGGAATCTTTAACAAACAGCCAGGAAAATGGACAAGTCAAACATGGAAACATGAATTATAACTGCATCAAGGGATGGGGGCCAATACACTGAAGCAAAACCGATCAACTGAGAACAAATGTATGGATCAAACGAACGGACTTGATGAAGTAAACAATAGGCCCTACATCGACGAGTAGAAAGGCCGAAACGCGTCGACGCACACGCCACAATACAGTAAAGACCTCCACCATACCCAGGGTATGAGGAAAAGGGAACAATCAAACGGGAAAACACAAATTTGCAGGGAATTAAGATAAATATAGCGGAGATAATGAAGGACCATGGGGTTGGGTCGTTTGAAGGGGACAGGGCGGTTTCATCACACTCGGAGCGAGCGACATTGGTAGGGCGAAAAACAGAGAAAACGGCCGGTCTCATCCTGGCATCATCCGGAGGCTCGTCTGCATGCATCTCAATATCAGTTCACCCATTCCATACGGTGAGCAACACTCACATCTCAGGACAGACGCTTTGAAGCAGGCTACCTACCAACATACACTTAGAGCAACACAGCTAAACGGTCCACTCGAGGCCGTATCGGCATTCATCTCATCCCTCTAGACACAAACAACGTAGTTGGCTTCTTTTTCTTACCCCTCATTACTTTTTAACCGCTATATCTGGAACGTGATCAAGGGAGTTATCGATGGCAGCCTCGTCGATTGCAGTCACAAATACTTGCACTTCTTCTCTGAAGAACACGTGTGTCGAATGAACTGTTGACCACACTTCATCACGCTGATGTACAAAGCTTGTGCTTCTGATGGTGGTGTAACCTAATGTTTGCAACCAGATTTAGGTGACATTCTGATGGTGGGTTCTGCGAAGAACGAGCATTTTTGAAGGAATTATATCGTCCGCTCATTTTCATACACTTCCGTACGACTGGATCGAGCAGACCTCCCTCCAATTAAAATCACGACCCTCAACCTCATGTTGTACCCATCCCAATTTGGTAATTGTGCTGGTGAGTCTGAAGAAAGAGCCTTTCTTGAGGAATTTACAGCTGTCAACCTTTTGACACCTTCCGTCAATGATCGGGGCGTGCCTCTGTATTTACATCACGACACTGTCATGTTTGTAACCACATTTTTTCGGGTCGCTTCTCACCTGGTGAGCTCCCTAGGACGAACGAAGATTTTTCTATTTAAAAGCACTTTACACGATTTTCGCAACAATTGACAAGGCGGGTCCATTTCTGACCACTTACCCGCGTCCCTATCCTGAGCGTAAAGTTTGTAACCCAATTTGGGTAGATCCTAATGGTGGGTTGCATCGGTTAACGATGTTGATATTTTGTTGTATTTTCGAAATTGGGCCATTTCTGGACAGAACTTACAGACTAGGAGCGGGAACGCAGCTTGCAATCAGCAATTACCACCACCAACACAACCCACAGAGACGGTAGCACCGAGCGGAACGTCGTGCTGCCAAAATATACAGCCGGTTCATGGCAGATGGTCTTGGCGGAGAACGTCAAACATAGGAGCACGGACGGACGGCACGGGTGCGGAACTGACATTAACCATACGTGGAATTTCAGTTTAAACTAAGATTTACAAAATATTTTCTGCTTTATCTCCTCTCTTCCTCTCCCTGCATCGGAAAGGGTGAGTCTTACACAGCTGTGTTGTGCACAAATAGATGAAAATGAGCTGGAGGAGTCAAGTGAGATCGTGGGGGGGGGACGGGGGGGAAACTTGAAGAAAGCAAAAAAGAATCAAAAAAGGTTCTAGTTCTGATCCCAGCGACCTGGCATTCTTACGTGCATACACCCTCAAGTCCAATGCAGAAACATCTCACGCACTCCTCAGACGAGTCACAATACTCGGAGAACTCATCACCTGAAAGTAGTAGGCTGTGATACCCAAACATCCCAAGAAGGAATTTATATTTCCCCCACCCGTCGGACCAGGATCATCTATGAAATACCATACTTCTTCGTCTTTATCATTCAGAGATAAGAATGGGTGGGTGAAACGTAATGAATACATAAATCTATAATTGATTAAAACATCGTTGCCTTGTTTTTCATTAACACTGAGGATGATTCATATCTATTATATCCACAGTCATAATTTTGATGAATTTGAACACGAGTAAGTGTCATCGATGGAGCCGAGACAGCCAAGGATAGGTAGGATGAAATAAGATTGGTCGAGATGCATAAGCGCGAAGACACGATGGTTTACGCTTGAAGCTTGACATTGGAAATTTGAAAGAAAACTAGGATAGGGACACATCGTGCGCACTCACGGCTTCATATCAGTTTGGCCTCCATTATTGTGTTCGCATGATCATCTGCAAACAAGAGATTGGGCAATCTTCATATTTCTATCGCCAGAGGGCTTGAGGAGCAAGACAACTTCGCTCTCACAAGCCAATACGCAGAGACGAGCTTTATCAACGTCGAACTCATAAACAAGATACAGGGCTCAAACACAGAAACACCATCCCAAAATAGTACACCCAAAAAATGACACACCAACAAACGATAACGCAACCCATGAAACCCAACATGATACAAGCCCAACTGACAACCCACACAACAACTTGGATCAGCCCAAACTGACACACTCAAACACTGATAAACCAAACACTGATCACATCAAGCAGACAGCCAAACTGATACTAGCAAACAACGATACACTCAACAATGACACACACCAACATGATCTACGAAACCAGCACTGATACACCAAACATGATAACACATAACACAAAACCTGACCAATCACAAACGATGAAATCCAACATGTACCCGTCGCAAGACACAACACGATCGACCCAAAACTGATCCCAACATGATACTGTTATTAAATTTGGGCCTTGTCATTAGAAGACCAGCGTACCTATAGATTAGTTATAATTATATGGTAAGTGGTGTGTTTCTAGTTAAGCGCCACCGTCCTTGTTTAATGGGAATTAAATGAATTCCTGTGGCTGCGGAGGTTATGTTCTGATAGTCGGGTTTCTTTTACCTTTTACAACCCCTTCTAACTCAAAACACGCTTCACCTTGTTTCACTCCAAAAACACCATACCGCCTAGACCACCGGACGCCATTGCTACCCGGTGCGTGTCAGCAGTACTGGGTCCGGAGTTCATCGAGGATGATGTAGCCTCTAGCCAATCAGGCGAGATGCGAGCGGTTCACCGGGCGATAACGATCAATGAGCACAGCCAACGCAGGTGATATCTTCCTTCTCTTTGGATGAAGGGCGGTCCGCAGCGACGAGCCGTCACGCCCCGGTCCAATCCAGACGGACTTAGCGCCTTTCGGCATTACGAAAATTCTGCGGGCGCGAGTCGAAATCGGCGACGGAACAGGTCAGAAGTAGCGGCGAGTGGCGAGGGAGAGGCCACCTCATCCACATGACAAAGAGATAGATGGGGAGGCGCGGTGTCTCCTACGGGCAGGGGAGACAATGAAGGAAACACCTCGTTAGTGTTTGACTGGCTTACTGGACTCGTGTCGCTGCTTTATGTCTCTTTTGGTCTGTCCGGATCGACGCTCGCTCATCGGTCTCGTTGCTGCTGTTTAGGGCATGTCGGTGCACCGGAAGGAACGTGAACGGGAGCCGAGCTCCCATCGTACGGGTTTGTGCGGGTCGCAGCTGCGGGTTCAACGTCAAGGGGCCGAGATGACTAAGGGCCCCCATGAGGTGGGAAGTGTCCATCCTTTCATTTTTGGGGTATTGCTGTGTTGTGCGGTGTGTGTGTGGGCCCTGTCGTTAAGCTGTAAGTAGAGAGATATGTCTCTCAGACTGCTTCGGCTGTACATTGATCATTTAACTTAATATTCGGTGTAATTCTGCATCTTGTTATCCCTGTATATTGTAAAATAAACCTACCCTTTAAATGTTCTCGTATTTTGTGTTTTTATCTTCATTTGGTTTAAGAGGTGCGTGTTTGGAATAATTTGGGAAGCGGCAATCTGGTCACAGTTGGCACCACCACTCCGACGGGACACATCGGTGACCATCCGCCATCGGGTTACGCACGATTCCGGGTCGAGGGACTAGCATACGCTCATGATCCGTAACGAGTGGGTCGAGGGTTGTGAATACCTCGGTATCAATCTTGCGTATGGAGCTACATAAGGTTTTGAAAGATTTGGCATATGACTGTCCCACGTGAGTGGGACTCTTTTGACGAATAATCAACGGTTCTTCAGCAGCCAGGAACCGTACCTATCGGAGATTTATTTCCGAAAGTTACGATCTAGATATCTGGGACTGTCATCGGACTCGCTGTCAGACCCATCGAAGCTCCACACCACTAGCGGTCGAATGCTCAGAAGCCGCCCCGGCTCACACAACAATAGTACCAAATAATGCATACACCCAAATACCGAACACAACCAATACACCAAAGCACCGGACACACCCAAAACTAGATACACGAAACACGACACCACAAACACTGTACCAGCAAACACACGTAAGCCCTCACCTGAAACCCAAACAACACCCAGATACAGTAAACAACACACAACCCAAACACCGATACACCCAAACACTGAACGTTTATGTCTCTGGGGAAATGAGAGGAAATGTAATCACTGATTTGGTGCCACCCTACCCAAAGGGTTTCATAGTGATATGGGCCATCCGCGACGTGCTCCACCAGGGATCGTACAGATCCCCATGTACACAACGGGGGATGTACTCACCCGGAACTGGCTTAAGTCCACCCGGGATGTATACGGACTCGCATTGATCCAAAGGGATGTAATCTCGGAAATATCGCCTTGTCCCGGAGATGATACTACCGACTCCATGTTCAGCATAAGGGAATGTAATCGGCTCGCATTGTTCACCACGGGAATGTCTCGGACTCGGACCGTATTACGACGGGATGTCTGCTCGACGTGTCCAACGGGATGTACTCGGACATCCGCGCTGTACAAAACGGAATGTACTCGGACTCAGCCGTGTTCACCACGGATGTAACGGACTTACCGCCGTGTCCACCTCACACGGATTACCGGATCCGCGTGTTCACACTAGATGTACTGACTCGCCGTGTCGCACCGGGATGTACTACCACGTGTCTCCCCGTGTTAACAACGGATGTTACTACCGGCACTAGCTTGTCCACCGGGGATGTCTCGGTCTACCTACCCAACCGCAGTGTTCACACGGATGTACTCGGACCGCCGGTCACACGGGATGTATACCCCGGACTCCGCCGTGTCACACGGGAAGTCCCGGGACTCGGCTTTGATCACCAACGGATGTACCTCGGCACTGCCATTGTCAACACGGATGTATGCGACTCGCTTGTCCCACGGGATGTACCCGGACTCGTTGTCACCCTCACGGGTAAATGGTACTCCGGACTCGCCCTATGTCACACCGGGATTGTAGTCAGGATCGACTGTCCACACCAGGGATGTACTCCCGGTAGGTGCGCGTGTCCAGGGGATGTATCGGTCTCACCGCCGATGTTTCATCACGGGTAATGTACTCGGGCTCGCACGTGTCCCAATGGGTGTACTACCAGGCTCTCACCCCGCGTGTTCAACGGGATGCCTCACCGCATCCGGCATTGTCACACACCGGGATGCATATCTCGGACGTCAGCATGTGCATCTCCATTCAGACGGATTGTACCTCGGACTCTGCATTGTCCCTACGGGATGTACTTCGCATAAGTCATCTGTCCAACCCGGATGTATCGGACTTCGCATTGTCCACACGGGGATGTCTCGGTCTCGCGTGTTCACAGGGGATTGTACTCGGACAGCCGTTCACACGGGATTCTCGCACTAGCCGTGTCCCACACGGGAATGTACTCGGACTCGCGTTCCACACGGGATGTACCCGAATGCCGTGTCAGACGGGAATACCCGGCTGGCCCGTGTCAACGGGAGTATGACTCGCTTGTCGACGGGAATGTACCGGACATCGAGTTGCACACGGGTGTACTCATCGCCTTGTCCAGAAGCGTGATGTATACGGTTATCGCAGTGTTTACACACGGGATTCTTCGGACTCGCATTGTCCCAAGGGATGTCTCGTCCTCGCCTGTTACAAGGGATGGTACTCGGCACTCGCCGTGTCCCACGGATGCACTGGACTCGCAATTGTCCTCAACGGGATGTAACTGTTTCAGCGTGTTCAAACGGGATGTACTCGGACATTCGCGTGTCACACGGGAATGATACTCGGTCTCGCCGTGTCACCAGGGGATGTCTCGGTCTGTCATTGTCCACACGGGATGTACTCGGTTCGATTGTCACACGGGATGTATTCGGTATCGCTTGGTCCACAGGGATGTATCGGTCTCGCGTGTTTTCACCACGGGATGTACTCGGACTGAGCGTGTCCCCGGGATTACTCGGTCTCGGTGTTCACACGGGATGTACTAGACTCGCCGGTTCAACGGATGTACTCGGACTCAGCGTGGTCCAACGGGAGTAATCGGACTCGCCGTGTCCAACGGGATGTACTCGGACTCGCCGTGTCCACACGGGATGTACTCCGTGACTCGCGTTCACACGGGATGTACTCGGACTCATGCCGTGTACGGATGTTCGGTTCGCGGTGTTCACAGGGGATGTACTCGGTCTCGATTGTCAACACGGGATGTCATCGGTCGTTGTCCACGGGTTGTATCGGCTCTCGCGTGTTTCACAGGATGTACATCGGACTGGCCGTGTCACGGGATGTACTCGTCTGCCGTGTCAGCAAACGGATGTACTCGGTCTCGCCGTGTTCACACGGGATGGTACTCGGACGATCGCCGTGTCGCAGCATACGGGATGTACTCGACTCGCCGTGTCCACACGGGATATGTACTTCGACTCGCCGTGTCCACACGGGATGTACTCGATCGCCGTGTCGCACAAGCGGAATGTACTCGACTCGGCCGTGTTCACACGGGTGGTATGGACTCGGCGGCCAACGGGAATGTACTCGGCTCTACGCGTGTTCACTACGGATGATACTCGGACCGCATTGTCACACGGGCATGTATCCGTCTCGGCCGTGTTCACACGGGATTACTCGACTCTGCCAGTGTCCACGGGATGTACTCGGACTCGGCCGTGTTCACACGGATTGTACCACGGCTCGCTGTCCCACGGAGTTCGGGACATCGCCGTGTCCAACGGGATAGTATCCGACTGCCCGTAGTCAACGGGATGTACTCGGAGTGCGTTGTCCAACGGGACTGTACCGGACTACGCCTTGTCCCCAACGGGATGTCTCGGTCTCGCGTGTCACACGGGATGTACTCGGACTCGCATTGTCACACGGGATGTACTCGGTCGCGTGTTCAACGGGATGTTCTCGGACTCGCCGTTCACATACGGGAGTCTCGGCTCGCCGTGTCACACGGGATGTACTCGGACTCGCGTGTCCACACCGGATGTACGGAACTCGACGTTTGTCCACACGGGATGTACCCGGATGCTTGTCCAACGGAGTACTCGACTCGCCGTGTCCACAACGGGATCGTCCCGGACTCGCAGTGTCACACGGGAATGTCGACTCGCGTGTCCCACCGGAGATTATCGACTCGATTGGTACAGGGATGTTGGACTCGCTTGTCCACACGGGATGGTCTCGGATCGCTTGTCCACACGGGATGTACTCGGATCGCGTGTTCCAAACAAGGGATGTACTCGGAACTGCCGTGTCCCGAGGGATGTCACGGTCTCAGCCGTGTTCACACGGGATGTACTCGATCGCATTGTCCACACGGGATGTATCGGTTCGCCTTGTTGAGAGGACGTGTTGGATCGACACTGGAGCGATCGGTAGGTTGTCTCTCCCCTCGTCGGCCGCGACCACGTTTGTGGACCTCGTGACAGGGGTTCCGTCGGAAATCGTCAGGGTTTTCCCCGATCACGGAGACGTCAAAGGAAGCCATTCACAGGACAACTCTCACCTGGGGGGTTTCCCAGAATCCAGAAGGTCCACCTGCCTGTCCGAACGTCCAGCTCATCTTGTTGAGGCTCCGTTCCCTCATCATCATCTTCAGTTCAGGGATCGGATCTCGATTGACCTTTTCCTCGCTCAATTGAGACTTCCGA
>CM068954.1:63913367-63928704 GCA_035128595.1 Eptatretus atami
GGCTCACTTGGCTGCATCTGGATGGGTTTGAGGGTAGAGAAGTAGCAGTTAAAACCCGAGTCCTATCCAGGTTCCTCCTGATGACTTCATCTTTGATTATTGTTTGTTTGGTTTCCTTCTGATTCCAATGCACTACTTATTTTATTTGGTCTTCCATTTGATTTGTTTTTTTTTGTGTTTTTTGAAATTACAAATTTGCCACCAGAAGAGTTGGCTTCCACCAAGTCCTCCTCAAGACTGCATGGGGTAAGTATTCCATGAAAAAATCTAGTTTTTCTTTAATGCAATTAACATTATCCTCCAGATGCATTTGATTCATTATATTTATTTTGAAGAAAGACAATATGAGCAAGTACCAATAGTGATAGAATGTGAGGTACATGGAGTCTTGAAATAACTGGTAAATGGAAAAGCATCAAGTGCTGATGAAATTCCAATATAACTCTTCAAGGTAGTTGGGAAGGAGGCAATCAAAATTTTAACAGCTATCTGTACACAGATCTGAAGTAAGATTGTATGGCCCAAAAGGTGGAAGCAGCCAGTTTATATACCATTGCCAAAGAAAGGGGATGCAAGAGAATGTTCAAATAACCAAACCATTGCCTTGATTTCACTTGTTCGCAAGATATTACTCAAGATCCTTCAATGCAGAATGTAAGATTTCATTACGTGACAAATGCCTGTTGAGCAAGCAGGTTTCAAAAGAGGAAGAGGTACGAGAGATCAAATCGCAAATCTGAGGTGGATCATGGTACATGTTGTGACGGTATTAGGCAACTGGATGACGGTCTCCATCATTTCATCTCATGGCACCCATCTTAAAACGACACACACGTGACGGCTTCTCATAGATTTTGATCTCATAAATCTGAATCTGCTTGCTTGGTTGTTCAAAAGCCTGCAGTTAGTTGTAAAAATGACTTTGAAAAGTGTGTTTTTGCCTCAACAATTGCATCATCGATTACCCATCGTTCTTTGCGCGTGTGACATAGGCTCTCAGGGAAACCAATCACGAGCTGTGATCTTGGGCACACTACAATAGTGTTTTCTCGAGAGTAACAAAAAATAATAATAGCACTGATTCTTTCCATCATGGAGTGTTTAATTCACCATCCATCATTGGAAGATGGCTCCAAAGTGTGCTCTTATCGTGAATTGAGCTGAGAAAAAAACAGAGTGGGAAAGCGTAGCTTGATGTTGAAATCGGTGACGATTACCATATAGCCATCAAGTACCATTTTTTGTGGACTGATGAGGAACCGATTCCAACTCAGTATGGGTATCATCGGAGTTGCCATGATTCCATGTTTTTTTTGCCTATGATCAGGTGCATTATGCACAATTTCTGCCTGTGTATTGGCTAGATATGTCAGAACTGCCCGAATCGCATCCTTCTGCGATGGAGCATATCCTGAATGGAAAATGGATTGTGCAGCAGCAAAATAGGTATAGCTTCTCTGCAACAGCCTGTGATCAAGCCATTAAACAGACCTGCAATAGACACCAAATGCACCAGCGGTGTCCCCAAGTTATCTTCGACTCGAACAGCCATTTATCGATGGCTTCTCTCCCAAGGTGATAGAGCGATGATTACTCGACAATGCAAAATCATGGCTGTTCTTCATGGAGAGGGCAGTCAGCATGTAAAGACCTCGGTGGAAACACTTGAGAAAGACACAAATCTGCTGTGAAAGGTGTGATAGATTGTGTTGAGGCATCAATCCCTTCCAAGCAGAGATATCTGGTTTGATCAACATCAGGTAAAGTGTTCTGGCACATCAAAAATGTGAAGAGATCTTATTGAATGCAGGAAGACTAGGAGAGAACGCATTCTTTGATTTTGTCAACACCTGGTTGTTGTCTACCGATGTTGGATTTATTGACTCGATCAAACAATTAAAGCTGGCAACTTTCATGATAATGTCAAAGAAAGCTTTGAAAAAGAAAGGTACCTGCGCAAAGTTCTTATCGATTGCAGATTTTTTGCAAGCCTCTTGATGATGGGTTGAAGTCGAAATGTCGATCTGAGTAAAGTATTGTTGTACTTTCTTGGATACGTTTCATTCCCACTCGTGAGTGGAGACTGTGGATCAATCAGAATAAAATATAAATCTCCTCTCCCCCCCCCCCATACTACTCCGTTGCATGGAGGACTTCCATGTCAGTGATGTTGCGACCTCTTTACCAGAGTTGTCCACTCTGATTATTGATGGCATGAGCATCGTCACCTGTGCCCCTCCTTGCCATATTCGGGTGATTCGCACAACTGATCCTTGATCCTATCAAAGATAATGAACGGAGCTAAAGCGGGGAAGCACCGACGAGTCGATATTGTCTTTGATAGATATCCTGCGACCAGCATCAATTCCTTAACATGCAGAAGAAAAAAAAAAATCACAAGGATCCATCAAGCTTTGCCGCATCTCTGGCCAGGACCAGAAAATACCTGACCAGTGGGCCAACTTCCTTCACAATGGAAAAATAAGGAAACTTTGATGGAATTTCTCTATTCAGCGTGGTCAGGATTACCTCCGTTCAAGTTCAGTGGCATTTAATTTTATATGACTCATGGTGAGCAATGGTCTTCATTCTATGAAGAGGGCAATGTCCTCCTTGTGCAAAATGTACCCGTTCTGGAAAGTGACCAAGTGGAAGCAGACACACGCATGTTCCCCCTTTGCCAACATGCTGCCCTCACTTATTCTGACATCGTGATCAAAAGCTCAGATACAGACGTTTCTATTATTGCTTTGAGTCTGAAATCTTACCTTCAATGTCGTTTGTACATCTATACAGGACCAAGAGGCAAAGAATGACTGCTGAATGTGGATCAGTTAATTGAAGAACTGGGTCAGAAAGTTTGTGATGCTTTGATTCACATTTTCACTGGTTGGATTAGTACGTGCAGATTTCATTTCATCGGTAAGAAGAAGCCATTCAATCTTCTCTTGAAGAAAGAGAAGTACCAAGATGCATTTTGATGCACATTTGCCCATTCACAAGAAATTAAAGAGTCAGAGCGATATTTGTTCTTGCAAGTCAAATTTTATTTCTTGCACCGATTTATGTGGCTGCGCCAATTGTGAAAATAACTCACCAACAGGCCTTTCTTGAAGACTCTTTTGGAGGATGCAGACAGTGATCTGTTGAATTCTGATGATTTATAGTTAGTCGACCTTCTTCAAATTATATAACCCAGTTCTGGTATATTCACTATGGATATTGTGATTCGGGAAAGACTGGTTTTGTACTCCATTTGTTGTTCCTGCTTGAAATTATACCTTGTCCAATTCGTATTTTTCTGAGTCAATAATCTTTCAGCATATTGATAATTTCCAACTTGGCAAAATGTGTTTCACTTGGTTTCATTATGGATAAAGTTAAACTGCTTTGCGAGATGCAGATTCGATGTAAAATATTACTTTAACTGCTGGCTTCTGAACATTTCAATTTGGGTATTCAGATTTCTTGTCTTTCAATTCATGAGCGTATTTAATTAACATTACACAGTCTTTGCATGGATACTGTATAAATGTTTTTTTTTCCGAAGAAAATAGCAATGTATGTATTAAGTTGTGAACATCTTTCATGGATCGTGAACATGAAATACTTTACACTATTATAACATGAAATGACCAGTTTTCCTCAATCAGAAACCGTTACAATTGGCCAATCGTGCCAGTTTTGATGATTGGAGCCCTTTCACCTTTGTCACAGCAACTGCATCTTTAATAAAGAATACTGCTTTAACTGCAGGTTTTTGAACAACCAACGAAGCATATTTGGAATCCTGAGATCAAAATCTATCACAAACCATCATGTTTGCATAGTTCAAAGATGGGTGCCCCAAAAATCGTTTTCTGGCCAAGATAGAGACTTTCATCCAGTCGCCTGTATGCATTTCTCACTTTATAAATCCTTCTGAATCTTAGGTATGCTGAAGATACTACTCTGTTGGCAGAAAGTAAAGAGGATTTGATGAAACTGCTGCAGACAGTGAAGAAGGAAAGTCAAAAAGCTGGTCTTGTTTTAAACCTTAAAAAGACTAAAATCTTGTCAACTGAGAAGATCGATATTTTTAGATTGGGAGACAATCATGTGGAAATAGTGGAAAATTTCATTTTCCTGGGTTGTAAGATTGAAGTGAGTGGAGAATGTGGAGTATAAATTAATATAGGCTTCGCATTGGGAAGAACAGCAGTGTCAGTTTTGACAAAAATCTGGAAAGACAAAAAGTGACAAAACAATCCAAGAGGAGGCTGGTAAATGCTCTGGCATTTCTATTTGCAATGTATGGATGTGAGTCGTGGACAGTGAGGAAGAAAGAAAGGAAAATTGACAGTTTTGAAATGTTGTGCTGGAGACCAATGTTAAAAATAGGACTACTGGACCTGTAGCCTATCTGGGCCCTGGCCGAATGTTGGAACCAAAATGTGGTAGCTTTCTGACTGGTGGGTCTGGAGAGGAAGGTTTTTGAAGAAATTTACGTGATTTTCCCCAATATTTACCAAGTCCGCAATTTTGACAAACTTCTGGTCATATGATCGGCACGACCTCTGCAATTTAACATCACGACCTCGTTTTAATGTTGTAACCCAAATTTCTTAGCAACCTGACTGCTGGTATTCCAAATTTAACATCTTAATGTTGGAAACCCAAATTTCTTAGCATTCTGACTGCTGGTAATCCAAATTTAACATCTTAATGTTGTAACCCAAATTTCTTAGCATTCTGACTGCTGGTAATCCAAATTTAACATCTTAATATTGGAAACCCAAATTTCTTAACATTCTGATTGCTGGTAATCCAAATTTAACATCTTAATGTTGGAAACCCAAATTTCTTAGCATTCTGACTGCTGGTAATCCAAATTTAACATCTTAATGTTGTAACCCAAATTTCTTAGCATTCTGACTGCTGGTAATCCAAATTTAACATCTTAATGTTGGAAACCCAAATTTCTTAGCATTCTGACTGCTGTTAATCCAAATTTAACATCTTAATGTTGTAACCCAAATTTCTTAGCATTCTGAAAAATCAGTCATTCTGAAAAAATACCGGTCATGCGGATCACTCCAGTCATTCTGACTGACTGATTTTTGAAGGAATTTATGTGATTTTTCCCAAAAATTGATGAAGTCGGCCATTTTGACACACTTCCGGTCACGTGATCCGCATGACTTGGGTAATTTGCCATCCCTACCCTGGCCTAACATTGATTGTAACCCAAATTTTGTCACGTTCTCACTGGTGGGTCTGGAAAAGAAGATTTTGAGAGGAATTTGCGCAACCTCCATTTTGACACACTTCCAGTCATGTGATTGACATAGCCTCCACAATTTAACAGCAAGGCCTGTCTTAATGTTGTAACCCAAAATTTGTAGCATTCTGACGTGTGTCTGGAGAAGAAGATTTTTGAAGAAATTTACTGTCAGCCATTTTGACCTAATTAAAGTCATATGACCAGAACGAGCTTTGCAATTCCTGTTACCATTCAGGAGAGGAACATTGTTGCCAAATTTCAACTCATCAGCCCAGCGGTTTGGCCGAAGAAGTCGAAGCGGGAGACGAAGGGATGGACGGTGTGCGATGACAATACCTTATCTGGAATTGAAATTCCAGAGAAGCTAAAAATTCCATGGACTGCAAGAACAACAAACAAATCAGTGCTTTAATAAATTGGACCACCATGGACTTAAAAAAAACCTTCTGCATCCATATTGTCCACCCAATGCATGCTTTCCTGTCCCCAATTCCTCCCCACACCCATTGTTTGTCCAAGTCTCTCCCCACCTCAACTGCACTGTTGGTGTCCCCCCTCTCTCTATGCTGTTCCTTTTGTCCTGGTGCATCCTGTTCTGTTCAGTGTATGAGCTCTTTTTTTTTTCTTTTTTTTTTTGTATACCTAGTCGAGGCTTGTGGAAGATCTAGAATTGGTACACCGAACAGATCGGGACACAACAGGACAAAAGAAACAGTTGAGAGAGGGGGGAAACATTAACAGCAGAGTTGAAGGCCAAGATATAGGCAGACTTGAACAATGGGTGTGGGGAGGAATGAGAGGCAGGAGAGGATGCATAGGGTGTACAAGATGATGTATGGGGTGGACAGGATGGATACAAAAGGAAACTCTCAGGAGGGAAAACTGGAAATTTGTAAAGAGGAAAGATAGGGGTGAATTGGGAGAGGGGGTGGGGGGTAGGAGGTTGACAAGGGTAGAAAAGATCATGGTTTTTGATTGGGGACAATCTGAAATGGCGGATAGGAGTTCAGGTGTGCCAAGGTCGGACTTTGTACGACGGAGGATGCCCAGTCGGCAGCTGGCTTTGGAGGCCAACTCTGAAATGTGGTCTGCCCAAAAAAAATCATGGTTGATAGTGAGACCCAGTAGTTTGAATGACTGAACTTACTCAAGAAGAGGATTGTTAAGTAGATGGGTAGGGGGGTGTTGTTAGATGGTCCTTTTGGAGAGAGATAGTGAGATTGTGAAACAGGTGTGGGAAGAGGCTGCAGCCTGTCTGTGTGAAGGATTAGGGATATCACGGCAGAGGGTGGAGTCATCATCAAATAGATAGAGGATTTTCCAGAGATTCAGAGAGATCATTTATAAAGATCAGGAAAAGGACTGCATCCAGAACACTGCCTTGGGGAACTCCAGCCATGACAGAGAGAGATGAGAGGAGCCTGTTGAGAGTCACACGTTGGCTACGAGAGTCAAGGAAGTCAGTAAGCCATTTGTGGAGTTGGCCTTCGATGCCAGAGGCAGAGAGTTTGGAGAGCAAGGCAGGATGCCAGACTGTATCAAAAGCATGAGATATTTCCAGACACAGCCATGGTCTCATGTCTGACATTGAAGGTCTCCATCCATTGTTGGGTGAGTTGAAGCAGCATGTCCAAGGTGAAGTGACCTGGTCTGAAACCAAATTGGCAGTCTGAGATGAGGCTGTTGGAGAAAAGGAAAGATTTCATATCAGTTGCAATGATGGATTCAATGTGCTTGCTGATGATTGGAAGCAAGCTGATAGGTCTGTAGTTGGGGATCAGATCAGTTCTTCCGTGAGCCTTGACTGTATTCAAAAAATTATAGAAGTGCTGATTGAAAACAGAAATTGTCATATTTTGGAGACATCTTGCGAGCAGAAAACGAAGGTCTGGAGACATTAACCATGCTGGGTATGGTTGAGGGAAGAAGAGGATGAGGTAGACATTAACCTCGGTGCCCCCCGCACGCTGGAACCGGCCTCAGTGCTCCCCGGACGGGGACCGGCCTCGGTGCCCCCCGGACGCGGGGACCGGCCTCGGTGCCCCCGGACGCGGGACCGGCCTCGGTGCCCCCGGACGCGGGACCGGCCTCGTGCCCCCCGGACACTGGGACCGGCCTCGGTGCTCCCCGGGCGCGGGGACCGGCCTCGGTGCCCCCGGACGCGGGGACCGGCCTCGGTGCCCCCGGACGCGGGGACCGGCCTCGGTGCCCCCCGGACGCGAGGACCGCCCTCGGTGCCCCCGGACGCGAGGACCGGCTCGGTGCCCCCGCGGACGCGAGGACCGGCCTCGGTGCCCCCCCCCGACGCGAGGACGGCCTCGGTGCCCCCCCCCGACGCGGGGACCGCCTCGGTGCCCCTCGGCACGGGACCGGCCTCGTGCCCCCCGGGCGCGGGACCGGCCTGCGTGCCCCGGACGCGGGGACCGCCCTCGGTGCCCCCGGACGCGGGACCGCCCTCGGTGCCACCCCGGACGCGGGGACCGGCCTCGGTGCCCCCCGGACGCGGGGACCGGCCCCGAGTCCTCGGTCGCTCGGGTTTATGAATTCCTCAGTGTGGGCGTGGTCTGAGGACCAACCAGCACCTCGTGCTGTTTGATATTCAAGGGTGCTGCTTTCCAAATGGTGCGCACCTGTTGCCACGTGGCTCTCGTTGGCCGAACTCCTCGCTCAGCAATGTCGTTGACTGGCATCCCTGCCCATATGCATTCCTTCATTCGGCTACTTTAGCTCTGCTGTGTTGTTGAGGAGGTTCGCATCCCCGATCCATTGGATTTGTCATGAAATGTGGGTTTTGTAAAGTGTAATGTTGTGTGTTGCAAAGTTTGTATGGATGTGCTGAAAAGATGTGCAGAAAGAGAGATTGAAATTGAGAAAGATGCAGAGAGAGGTAAGAAGAATGGAGATTTCAAAAAGGAAGAATGACAAATGGATTCGAATCTGCAGCACAAACACAACACATTTCCCTGTTCACTGATACGAGGAGAGAGGTAATCTCACTAGCCAAAATACTATATGAATATTTCTAAACTCCAGGGTTCCCTTATGTGTTGGATGTGCCTTCCAGGACCTTCCAAAACCGCAACGATATATATTTTAAGGCAAACTGAATATAACGGCTCTTGTTTATATGACAACCCTAGGAACAAACACTTAAATGGGAACAAATGAAACAGATTGTTGAACAATGATGCAGGTCTCGATCGTGGCCAACAACACGTTCCCGTGAGACCACTATTATCGTGGCCAACAGCACTCAACCAATTAAAGGGCAGGTGATACGTTTTTGTACATTCGTTCCTTCTGCAATCGCAAGGTGCTCGAGTATGTAAGTTTGATATTACTGGTGAGCATAGTGTGGTATTGAGAATATATTGATTGTATTGCAACTGACTCCGTCTCCCTAATGGGTGACGTGAGACCGCCGGAGATGAACTCCCAGGATACCGAGCGGACACATTCCACACACGTGACAACTCTATGGTGTGATGTGGTTGAGATTAATTAATTATCCATGTCATGGTTTCAGCACACGTACTGTTATGAGGGGTGTTTGGTTCTGCTGGAGGGCATTTTCACGGCACAAGATTCACAGAGAATACACTTTAAAAGGAACTGAAATTGCCACTTTATAACTGCTGGCAGTTCTGACCGGGTACCAAGACATCCTGCTTTGATGCAACCCCGCTTTAATCAGACATTTGACCCTGACCCATGACGTTAATAATTATTATTCAATTGAATTCAGAATGGGATAAAAATAAATTCGTAAATTCAATTCAAATCAAATCAAAGACCAAATGCTGTAGGTACAGTACTGCAATGGAGTCATCAGAAGGAATCCGAATGAGCAAAAAGCAAAGATGAAGTCATCAGGAGGAACCTGGATAGGATTCGGGTTTCAGCTGCTCCTCTACCCTCAAACCCATCCAGACGCAGCCAAGTGAGCCGTATTAAAACAAAGAAAAATCAAAAAGAATCCAGGTCAAAATTAAATAAGTAATTATGGCTGCCAGACCATGCATCCGATCAGGTTGAAATTTATAACCTATATTCCCCCTCACTACTAGATCATAATTGTGAAGTTTCACATCGATCGATGGAGTGGTTCAAAAGAAAGAATGTTTGATTTTTTTTCAAACCAATATGGCTGCCAGATCATGTGACCTATCAATTATTTGTGAACACCCTGGTATCCCCAAGGCTTGGGGAACATTTGTGAAGTTTCCCTTCGATCTGTCCAGCCATTTTGGAGAAGATTTTTTTTTTTTAAATAGGTTTTAGGTTAAATCCAATATGGCTGCCTCTGACATAAGTTTTAACGTTTTGTACCTCATGGAGAGGTGGTCATCCCTGTGAAGTTTTTCCTCGATCTGTTCCGCCGTTTCAGATAAGATTTTTTTCTTTAAGCAATATGGCTGCCGAACCACATGACCAATGACGTCATCAATTTTTTTTCTGTGGACAAATTTATCCCTAGATGACCCTCAAACATTTTCATACTGATCGGATGTAGCATTCTACCGACACAATTATGATGTCTTAACGAAGGCACCAATGTCATAAAATAAATCACACTGATTCCCCATGTGGAGTACTTGCCATGTGCCAAGTTTAAATTTTTTTCCATGGTGCAGTTTCAGAGATACAGAGGTCCAAAGTTTTTCCTTTTTTCCAACATGGCTGCCACACCACGTGACCTACGACAGTTATCATTAAAACATTCTACATGAGTAGTTGCTCCTGTGTTGAAAATTTTGTGTCAATCCATCAAATCCGACAAGCGGTTGCAGAGAAAAACACTCATCTTCTGTGCGAACAAGCGAACGGACCCAGATACAATACCCTCTCCTCTGGCGAGGGTAAAAATGATGCAGAAATAAACCCAATGGCATGCTTAACTTGACACAAATGATGCCTCGCTTAAGCCTTACACAACACTTCTCACACGCAAACTCGATCAGGGAGAAAAGACAAAGGAATAGACAGAATGGATAGAGTTGAGGTTTGTGGTATTCCCTTTGGCATTGAGACATCGGGACGCATAGTGTACTCAGGCTTGCTGGATGCTCTGGTCACAAACTTCACCGGGCATCCATGTCGGGCTGTGCACCGGCTGTCCTTGCTTCTCCCAACTCTCGAACTCTCCTCGGTCCTTTGCTGGGCAAATGGCAGCTGACGACTACAACAGCCCCAATTCCAACTTCTCATTGCTTCACTGCTTGTAGCTTCACTGGTCACTACTTCACTGCCGCTGTCTGTCGCTTCACTCCCTCACACGTTGTGTTTGAGTGAAGCTACTTTATAAACTCGAAGTCTGCCGACCTCCTGGGATGAGGCTTCCCTCTGCCTAGCGAGGGTGATGCATGCACTCCAGTGGTGATAAAGTCGCTCAGGTGTTTTTGCCATCTTATTGGAATGTGTGCGGGAGTCACACATGTGGATTCGGCATGTTCCCACGGAATGTGTGGGTGAAAGGACAATGGGAAATGATTAAGAATTGTTAACCACAGAGGGGAAGGGAAAAGGGAGAGGCGAACAAAACACAATTGGAGGTGGGTGGTGGGGGGGGGGGGGGAGGGGCTGCTCGGAGCTGCCTAAACTTATGATCTTGGCCATTGATAGGTTGGGTTTCAAAACACTCATGCTCACATTAATTGTAAGATAACTAATTAATAATTTACCCCGTCATTTTCACGATATATACTGAATATACATACAACCTGCTTCTTCAGATTTCACACACACACACACACACACACACACACACACACACACACACACACCTAAGAGCTACAGCTCCAGAGGGCAATTATACCAGCCAGGATTGTTGTAGATCTTACTGGCCATTAACAGGGTAGAAAAGATCATGGTTTTGGAGGGAGGCCAACTTTGAAATGTAGTTTGCCCAAGAAAAGTCATAGCTGATAGTCTGAAGGATGAGGGATGTCACGGCAGAGGGTGGAGTCATCAGCAAATAGAGGATTTTCCAGAGTCAGAGAGATTGTTGATGAAGATTAGGAATATGACTGGGCCCAAAAGCACTCCCTTGGGGTACTCCACTCTTGACAGAGTAGATGAAAGGATTCCATTGAGAGCCACATGGTGGCTCCAAGAGTGGAGTAAGCCATGTATGGAGTTGGCCTTGGATGCCATACGCAGAGAGTTTGGAGAGCAAGGCAGAATACCAGACTGTATCGAGAAAAAAAACTCTATGCCTGGTGTTGGCTTAATGGTTAGGGTGGTGGGCTTGGGATCCCAGAACCCTGAGTTCAAATCTCACTCGGGTTGAATTAATACCAGGTGGGGTTGACTCAGCCTATCATCCTTCTGAGGTTGGCAAAATGAGTGCCAGCTTGCTCGTATCCTGTGTTGGAGTGGCGACCCGTCCAGGATTGTGCCCAATAGCCAAGGAGACTGCTTAGGCAGCACCAATGCTCTGCACAGAGTATGGTCGCAATGGATGGATGGATCGAAAACTCTACATATGTCTGGAGAGACGACCCTGATCTCATATCTGGCATTGAGGGCCTCCATCCATTGTTGGGTGAATATGAGCAGCATGTCCAAGGTGGAGTGACTCAATCTGAGATGAGGCCATTGGAGAAAAGGAAGGTTTTCTTATCAACTGTGATGAAGGATTCCATGACCTTGCTGATGATTGGAAGTAAGCTTATAGGGATGATGATAAGGGGATTGGTTTTTTTGAATGTAATATCATGATGTCTGATTTTCAAATAGATGGAAGATGACAGAGAAAATTATATGGTGAAAAGAGCACAAATAGGATGTGCAAGAGCAGCAGAGCAGGTTTTTTAGGACACGTGAGCTGATGCCGTTTGGTCCAGTTGCAGAATCCGTCAAGGGTTGTCAAAAACTTCACCTTCTCAGGTGTAAAAGAGTCCAGGAGCAGTTAGGTGTGACTGGGTAGGGTGGGTACACAGAGCTAGGGGTTGTGAACTCAAGATTTGGAAGCAAACACAGAATTGAGGCATTCAGCCTTCTCATGAGCTGAGTCGGCTGTGGTGCCATTTAATGTGAAAGAAGGGATGGAGGGGAGGCATACTCCGGAGACAGATTTAACAAGTCGCCACAAGGTTTTAGAGTGGTGAGACAAGTTTGAAAGTTAATTCTGGAGTTGGACAGAAACATTGTTTTCTGGCTCTCCTGAGAGTGGACACACACTTGTTGCTTTGTGGAATGAGCTGAGATTGCCTTTGGTTGGGTTTGTTTTCCTGGAAGAGAAGGCAAGTTGTTTCAGAGCAACTGCCTCACCACAGGCTTCGGTGTACCATGGGCAGAAAAAAGGTTAGGTGAATTGAAGATGAGATGATATGGATCTGTGCATAAGAGAGAGCAGGTTTGTGTGGAAGAATTCCCAGGCTGAGCGAACATCAGGGGCAGTAGATATTGGAGACCAGTCCCGAAGAGAGATTGCTGCTTGCAGTACCTGCCAATCTGCATGAGTGAACTGCCAGACTCGCTGGTGCCAAGGCAGCTCTCTGCAAATTGCTAAAGATATGTTGACTTTCACAAGCAAATGATCAGATGAACCAATTGGAACAGACCAATTGGAATTCCTTTCCTGTAGTAATTCTCTGCAGACTACTGTAGTATGACCTGTTACCAACTATAATATATGAGAATATTACTCTTCGATACTATAGTTCTTACTGCAGCATTTTCGCCTGGGAGAGGATGGCTGGGAGGCAGGAGACATTTGCAGGGGAGTTAATAATCACAAAATCAAGAACGGAAGATTTACCATTGGAAAAAATCTGGGTCGGAAAGTTCACAGGTTGAGTCAGTCCCATGGAGTCACAGAAGTCCTTTGCTGAAGTTCCGTGGCTGGTGAGAGAGGTATCAACGCCCAGCCAATTTTCATGGTGACAATTGAAACACCACATATGAGGAAGAGAGAGAGAGAATTGGGATGAGTGGTTAAACTTTGGTCCATGTTGTCTGAGAAAGAGGTGCCGATGGAGGAGTCACTGTTTGGAGGACGGTACAACACACAGAAAAACAAGAGATGGCAGTGGAGGGGAAGTTGCAACTCAAGGTACTCCTGGGGGTTTGAAGGTGTAAGATCAGTACAAGGGCAATGAGAAATTGAGTTCTTGATGTAAAGTGCAAACTTGCCGCTGGGGCAGATTCCATGCCTATCAAATCGGAGGAGACAATGTCCAGGGAGAGGCACTAAGGAGTCAGGGACGTCCTGTGGGAGGATGGATTCTGTTAAACTGATGTATGGTTTATCAGCAGCGGCCTGGATACTTGAACTTCTTTCCATTTTCCTAATAATTTGCGCCAACAGTTGTTGGCCTTCTCACCAGCTGCTTGCCTATTGTCCTGTAGCCCATCCCAGCCTTGTGCAAGTCTACAATTTTGTCCCTGATGTCCTTAGACAGCTCTCGGTCTTGCCCATTGTTGGAGAGGTTGGAGTCTGATTGATTGAGTGTGACAGCTGTCTTTTATGCAGATAACGAGTTCAAACGAGGTGCAGTTAATACAGGTAATGGAGTGCGAGAATGGGCGGCTTCTTAAAGACAAAACTAACAGGTCTGTGAGAGCCGGAATTCTTACTGGTTGGTAGGTTGATCAAATACTTATTTCATGCAATAAAATGCAAATTAATTATTTAAAATCATACAATGGTGATTTTCAGGATTTTGTTTTAGATTCCGTCTTTCACAGTTGAAATGTACCTCTGATAAAAATTACAGACCTCTACGTGCTTTGTAAGTGGGAAAACCTGCAAATGCCAGTGTATCAAATACTTGTTCTCCCCACTGTACCACAATCATATACGTGTAAAATACACAGTATATGCCTAAATAATGTAGCAAAGGAAAGGCAATTCCTGACACTAACTGCGTGCTGAGGTTGTTAAAATCTAGTCACGGATGACTTATTTCTGCATGGGTACTTATCTGGGAAGAACATACTTCATAAAATATTGCTACGTTACTATCATCGATTAGGCCTAGCATTCATTTATATTGTACATATATTAAGTTAGAATTGTTTTATAGTAGGAGACAATCAAAGGTGCTGAAATGGACAAAAATCTTAACCTGGTTCAGAGAAGGCGGATATAGTGGTTCACATACTCTGCATGTACAAATAATATATTGTTAATACATCAATAATTATTCAGGATATAAACTAAATATTTGGTATATAAATGAATGATGATATGAGGAAGACACCTGATTTTTAAAATAATTTTCCTATTAATATTTTAAAAGATAAAAATAGTTATAACAATACTAGCGCTTTCATTTCAGGGCGATAAAACTGCGAAATGACGGTACCCCATTTAAGCCCCCATTTAAGCCCACCACAAAAACCCAAATTCCCAAAGTAAATTGCCACCCAAGTTTTTCTGTTTATTACAAAAAATAGATGGCATTTAAACAATAAAATAGCTTTTGGCACGCAATTCCCACGGCATGACACGGTGAACCATACTAAAAAAACATTTTGCTACTCCACAGTGATCGAATTCTACATGGATTTCCTTCTGCTTGTGCTTCCTGATCTTTCTCTTTTTTTATCCCTTTTCTCAATGTCTCCAAACGGAAGTAAGTACTTCCTTTTAAAGCATTTTAAAAGGCTTCACCTTCGTTATTTCTCCATCAGGAGTACACCACGTGTTCTTCTTCACCACGATTTGTCTTCTTCTTCACAAGGATTATTTTCCAAAACTGTCAACTCAGCACTTGGTTAACCAACCCTCCTCCCGCACCTACAGCACAACATTTTTCCGTGCCCTCATCAAAATCTTACTCCCAATCCCTGCTCTTTATCTCCATTTGTCCAATTTGGGAATTCGGAATTAGCATCCCTCCACTTCATGACCCCTCTTTCCACTCCCCCACCCCCACCAAAAAGCTTAATGCCCCCCCCCTTTCTGCATCCCTCCTCATCCCACTCTCACAATGCTTCCCTCTCACCCCGCAAAGCATCCCCCCACACCCACGTCCTGCACCCCGATCCCAATCCTCCTCCCCCTGTCCCCAACTGTGTGGACCTCAAACATTGCAGCTCTCTGCTTCAACCTGGACAGATATCTTA